>CM050325.1:90422925-90472991 GCA_027475135.1 Bactrocera correcta
TTCGAATACCAACGCCGTCTTTTTGGAAAAATGCAGATTCGAGAAAAAAACATCTAAAATTGTAAGTGCTGAAGCTGAATGACTGAAACCCTTCCACATTACAACGGACAACTGGGAAAAACAATTTTTTCGTGGTTAAAACAATTGAGTAATATTATTAGCACCCCAAGGTATACTCGTATAGTATATACTTCATGGAAAATAAGTTTTCGATATTTAAAAATCCAAGATTGGAATTATAACCAAGACTGGCATTTATATTTTATCCGTAACGGCATTTATTTTTTTATTTCTATGTAAATGTACTTGTATGTGTGTATATATGTATGTAAATTAGATCAAAGCGCATAAATTGCTGATGTTCATCAAATTCCCACGCATCTTGCTGGAGGGTGTGTTTTTTCCTTAGATCGCTTGACTTTTGATAACCAGTTGAATTAATTTTGACGGTTTTGCGGTAAGGCGTCAACAGGAGTCACTTAGGTTGGCGGTCCAAGCATGTCTATAAGTATGTATGTTCACCACCACCACCGCTACTAACATATGTGGTCTAAGAAAAAGTTCTCAGTCGTGGTCATTCTCCCATAACGGCGAAAAGACGCCGTCGTGAAGACGTTCTTTAAGAAGTTCCCATGTTTTCTTAATGCTAAAAAGCTATTGTTCAAAACGCTACTTTTACACTTGTTGCACACGGAAAACGGGAAGGGTGGGTTAATAGTTGAATTTTGATGTTAAATTACCCCACGTAATGTTTGCAACATTCACACACGCACATACACATGCTAACATACATATGTATGTATGTGTGTATATGCATTGCTTAGCGGTCGGGAAGTACAAATATTAAACTGAACTAAAAACGCATAAATTGTATGTGTGGGTACAACTACCCATAGTTAATAGTTATTTATAAGCACACATACCTACATACTCACAAAAGTCTTGGTAATAACGTCGTTGCTGGTGCTTACCAAGCGTGAAAAGAAAAGACGTTATACTTAGACTTTTCTCAAGACGCCAATGCTTAAGACAATTATGCTCATTTGACGGAATTGCATGCTACGCCATATGAAGACACACTATTAACACATTCATACAAACATACACATATACACACAGAGTTGACAGTCAGCCATCCCGTTTAATCGGGAAGCGTGGGAATTTTCCCACAGACACTTAATGAATTACTGCCCATCCACTGGGTGAGGGTGAAGGTGTGTTTCTATGCGGGCGGCATGCGGGCTATAGTGTAGTTAGAACCCCTCTGTATTGTACGAAATTGTCGACTTTCAACAGGTACAAAATTACAACAATAAATATATGTTAAGCGTTAAAACTGTTGCATGCGTTCATATTTATGGCTATTTGTATGAATTTGTTTGCGGCTAATTATGTGAATTTTTCATGTATGTGTTTGTGTGTGCGTGTAGGTGCAATGTAAATATGTTTTCTATGCTTTTAAAATCATTGTATTTATATAAATAATTGATTTTTCGCACATAAATATTTTTAATTAAATTTAATATTAGATTTTATATTTAAAATATGAATAAATTAATGCAAATAATCGTTATCAGTTAAGGTAGCGAAATTAAATGTAAACTCAGTGTTAAATGCTAATTAAAATAAATCAAATAATTAATTTTTTAATATATTTTCTTAATTGAGATTTTATTTTGATTTATTAACAATATTTTTTTAATATTTTTTCTTAATTGAAAATTTATTTTGATTTATTGTTATTATTTTTATTGAGAAAGTGATAAAAAATTACTTAGATTTTACTAGATAATAACGAAGGTTAATATAAAATGCGCATATAAAATTAAATATTAGTCAAAAAGCAAAAATTAATAAAAACAAAATAAAAAACAAGAAATATATTGACTTCCACACCGAAGCTATAATAACCTTCACCGGTGGATTTCTTATGGCTTAAAAAGGCATAAGCGATCTTTAACTTGATTTTGATCATTCAATTTGTATGGCTACTATAGGCTATAAGGCTCCGATTCAAATTTAATTATTTGGATGTTGTAACGTTGCTTTGAATAATAATCCATGCCAAATTTTGTTAAGATATCTTAAAAAAAAATTAATTTTCCACACAAGTACTTGATTTCGATTGATGCGTTTACATTTTTCAATATTTTCGGAGATTGTACTGCTCTCTTAAAAAATAATCTTTGCCAAGTTTTGTTAAGATATCTTGTCAAATAAATCAATTTTCCACACAAGGACTTGATTTCGATTAATCCGTTTACAGGGCAGCTATATGCTATATTTTTTCCGATCCAAAAAATTTTTTCCCAAAAAATTTTAAACCGTTGCCTTTAAAAATAATCCCTGCCAAATTTCGAGAAGACATCTCGTCATTTTAAAAAATGTTCCTTACAAGGACTTGATTTTGATGGTTAAAGTGTGCGGTACTATTTTCCTATAGTGGTCCAATATCGGTTCCAAAAAAATAAGCAGCTGCTTGGAGAGGAAAAAGGAAAAAAGGGGGGAAAAATTTTTTGGCAGAACCCCAAAAAAATCTTAAAAACGGGAAAAGGGAATAATTTAGGTTTATAAACAGGAAAAAAGACCGGAGGAAAAAACTTTTTTCCTTGTTTTTTCATTTAACCCAAAATTCAAATGGCTTAAAACAGTTGTCCAAAAGAAAAGGGTTTTTTTTTTTTTTGGGAACTCAAATTTTATTTAAAATTGAAAATTAAATGAATTTAGGTTATGAAATCATGGTAAGATTCCGGTAGGCAAAAATTTTGGAGTTAACTTGAAATTGAGTTTCAGTCACCCAAAACTACCTATATCCAGGCTTACAAACAGTCTGTCCAAAATTTAAAGGGTCTTTTTTTTTTTGGGACTAAAATTTTTTTTTTTAAAAATTTAAACCCCAAAAAATTCCTTAAAAAGAATTTGGGTTATGAAATCATGGTATAATTCTGGTAGGCAAGCCCTTTTTGAGTTTTCATTTTAACCCCCTTTAATCAACCACCTACATCCAGGCTTATAAACAGTCTATCGCAAAAGTAAAAATCAATCACTCAAATTCTATTTAAAAATCAGACCAATATGTCCGTAAGATGAATTTAGGTTATCAAATCATGGTATTATAAAAGCTAACCTATAAAGGAAGAGGGAAATGCTAACTATCGAGTCAAAACTGAATTCTTAGCTGTTCCAATCAGTTTTTTAGGCTAATTTAAATGTTATAATTAATCTTAGTTTCATACGAGTTGGGTTTTGTTAAGAGTTTTTTCGGGGAAAAACCAACCCAAAAAAATCTCTTAAAACTCAAAAAAAAAAAAATAAACGCCGGGGCCCAATTACGCGCATAGGGTGAGAAGGGGTTCAACCTAAACACAGGATTTATTTATAATAAGATTAATCGTTTATTAACTAGATTTTTTGAACGATTTAACCATAAAATCTTAAGTTAAGAAAAATTTTAACGTTTTTAGCCAAAAAACCCCTTAACCTAAGCAACTCTTGATACAAAAAAAAAAAGGTAGATAGATAAATAAGTGAGGATTGCAACGCGACGTAAGATCTTTTGTGCCACCTCCTAAATCACAACGCCCCCTTTAGTCCCAGCATATTGAAAAATTCGATGGACCCATAGTTTTTTCCTTGGAAGGTTGAATGCATGTTTAAACCTACTAAATTGTAACTGCCCATTAGCAACTTGAAAGGGCCCTTTGGGAAATTTTGCCAAAAAACCTCCCTAACCATTTCTTCATGCTCGCGGAGCAGCTCTTTTATGGTAGGGGGACCAACCGCAATGAAGGATTCAGGCCCTATCATGTTGGTAGATGTTGCGGACCGGGTGAGCTCATCCAGTTCATTCCCGAGTATATGTATATCTGTGACTGGACACCCAGATAAGGTGCCCTTGATTGTGATCTGATAGACTGTTCAGTCGTTTTAGACACTACTGAACCAGTAGCGATTTGATATCGTACGCAGAGATCGCTTTAAGTGCCGCTTGTATTCGCTGAGTATGACTATACGTAAAAAAATATATACGTATGATACAAAATAACTTTCACAATTCTTAAATAATATAAAGAATATTATTTTAGGTAAAAAAAATTAAATTTCTTCAAATTTTTCCAAAAACCAACAAACGTATGACATAACAACAAATATTTGACAGCTAAGCTGTTATCACTTTTGTGAAACACTGTTAATGAAATTTTATGCGCTAAGCTTAATTTGTAACCAATATGCCACTTCCTAAAATCTAAGTAAACCCTTTATTTATAAAGATATCATCTTTATCTTCTGCTGTTTTGCATATAAATCTGTATGTATGTTTGTATGTGCAACTAACAACTTCCGTAACCGTTAGCAAAAAATACGAAACCCCGTCGCTTGTAACTAAATTGATTTCACGTTTTTAATTTCATTTTAATAATTTTCAATTTAATTTCAAACTATATTCTTGGCAATTTCATACTAATTAGGGCTGCAGCGATTTCGGTACATGTGTATGTAGGGGCAACATATTTGGGGGTTTTTAAATTTGTATTGTAACATGAACTTTGTTTAATTTCGTGTGTGTTGTTGTTGTACTTACATCATTTTCATCGAGATATTGAAATGCGTCCAGTTTGTCCCAACGTATCGTGCCTTGAAAGGGGTAAAAAATTGTGCCTTGCTCGATGTATGATGTTGTCCACACTGTGATTTCGGCCTCGTGATTTGCCGTTATTGTTGTGGCGGCGAGCGACAGCTCTTTTGGTATTAAAACACACGTTTCCATTGTTGTTTTTTTGTATTGTTTTTGATTTAAAAAAATTTTTGGAATTGGTTTTGATTAAATTTTTTTTTTTGTTTTTGATTAAAAAAAAAATTTGTTTTAAAATATTAAAATTGTTTTTTGTTTGTTTTTTAATTTTTTAAAATTTTTATTTTGCTATAATTTGTTGTTAGTTTTTATATATTTTTTAAATTGTTTTTGATTTAAAAAAAAGTTTTAAATTTTTTAAATTATTTCTTGTTTATTTCTTATTTTTAAAACTTTTTTTTATTTTTTTTTAAATTTTTTTGTTTAATTTTAATTTTTTATTTTTTTTTTTTTTTAAAAATTTTTTTTTTAAAAATTTTTTTAATTTTTTTATTATTATTTTTTTCTAATTTTTATTTTAATAATTTTTATTTAATTTTTATTTGTTTATTTTTTGTTTTTTGTTGCTTTAGTAATCACAAAACTATTTGTTTTTTAAATTTTTTGGGATAATTTTTTTTTAACTAATATTATATAAATTATTTTTATTAATATTTTAAAATCCCTACATAAATTTTTGCACTTAAAAAAAGTTTTTTCTTACGCCATTAGTGCTTTATGTTTTTGTTCCCGTTTGTGTTTAAATATTTGTTTTTCAAAAAACTGTTTATCAAACAAAATAAATTGTTTTGTACGCATAAAAAATCAGTGTTTGCGTTTATTGTTTATTAATAAAATATTTAATAATTGTTCTAAAACGTTATATCAAAAAGCCGACACGCTAATTCGTTTTTATATTTTCCAATAAACAGTATTGAACGAGTTTGCGTTAGCGCGTACGCGATTTATACTTCAAACAAACGAAACAACAATGTACAAATTGTAGTTGTCGTAGTTGTGGTAGTAGTAGGACCCTTTTCCTTCAACACTAAACTAATACTGTCCGATCAGGATTGTCCGCACCAGCCATGACCTTCGGAATGAAATACATAGCAGCGTACACACCTGATACAGGCCGCACTAAATGCAAGACCGAAAATTAAGAGCTACTCAGCTAAGCTCATTTAGCTCAATGCTCCAATACGTTACCAAAAACAAGATCAACATTACACAACGTTAATTTAATCGATTGATCGTACATACATACAAACACACACACACACTCAGGTGCATGCAAGCGAGCAGTGTGCGGCAAATACTCGCGCCACATACGCACATACCTACAAACAAGCATCTGAATATACTCGCCTCTATGCCTGCATGTATGTATGTATGTATGTTTGGCTGTAGGCAGCCACCATCATATGGAGCGAGCGTAGTACGTACTTGAGTGTGCGCTACTCCAAATACATACATCCATACATATGTACATACATACAGCCGAACATGCGCCGGAGCACAGGTAGCCAGGCAGCGCGCTTGACTTTTTGCCCAGACAATTGTAAAGCGGCTTAAGAAAGCAGCGCGCTCGACGTATTGCCGCATTGCCGTCACCTGTTGCCTTGTTTGGCTCGTTTGTTGCTTTTTGTTGTAATTGTTTTTGTTGTTATTGTTGGTTTTCTGTTACTGTTTCGTACGTCTTGGAAGACGTTAAGTGTTTGGCTGAGCAACTTTTTGAATGAAATAGGAAGCCCACACGTAGTAATATTGGTATTATGCATATATCCGTTTATAAGCACATACACACAAACATACATACGTGTTCATACATAGCTACATATACTGGTGCTTGACCATTTTTCCTGCTCTCTTGAGTTACAGCAATTGAGTCGAAAGCGGTAAGACGAGTCAAGATGAAATGAAATGAAAAAATCTTAAGCTTGTATGCACGTGTGTGCATGTGTGTGTGTGCCTAGTTAGTGCGGTTTTGGCCGTGAACGTCGGTTGCCAAGAATGCTCGTACTACAACATCCCATTCATAATTTCCGTTTGAACGGCTCCAAATTCTGGGAGAGCAGTAGAATACTCAATGTCGTTGCTCGAAGCTGGCTGGCAGTAGCGTTCGGGAGATGTTGTGAGCAGCTTTGCCGCTATATAATACTTACATCCATCCATACATACATACAGACATTGGCATCGAGACATTTCTGAGTTAAGAATAATAAGAAATTGTTTCTAGTCGCCTATAAGCATGTGTATTGCGTCTCTTTCTTAAACTCCGCCCTTATTCTTGAGGAAGTGATGTGTGCTGGCGAAAAACTTTGTGTGATCTTTTATTTCCTTTTTACAAAGTAATTGAAACGCACAAAGACTGGCACTCAATTTTTATGCAATTAGTAACATTTTTGTTATTGTTGCTTTTAGTTATATACTTTCTTACATGAGTATTTATGTATTGTATAAATGTATTAAAAATAACGGTCTGAAGAATTCAAATTTGTACATGGTTTTAAAATACACAAGTTTATATAAATTTGAGGGCATAACTAAAATAGTGGTGCTTGTTCTGGTTATAAGAGTATATATATACACTATATACTTATAAATATATATTTTTTTAACACAGGAATAACACTAAATAAACGTTATTAAAACTGACACGAATAATACCAAAAAAGCGTTAGCAAGGCAGGCTATGAAGAGACTGTTATGAAAAAGGCTAGCCGCAAAGAGTGCGATTTGAACGTTAAAGTAACGCGTCCTTTAAAAAAAAATAAAAGTGAAAACAGTTTGATATAATCGGTTGTCAAAAAAGTCTTGCGGTATTTTTATTGAATCAATTCGTGTGGCACCCATACATCGAGTTTCTTAGTGACTTAAAGCTTTTTCAAATGGTTTATAACGGTTTGATGACTACTATGCCGGTCTCTTTGGACCAATTCAGCGATTTTATCGCAATTTTCGACGGCAGGCCTTCCGGAGCGTGGCGCATCTTCGACCACCTCTACACCAGAACGAAATCGTTGAAACCATCGTTGTGCGGTGGAAATGGAAACTGTGTCGGCTCCATAAACTGCACAAATTTTATTGGCGGCTTGAGATGCATTTTTGCCTTTATCGTAGTAGTATTGTAAGATATGCCGTATTTTCTCTTTATTTTGCTCCATGTTTGCGACGCTATAACTCACGACCGACTTAAAAGAAACGACAATCAATTAGCGCGTGAAATGAGCTTTCCAAAAAGGTATAGCATGACCCAATGCGACGAATAAAACTAGAACTACGCGCTTTCAATGCCAACTAGCGAAAATACCGCAAGACTTTTTTGACAACCTAATATTTATATGATTTAGAAATTATATTTTATTCTTGTTCTTATTACTCATACGCTAGAATGACTGACGTTTTTTGTCTGGAAAATTCGTTACTTTGATAATATATACTCATTATGTTCACCGCTCATTGCTAAAGTGACGTCACAAGAGAATTACTCACACTTTTCGCCTGCTATCAATGTTCTTTTGCCTTATGGGGTTACATGGGTTTCCTCGGGTGAAAATAAGCCTTTTTTCAACAACTGTTTTCTTATATAAAAAATTAAATATTTTATTAGAATTTTTTATTATTACAAACATACACTATTAACAAAGAAATTCTGAAATTTTTGTAAGCAAATATTTTAAACTCGACCATTGAGACGCCATTTTCGGTGACTCCTCAGAAAATAATGCGACGGCAGGCAGGATAACTCCATACAGGATCATCTGAAGTGAAAAAATACATATTTTAGTTAAAACCTTAACTTAGAACTTGGGCGAAGAAAAAAAAACAGAAATTTGGATTTTTGACAGACTATTTTAAAAAAAAAATTTAAATTTCAGTGAAAATTTCGCGACATTTTTTTCAAATAGTTGTAATCGAAAAGAAGCCTTGGTCCAAGTCTTTAAGAGTTGTATCTCAAAGACCTGTGTAAAAGTTCATGAAGATCGTTTGATTCTCGAGATATCTTGCCAACCGACTTTAAAACCGCAGTTTCGAGAGAAACGAGTTTAGATACGGCGCACTTAGTCTAGTTCTCAAGGCTGTATCTCCAAAAGTATTACTCGGATCAACTTGAAAATTTAGGACAGTATTCTAGAGGTGTTTTAGAGTTTCATAAGACAATGAAAAATTCCATTTTTTGAAACAAGTAAATCCATGTAACCTCTTATATAAAGTGTATTTATGAATTTTGCTCATTTATTAAACAATACCCAGGCTGATCTGGTCGTATGGAAACCAAATCTGAGACAGCTTCTCTGAAGGATATTTTAGTATTATTCAAGACTTGCGGTATAGAGTTCTCTGTAAAACGTGGGTCCAGTTTTCTTTTCTACCTTATGTGGAAAACGAAGACCTCCATCGAGATATCAAGGTGTTCACTGTGAAAAAAGCTATTGAAGAATTTAGTAGCTGTTATCTTTGTTGATTGAAGATTTATGAAACGATTTTCATATCCGTTAAAGTTCTTACAATGTTCTACTGATTGTGAGGTCATTCATGATTTTGCTAAATAGTAGCATAAGGAACAACCCAACTAGTATAAAGTAGATACCCCTACAAATAAGAAGAAATATGGAAATTTTAAATATTCAAGCTAATGCTGTCTTTCTACATCCTGAACGGGGGATGTTCGTTTGCCATAAAGTTTGTAACACTCAGAAGGAAACGTCGGAACTGTCAACAGTGACGTGAGAATCCATTTGCCTCGCATCATTGGTGTGTGTCGATTCTCCTTTCATGGGTATTTTCCAAGATTTGGCGCATAGTGAATATCTGCTCAGTTGTTGATTTTCCAGGCCTAAAGCCACACTGATAAGGTCCAATCAGTTTGTTGACGGGGACTTTAATACTTCACACAATACGCTCGATAGAACCTTATATGCGATGTTGAGGAGGCTAATTCCATGTAGTTCACGCAGATTGAGGGATCTCTCTTTTTGTGGATTGGGCAGAGCACACTGAAATTCCAATCTTCGGGCATGCTTTCGTCCGACCATACCACAAAGAAGCTGATGCATGCTCCTTATCAGTTCTTCGCAGCCGTGTGTGAATAGCTCGGCCGACAAGCCAGCAGCCCCCGCTGTTTCTTGTTCTTTAAAATTTCTACAAGAGAAATCCTTAACACTTTTACAGGGTTGTCGTCAAAAGGGGGGTCCGAGGATGTTTTCTTCTTTTCATTGGTAGTGTTTTTAAGGTGGCGTGTCCCAAACCCTGCGCACAACCCTGGGGAGGGGTGGTTCGCATTCTCACTTCAGTTCGCCTTTAAACGGATGTTTTTTGGCTACCCAGAGGATACTTGGTCTAAGACTGGAAGTCGTGTGCTGCTTGAGCCATATGTAAAATAATCGTTTTTGGGCACTCCCAACTGAATGGCGATCAGAGAACTTTCCTCACTCGCGTAAACTTCTACACATGGCCCATCCTCACAACTAATATACATTATAATTATGCGATATTAGATTAATTTTTCTTCCAGAAGAATGAATTGAAATTTAAATCAGAACCGGAAGTCATCTCAATACAGGTTAATCAGAGCTCCCAGCACTGATTTTTTGGCAGATCTTTTCCTAGATAAACTAGTTTTATACTCATGCATCATCTCGCTACAGAGTATTATAGTTCTGTTCGCTTAGCGGTTGTACGTATCACCTAAAACTAATCAAGATAAATATAGGGTTATTTATACATACATATATAAGTGATCAGGATGAAGAGACGAGTTAGAATCCGGATGACTGTCTGTCTGTCCGTCCGTACATCCGTGCAATCTGTAAATTGCTTCAGCATACATATCTCCTAAACGACTTAAGTTATAACAACCAAATTCGCCTAGCGCAAATATTATAAGAACTCCTACCGACAGTGTGAAAATAAATGAAATCGGATGGTAACCCCGCTCACTCCAAATATAAGAGTAGTAAAGTGCATACATAAATCAATAAGTAAATACACCAGAGATATTAAAGTTTATCCAGGAAATAATATGATAGCGCTTAAATTGAGCTGGGTTCAAAGTTGTCCGATGGGCGTGGCACGCCCACTTTTAGGTAAAAACACATATTTTGAGACTCGCCCGACCGATTTCAACCAGCTGACTTTATACCGCATATATCGGCCAATATGTGAGTTAACTTAAAAAAATTGAGACAGCGTACTTTTCTTATAACGGTACATATTTGTGCTTAGAATTAATAAAATTGGGTGAAAATTCACTGAGCCTTCAAACTCGTAGACCGCATATAACTAACCGGCCCTACCAGAACCACTAAACGTTCTTCCCTAGCTTTAACCTTTGCATGATGAAAGAGTATGATATGTTCGGTTATAACCTAACTTAGCTCTTCCTTACATTTTAAATATACTCTGGAGTTGTGCGGGTAAGTCTGCATCTGGCAAGTCAGTAAGATTTCAAATCAAAAAAATTAATATTTTTGTGGAAAATTATCTGATTGAACCTGAAGCTAACTTAGAAAGTTGGGGTAAACTTTTGCGATATCGTTGAATTCGGGGTTCATACCTCAAAGATGAAGAAGAATAATATTGTTTGTATTTTAAGTTCGCATTGAAAAATACGCGTAAGGGTGAGTTTGTGCTATACATATTGAAATGACTATTTATTGTATCTTTACCTTTGCAAGTATGTCTATGCGTTCAAGCATAAAGATTTATAGTTGATGTTACATAGAGTATCCCTTTCAATTTATTACCAATTAATTTATTTAATTGAAAATTTTCCTTGCTAGATAGTCTTATTGTTACTTTTATTATATTTTAATCCCTTAAATAATTGCGAATTTCTCTGCATTAAGATCATGCTAATTAATGCTGTGAAGTTCATTCACATTCTACCATTTCATCTTATATAATATTAGCAATGTTAATCAGACAAACGTGCCGTCAAAGTTTTTTGTTTATACTTTTCGAAATGGTGATTAGCTGTTTACTCATTCCAACTCACGAACCTGCATGGTTACTCATACAGTATAACACACACACACGCGCACCTACATCCAATAGCATTTAACTTAGCTAAAAGATTCTTGAAAAAAATCTTCTAAAATGAACGCGCTGGAATCTTTGCTGCTTAGTGTATCGTATTTCACAGCGTGTATGTATGTTTGTGCTTACATATATGTATATGTATGTACATGTACTTAGTTTAAAAGCGTGAAAAATTTCTCTTTGCCGCTCATTTACGTTGTTGAATCGGCACACAACGTCTTCAGCCAATGAGAAGTTCACGACGGAACATTGAGCTTGAACATTGTGCCAATGAAATCCGAGCTTTTTATATTTAAGCCATAACCATAACGTATTAGTATGTCTTTAGTACAGGTAAGAGCCATATTGGTTGATAAATGTTGTCTTGAATTTATAAGTGAATCGGTCAAAATCCTCCTACTCGCTGAGGAAACTGGAAAATTGTGATTTAATAGTGGTTTAATAATTTTTTGTTTTTGTATTTATGTACACACTTACTTACATATGAGTACATGGTATACATTTACATATGAATAATTTTTGCATATTCGTGTATATGTGCTAGATATTTACCTGCTGTTATAATTAAAATTAGGGTGGTTCATTTTTTTTTTATAATTTTTTTCTCAAAAAAAGTTTGTCTTTTTTTATATGGACGAAAAATTAGCTCATTTTATCAGATCGAACATATTATCATAATTAAAATTAGGGTGGTTCATTTTTTTTATAATTTTTTTCTCAAAAAAAGTTTGTCTTTTTTATATGGACGAAAAATTAGCTCATTTTATTAGATCGAACATATTATCATAATTAAAATTAGGGTGGTTCATTTTTTTATAATTTTTTTTCAAAACAAATTTCATCTTTATATATGGACACAAAAATTGGTTTTATTTTTCAGATCGGACCACTGTAGCATATAGCTGCCATACAAATTTATCGATCAAAAGCCTGAAAACGATCTTTTCATACCTTTTAATGTTATAAAAAATGCACCTGTGAAGGGTATAATGGCTTCCGTGCTAACAAAGTCAACATCTTATCTTATTTTCATTAGTTTTCATCCAACAATTCACTCATTGCTATCAATTACTCAATGTTGGAAATTATTCGGTAAAAACCGTCCCACCCTAATGCATATATCTATAAGCAATTCGCATGTGGTACGTGCTTAAATGACTTGAAGTGTTGTAAAAGCGCATTTTTATTAGCTTAAATTAGCCGCAATACAAAGTGAATGCGTTTCTATGTATGTGTACTTGTGCATGCACAAGTGCTCTACAATTTCTACAATAAAGGAAATTAACTTAAAATTCTCCGACAAAAAGGTATTATAAAATTGTGGAAAGTTATATTTGCAAAACTGGTTTCTCTGTAACAGAAGCACATTTCAAATGTAACAGATTTTCAAAAAGTGGCGAGCATTTAGCATCAAACTTAGTTGAAAAATCATCAATTCTCTACACTAAAGAAAGGTTACTCTTGGAGATATTATTTTCGTTTTTTGAGATATTTCTTTAGTCAACACTAGAATTTCTGTTGTGTGTATTGCCCGATTTGCTTAAACATGTGAATGCTGATTTCATGCCTTCTTCTGATAAAAGCATTCTATTGTGTATGGTATTAAGGGGTTATAACCACTTTATTAATATCAAAACCTCAATTTTTTGGCGTACGAGTTTTATTTAAAAATATTGAGAATTTCCCTGTTTTGCAAAAAATGTTTATTCTTTCGTCTACTTTAATGTTGTTGTCTTCAAAATAGACCCCATTCGATGTTAAGCACTTTGGCAGCGCTGTGCTTTGAGATAGCTGTTTCACCGATTTTCATCTAACTTGTAAAACGACGGTCCTTTAAGGTTCTCTTTTTGGAACTAGGAAAAAGAGCCATGTATGGCGAATATGAAGGCTGGCTCGTTAGAGTTCTGTTTTTGACCAAGAATTTCACGAACCAGCAAAAAGGTGGAAGCTTTTAAAAAACCAAAATCGCTCTTAGGCTAAAGTCAAAGTAACCAAAGAATACCGCTGAAAATTGTATCGTATTTCACGGATGTCAACATAATAACATAAATTTTGACAATTGAACTCTTCAAACCCACCAAATTTAAATTAAAAAATTCCTGTTATTTTCTGCATTCACATCGAAGGTACATACATATATTTGACAATATTCTTCGACAATTTGAAGTTGATTCAGAAAATAGTTTAGAAGATATGATCGTATTTTTTAACATTATGTAATTTTCAGAGTCGGCAAAGAAAATTTCTTTGAAACGATCGATCAATGTTCGATTTCTGATAGCAATTTCAATATTTAAACCATCATTTTAGGTCAAATTTTTTTTTATAAAAGGGTCGTTTTTCAAAGTAAAAATTTTTACTTTTTTTGTCCTTCGATCATTACTCGAATTTATCTGTTGTAATAACAATTGATTTTGGTTTTTGGATTAAAAATAATTTAAAACTGAGAAAGATTTCTCGCTGCTGATACTTGTTTTCGAAGTTTTTCTTGAAGATCGGCTACGGAATCAAAGGAACAAAAATTTTCGAAAAAATGTACATTTTTTATTTTTTCGTTAAATACAACACTTCAAAAAAAATCACAAAATACTCCTTTTTTTCTGACAGACACTCAGAGCTCAGTTAGATATTCAAGCGCTTGTTTTGTATGTACCCACTTTAAAATAGGGTTTGAATAAAAGCCTCTGATGTCCATCAGTAAAAAGAGGACGAAGAATTCATCATTATCAACATCAAAGTCAAAATGGAACAAGTTGAAAGTAGGTGAATATATCAAAAAGAAAATATAAAAATGTAAATCAAAAACCAACACAAAAGACTTAAGAAGCGAACTTGCATTGAGAAGTGTCGTTAAATATTAAGGTTCATTCTATGCATTGGACTACACAGGGTAAATTTATTGTAAAGAGTCGACGAAACTAAATTATGACTATGAAAAGTAAATTATTAAAAAACAAACTAATTTCATCCTGCCATGAATTTATTAGTTGCTGGCTGTATTTTCCACTTCCTACCCAAGTGGGATTATGTATCAGAAACAAAAATTTAATTTCCATCAATTTGTCTTCAAAAAAATCTCAAATAACCTCTTAATTTAAGGATAGATTGAAATAAATTATATTTTCTCTGCCGACACCTATCCACCCCCAATCATCCCCTGTCAGCAAGTTAAACCCCATACCCATTACTTTAATGTTACACTAACACTTTATGTTACACTTCACACTTTTATGTTACGAGTATAAGAAATATTACTTAGGTCACGAGGGATAATCGTATGAACTAGTAAGAGTTGATTAAATTTTCCCCCCGTCAGATTGGGTTGTATGAAATAAGAGGATATAAAATAGTAGTAAGAGCTTAAATATACTTATGTATTTATAACTTGAATACTAGGCAAAGATCGCCCATTAATTTTAAGCTATGACCTACGTAACGAAATACAAGATTTCTCAAATGAAATTTCGTCCATAAGTCTTTTGTTACAGCTCTGGGGCATTAATTAATATATGTCATTTAATATAGGTTATAATTTTTATCACATAAGAACTTTTAAGATTATATAAGTGACGTGTTGATGAAATAAACTGTCTAACGATTCTTTGCTATATATAATTAAAAATAAGATGACTCAGCATACATATTACAAGGTCTGTCGCAAAAGAAACAGAACTTTTTAAATATAACTGTTTCCGGTGGCGCCACCTATTGGTGGGTATATAAAATAAAAAGTTTGATCTCTTGTTGACATTTCGTAAAAATTTTAAGACAATTGGATAACTACAATCGATGTTATCGATCAAAAAGTGACAGCAGCTTTTGGTCATCGGTCGTAAAATGCATATAAAGACAATGCTGATTTATTTTTATGATTCCGAGGGTATTGTACACCGAGAGTTCGTCCCACCCGGCCAAAATATTAATGCTGTGTTTTACCTTGGTGTTATGAAGCGTCTTTTGTCACGCATACGTCGTGCTCGACCACAATATCGTGAAATGCGCCGTGTCATCGGTCGACGCTTGTCACTGATTTTTTGACAAAAAACTCCAGTATTAACCGTTAATCACTCACCACACTCACCTGATCTGGCATCCTGTGATTTTTGCCTATTTGGAAAACTTCATTTGTTCAGGAAAGGACGCTGGTTTCAGGACATTTCAGCTATCCAAAAGGCGACGACCGATATTCTCAAGAGCATTTCGAAAAAATGACCTTAAACACTCATTTGAAATTCTAATTGACAGGTCTAAACGCTGTATCGAGGCACAAGGAAACTATTTTGAATAAAAAAAATATAACTTTTGAAAAATATTAATTTTTGTTGTTTTTTTAACAGTCCTGTTTCTTTTGCAATAGACCTTGTATACATTATCACATTGTCATAAAAGAGTACCTGAAAATTGTACTTCGTACTGTCGCTTCGGGTAAATAATCTTTCAAAAAATTTTTGTTTTAAAGTTTGTATGTATGTAAATTTCGTGCGCTTACGGTGATTCACTTTTATCAAAAACACAAACCTACGCGTGGTACAAAGCCTTCAGAGACGGTGGAGAGATCGTTGAAGACATGCCTCGTTCTGTATGACCTTCGACCACTTCAACTGATGAATATATTAAAAAAAAAAGTAAACGATGTGGTGCTTGAAAAGGTTGCAAGTCCGTTAGAATGATTTTGGTGGATATTTTAGGTATAAAATGCGTACTTGCTCGTCTCCTCCAAAAATCTGGTTTCTTTTTCAAAAATAAACCCAATAATAAACAGGTCGCTTTGAACATTCTTGAACGCCGATGAGACATGTGTTTAGGAGTTTGACATGCAAACAAGTCTACAATTAACGGAATGGAGGTGAAAAAACAATCAGAAATCTAAAACCACTCAAAAATCAAGGTTATGCTCATTGTTTTTTCGATATTCGTGGTTTGGGGCCTCATGAATTTGCTCGGGAGGAACAGACGGTCAGTAAGGAGTTCTTTTTGGCCCGCCTCGACTGAGGCGATTGCGAGAGAACATCCGTCAAAAATGGTCGGAATTGTAAAAGAACAGTTAATGGATTTTACACGATAATAATACGCCATCGTATCAAGTCGTTATTGTGACCGAATTTATAGCCAAAAACATTATTAGACTCCGTGTGATTTTTTCTTGTTCTCCAAACTGAAATTGCCGCTCCGTGGAACCGGTTTTCAGTCAATCGAAGAGATGAAACAAAATTCGCTTATTAACTGCTTATGAAAAGTGTTTCGAGAACCGGAAAATTGACATAAGTGCATTACATCTTGTTGCGATTACTTTGAAGGTGACAAAATAAATGTTGATTAATAATTAAATATTTTGCGTTTTGTTTACGATTTCCGGGTAATTTTTTGTCACAATATATACCAAATCTAAATACTGTCGCATCTTTTAACTTGGTTTGAAAAGGAAAATTCTACACATTTTAGATAAAGTTATTTAAGTGTCTTAAAGTTTGGTTTAAAGGCTACTTACCATAAAATCAAGAAAAATGTGAAAAGTTTTTATGGTAGTTATATGTTATAATGGTCTGATCTGAACTATTTCTGGGAGATTCTACAGTTGCCTTGCTCCATTCCTCAATTTCAGTAAGATATCTTTGCAAAAAAAAAAATTTTTCCATAAAAGGTCAGTTTAGAGGTCTGATTTCAGGTCAGATCGATCAGTTTGTATATCAGCCATATCATTTAGTGTTTTGAACTGAAAAATATGTTTGTACTTTGTAGCGTTTAGTGAAAATCATTTGTTAAATAAACAAATTTTCTATATAAAGACTTGCTTTTGATCTTTCAACTATATCATAAAGTGTTCCGATATTGGTGGTTTGATAAATGAATCTCGGCGTTCATTTTAAGTCAAATTCATAAGGTTTCCTTACCTTTTTAGAAAGCTCAACTCCGCCGCTCTACAATTTCCCCAATCTTTAGATCCGATCTTTGGACATATTCACTTGAGACTATTTACTTTCGATTTTAATGTACTCAAATTTAATTCGTCCTCATCCTACCAAATCACTCAGTGTTTGTTGTATATGTACATACTATATATAATCCTTAGCATTATTGTGGTTTCCTTGTACTGCCATTTAAGGATTAACACTTACGCGTCGCTTCGCTTAAATACCTATTACAAGTAACAACTTAGGGATTCACATGCCACTATGCACGTTGGCCCCTTTAAGATTCTATTGTTTCTAGAAGTCAACTGTTTTGTTTAAATTTCCCGCCAAACTCAATCAATTGCATTATACACCTGTTCCACAATTATTAAGGATAACGTCAAATGTAACTTTAAAACAACCCTTAAAGGAAGAAGAACATGCGGGCAAGCGAGTAACAAACCAACCAAGCGATACCATATTGTAGCATCACCAGGAACAGGTTCAACTGACAACTGCCAACCGTCAACCGCCAACAGAATACTCCTCAGCATACTCATTTACACATTATTGCATACATACATAAGTACATACATATATAGGAGTATATCTGCATATTTATCTGAATATTTGTATGCATGTATGTAGGTTTGTGCGTGTACACACTTGCCGCTACATCCTAAATTGCCACATACTTACCCAACCGGTGCATCGCCAATTGTGCAGCGATGAGCGCCAGCACATCCGCACACACATGCGGGTATTTCGCGTACAAACAAGCCAGCGCACCTACCCTGCAGGGAAAACCACCTATAGTGATTCCGCACTTATACCCTTGTGTTAACGTTGAAATCGTTTGAGGTTTGCGTTGAGCTATCCACCTGTGGTGCTGTGGATTCTCAGGCGCAATACCGTGGGAAATTCGCCCTTTAAAGTTAATTGCCGAGTTTTGGAAACCACTTGTAGGCACAAAAGTAACAGGTATTGGTGGCATACGGAGCAGAGTGGGAATGAGATACGATCACGTAAAGTAATTTACTAATATAAGTGTCATTTACTGAAGCTAAAAACAATATTCGGTTAACAAATTTAATTTTTTGTCTGCTCAGAACCCATAGTATGGAAGAAGAGTACTAAATCATAGAAATATTGTAGAATTTATTGTTGGATTATATTCGTTGGTAAGGAATAAGACAGAATATCTTTTGGCAAAAATCAAACTCTATAAGACACTCATTATTCCCGTCCTGCGTGCAAAGGTGACGGTGACAACATCTGATGAGTCGACGTTACGAGTTTTCGAGAGAAGGGTTTTGCGAAAGATTTATGGTCCTATTTATGGTCCATTGAATAGTTCAAGGAATTAAAAGACAACGGCTACGCTGGCTAAGTCATGCTGTTCGAATGGATGAAAACACTCCAACTCTGAAAATACTCGACGCAGTACCCGCTGAAGCAGAGGAAGAGGAAGACATTCACTCCGTTGGAAGGACCAGATGGAGAATGTCCTGGCTACACTTGAAATCTCCAAGTGCGTAACAGCGAAAAGAAGAAACGACTGGCCAGCCAAGAAGAAGAAGAGTAAGGCAGTCACTATTTGTCAGCGTGTCTGGTATACGTATAATCTTGAACTCATTTTGAGACATGGTGCCGAGTTGACAGTCCTTGGTCGGACAGGCACTTAGATCCGACTGTCGTGGGGAATAAAAATCCCGGTTCTTTCCGGTTGCTTAGGCCCGACTGTCTTGGAAAACAGTTCACTTATACTTCGGTATTCCTTTTCGTTTTGGAATTCTTCTCATGGTAGAGCTGGGCTTTAATTGAACTTTATATTTTATCGGGTAATCGAATGTTATCATATATTTTTGTATGCAATATGAAAATATGTATAATATAATAATTGTACGATTCAAGTTGTCGGATTAATGAAACTCCTTATCTTTTGTTATTGCGGGCAGGGAGAAGGCCTTTTACTTAACCCATTTAAAAACTGCCACCCTGGAGGGTTCTTAACGGCTGCGCCTTCTCCGATAACAGGTATATTAGCTTTACATTGGACAAAGTGCATCCAGCTAGTAAACCTTTCAGAAATTTTTCAAAGACAAATTGGGACTTGAATGAAACAGCTTCGACTTAGTTCCAACAGCCTTCGAGATTGATATCATATATATCCGTATACAAAACTTCTCTTGAAAGCTTATGTCCTCTGAAAACTCATAAAGGCAAAGGAAAACAACTTTGGTGGACATGGGATCTATCAGAGATCATGTCTTCGACATAAAACTGTTCCACAAAGCCCGCAAAAGCGATTACAAGTCGAAAATATAGAGGGTCAAGACAAGATCATGGAGATCCTACTCAAAATCGGGTCACGATTGCTGAAGGATAAGGCGCATTCTTGTGAAAACCCATACTTCTATGCGTTACAAGGATGGTGATTGGATTTCGAGCAACGAGGTGTCATAAGAACTACTTCTGGACGCTCTCTTTGCAAGGAACATATCTACTGAAGAAGTGACAATCGGTGGTCACAACCTTCTTAAAGATTCTGAGAAGGTTTTGATAAATAAGACGCAATCCGGACTGCCAAAAACTTCATTTCATCCCCATATCTCGTAGCTACCGAATACCTCACTGATTTTCAGATTTTTCCAACATGGTGCACGGAATTGCACATATGTATGTACAACGGTATGTATGCCTGCCAACCCGCTTCAAGAGTAATGCATTTACTCTCAATCGTATAAAGGAGTCAGTCGTAAAGACACCAACAGGTGAATAAAACGTTGACTTTGCTGCCGTAAAGGTGCGCTTCCCTTTGTTCACGTGTTATTCTTTCATTGTCCGATAAATAAAAACATCTGTACCCTGCTGCTTCTTGCTGTGCTGTTGTTGTTGTTGTTGTCGGTGCTCCTGCTGCCGCTGTTGGTGCTGTTGGTGCTGTTGGTGCTGCTGCTGCTGAGTGCTACTCTTAGTAGGCACCGCTATGATGAGGGCAAGGCAATAATTTTCGTACAAACGTGTGCAGAGTTTTTGAAAAGGCATTCTGGAATTGTTGTGCAGCAGAAAAACAGCTTGTCGTTATTATAACTATTATCCCTTGACTTTATTCGCCCCATTTCAAATGTAAGGATATGCTATACATAATAAAATGCAATAAAACAACAACACAGTGCCCTTACCGAATCGTAGTCATAAGTGCATCCTGTATTAATGATTTTATTTCTCAGCACACGAAAACCAATAATCCTCTTCAACCCCGATTGGTTATGAGGTTATCTCTCTGGATGAATTGGTCATGCTGTTATTTGCCATCTATATACAATAAATGCAGGTTCTAATTCAGGGTTGATCCTTACGAAACACGAAAACACTTTGCATGTATGCCGAACAACTGCTCGCTAATTGTGCGTAACTAAAGAATAGTTTCAATTAGGAGAAGTTGTTTTGATGCAAAAAATGTCAATAATTAAAAACTTAAATAAATATTAGATATGTGTTTGCTTGCAGGTGGCAGCGTGGGATGCTGCATAAATTTGTCTTTTTTTGAAATTAAAATATCCAAACATATGTCACTCCGGTTTAGTCGTTAGTTTTTAGAAGCAACCCTGCTTTTCTGCTTCTGCAACACCTTTTTAACTATCTTCTTTTGAAATCTACATATTTTTCATCCAGCTGCTATCATATAAGGTCTAGCATAAGGAGAGCGTTCTACGAAAAACATTTTTGCAAGTTCTTGAAGGGACTGCTTTTAATGGTATACTTGTCTTAAAAAAGTTCTAAATTTGTATAAAATTTAGAACCAAATTTCAAGGATGAAACTACACTCTTTAAGCTTTATTAGAGAAATCTTACTGAATTAAATGGATCTGCCGCATATTTGCTGCTGCTCCACGGAACTTTTAACTCGAACTTGTACTGCTAACAATTGGACCGTCTAAAGAAGCATTCGCTCAGACCCGGCCAGTTATGGCCAATAAGAATTGTGCTTCAATAGAACATCGCCAAGCCGACATCACGAGCTAGAAGTTCAGAGACCTTATTTGACTTTTATAAAGTGCATTCGGTGATTTTTACGAAATATTTCAACTGATTCAACAAAGAAGTTCCATTAAATTTTGTGTGCGGCATCAAATTTCAGTTGCCGAAACTTTCAGAATGTTGGAAAAGGACTTTAGTGATAATTTTTTGTCGGGAGCAAGTGTTTCTGATTATTACAAATTATCCAAAGAGGGTCGAGAACGCGGTTGATGACGAACCACGTCCAGGGCAACCATCAACAGCAACTGATGGCCAACACGCCAATAAAACAAACGAATTATTGCTTGACAATGGATAAAAAAACAGTTAGAGATCTTACTGGCATCTTTGGAATTTCGGAAGGATCAGTGAAAACTATTTTTAAAGATCAATAGAGCCTGAAAAAAGTGAAAGTACGATTGGTTCCAAAATCACTCAATTTTTTCTAAAAACAGCGTAGCATTAACGTCTGTGAAACAATGCTTTCCGACTACCCGAATATAATAAAAAGTATTATTACTGGTGATGATTTTTGGATGTATGCTTACGACCCGGTAATAGACAATCAATCGGCCGAATATGGTGGCAAAGGTGAACCAAAGCTGAAAAAATCACGTGAAAGCAGGTCAAAAATTAAGGTTATGTTGACAGTTGGTTTCGATTATCAGGGTGTAGTGCATTCCAAATTCCTTTCGACTGTCCAAACTATCAACAAGGTATACTGTTTGAGTGTTATGCGTCATTTTCTTAAAAAGAGGCCGGAATTATGAGCCGAGAACTCTTGGTGTTTGCACCACATTAATGCATTGATTCCTCTTGAGCTTTTCGCCAAATGATCAACCAATATCGTGCGGCAAACACGCTGTGCAACTGTTTTGATAATAAATATTTAAAGAAGATATGATAGTAAATAATTAATAAAGAGAATTTTTCAATACATGACTTTTATTATCAGTATCTTGCGTTTGATAAGTGCAATCAGATAACGTTAAATGGCTTTAAACATATATGAGTTCGTACTACAAAATTCTTTCAGACAGGTTTATGGTTGCTTGGTTCAGTACTGTTTGAGTCAAAGATTGCTTGTGCCAATCACAATACGCCATATTTTAAGGCTTTTGTGGTCCTGACACTTTACCGTTCAGTTAATTTTGATATCAAATAATGGAAATCGTCGAGTCTGACCGTCAAGTAAACTCTGTTTCCATTGCCCAGATAACATTGCAATTTTTGCAATAAAATTTATTCAATCATTTACTATCAGCTGCTCCACTAGTACGGAACTTTTAATCCCAACAATTGGACCGTGGCTGTGGCCAATAGCAGAAAAATTATGTTTCATTAGGACATCGCCAAGCCACACACATCACGCGCCAGAAGATCCGAGACCTTGGTTGGCTTTTATGCAGTTGAGGTGAGGTGAATAACAACAAGTCACATCCCAGTTCAGTACGATATATGTAATTATTACCGAAACTACACGAGTATAACCAATTATTATACCAATAAAGCTGATAGCGAATTAAGTGTCCGTCACAAGACCAGTAAGATAAACTTCCCGGGATGAATTTTCGACGATGACTTAACAGACCTGCCATAAAAACTTTCACATTCCCTGACGAATACGATCCTAATTTCTGGAATACTGTTGAAGCCTGAACGCAATTTTTAAGATAACACTATAACAAAACAAGGTCTGTAGAATGACCCATTCTATTTTCAATGTAAGAGCATGTCTTTGTTGAACTCCAACAAGTTCTGCTATCTTAATAATTCTGCCCATATCATAAGAGAATGCAGTGAATTTTAAGATAACTCACGTTTAAAAAATCCAGAAATGAAAAAAAATCTTTCACTAGCATTTCATGAGAAAACTCATGTCAGTGAACATGACCTTAACACTTTAAATCCTGTACTAACTAAATTTGGGAACTTTGAAGGCACTAGAGTACATGTTTGTCACTAACAGACGCCAGTATACTCATTATATAGGAAGAAAATCATTACTTTAAAAGATTGGGCTACTCTGACTGGCTGTTTCGACATACAGAAACATATAGCTCCTATGTAATACCAGCACTTGAATGATCATATACAAATATGTTAAGGCCAGAAACTATCAATTACTACTATCTCCTCTAAAGGTCGAAAGTCGGTTTCAAGCTCTGTAGTGAAGTTTTAAATCGTCAAAATTCACACGGTACAGTTTAAATCGAGAAATTTAAAAAAAAAAAAGTAACCGGTAACCCTTTAAGAACCCACAATATGCAACACTTCGCATGTTGGTTGGCAGCAGCACCATTGCTTTCGAAGTACACTGCGGTAAAGCCTTCCCAACCCAATGACATCTCGGACTGCCAACGTAGAATAAAGTGCGCTCACATTTTTCGCCGCAAGCTAAACACATGTAAATCAAATAAACCGTAATTATATTCGTACAGCCATACAGCTGCAAAATAATTATTACAATTAAAAAAAGTCAGTAAGTTTTATTTGCTGTTAGTCATAATATTAGCTGAACGTAAGACTCAAGAATTATTACCGTAAAACTAAGTTTTGTAAAATGTATGTATATTATTTACTTGTATATGTGAGAGTATGTGTATATACCTGAATATGAAATATTTGCATCTTATTAATTTACTAAAGTGTTATTAACTAACGATTATTCATACCTGCAACCCAATATAAGTACAAATTAAATATTATAATACCATAAAGTCTATGCAGAACCGCTCGTTTTAAGTTTTTGAATAATTTGTTATTTTTTATACCCTGAACAGGGTATGCTAGGTTTAACGCGAAATTTGTAACACGCAGAAGTAAACATGAGAGACCATATAAAGTATTATAAGCATATAGGATTTTTTCTATATAAACGCTACAAAAGTACACCGATAGGGACAGTAAACGACGCCACATTTTTTCCCGCTCTTTTGACATTTTTTTCAGTTAGATTAGCCATTTCATCATGGAAAGATACGATCCAACAACGAATCGAAATTATAAAAATTACTACCAAATTTCAGAGTCAGGGCCTCAACTTTAAGAGCTACTTACATGTATAAAAGATCAGCCTGGCGAGCTGACTGGATTTATTCATATCCGCATGTTTATATGTATACAGTAATACCCCGGACTTACGCGATAGGTGGGTCCGAGCGGTTGCCGTGTAAGTCGAATTCGCGTAAGTCGGGGTTCAACGTTGCATATAAATACATATAAAGTTTGTTTAATCGGGACCAGAGTTTAAAGAAAACAATAATTTAGAAGAAAAATGTTTAATAAAGTGTAGGATAATAAAAAAAATATTACATTGTTATGAATAAAGTAAGCTAAACCGAAGTTATTTTGATGTCGAAGGCTTCATATATTCTAACAGTGTTGCCTGACGAGTTAAATTTTTCTTCTTTTCACGTAAAATTTCCTCGTAGCATACCAGTAATTTTTTTATCCCTCGTTTTGTAGTAGAAATGCGTTCTTCATTAGAATCAATTTTTTCTAAAATTTGTAACCCCTTTTCAATTGAATTGAGCCCTTCTGTTAAGTTTGCAATTGTCATTTGATTTACCGATTCAACTGGGTCTAGCGAATCAGTTTGGTCAATATCTTGCTCATACTTACGCATTTCTATAACCTCGTCAATTGTTAGCTCATGATTGTGTGAATCTAGCAATTCTTGAACGTCATCATTATCGACCTCTAAATTTAATTGCTTGGCGATATCGACCACTTCTTCTATTATGCTATCGATTTGTTCAGGATCTGAAATGGTTTCTCCTTGGGTTTCAGAGGTGAAAAAAATGGACACAGTTTTTTCCAGACACCATTGAGAGTTTTTTGTGAAACCTCATTCCAAGATTGTCCAATAATTCTTACAGCATCTAAAACATTGAATTGCTTCCAAAAGTCTTTAACAGACTAAGATAACATCATGCCACAAAAATCTACAGCAAATATCATGCCACCTAAAACAACGAATCACAGCACGCCACGCTACATCAGTATAAAGCTATAAATACAGTGTATCGGACGCACTGTGTGTTCTTCAACTTAGTTTAATATAAACCATAGACATAGTTAGATGTATTTTATAATACCTTTATATTAAATAAAGAGAAACCCAGGAGTAATATCCTGGTAAAATATATATTTTAGAATTGCCTAAATAGCATTCTTAATTCGCGCGGCAATCAAAATGGAAAACCGCGTATCTTCGAATTCGCGTAAAACGGGGTAGCGTAAGTCGGGGTATTACTGTATACGCGAAGCAATCCCTCAGTTTTGAAGTTAACGTAATTTTTTTTCTCAAGAAGCTATTCATTTGTCGATATAGGCGATATCGGAACTCTATAGCATATAACTGCTATAAAAACGGATCGATCAAAATCAAGCCGTTATCTAGAATCCTTTTTTATTTAAGTGGTTACGTGGGTTTACGGGTTTCAAAAAATCGATTTTTTTTTACTGTCTTTTAAATTTGCGGCACCTCTAGAATATTGTCTTAAATTTTCAAGTTCAGAGGAATAGTTTCGGAGATACAGCCTTGGGAACTTGTGCGCTCGAAGCTAGCTAGGCTAAGTGAACCATCTTTAAACGCGTTTTTCTTGAAACTGTGTTTTTGAAATCGGTTTCTCAAGAAGTAATCAACCGATCTTCATGTCTTCATGAAATTTTACACCTGTATTTGAGATGCAATACTTAAAGACTTGGACGAAGGATTTTTTTCAATTATAACTATTTGAAAAAAAAAAATTCGTGAAAATTTATTTTTTTTTTGTAAAAATGTCTGCCAAAAATCCCATTTTCAGTTTTTTATTCCTTTATGCAAGTTTAAAGTTAAGGAAACACGTATTTTTTCACTTTAGATGATCATGTAAGGAATTATCCTGCCAACGCGAGCGCACGTTTTTTCCGAGGGATCATCGGATTCCTTTATCCAAGTTCAAAGTTAAGGAAACACGTATTTTTTTACTTTAGATGATCTTGTAAGGAATTATTCTGCTAACGCGAGCGCACTTTTTTCCGAGAGGTCACCGGAAATTGAGTCGCCATGGCCGAAATTAAATTATTTTTTTAATAGTTTATGTCTGCAAAAATTAGAAATTCTATTAAAATATTTTATTTTTATATCAGAAGAAAATTGCTGAAAAAGGCAGTTTTTTACCCGAGGAAACCCAGGTAACCCATTAACAAGTTATCGCCACGAAATCTCCAAACATATTGTACAGATTGAACCACTATAGCATATAATTGACATACAAAACCAACCTCATCTACCTGGTAAACTAAATTCTTAATATCAAGTTCTGGTATAGAAACCTTTTTTATTTAACAAGATAACTTCGACATAGATGATTTTTTGAGGTAATGCTACAATCTCCGAACCTCTATAGCATATAATTGCAATACAAACTGAGCTCGTCTACCTTGTAAACTGACCTCTCAATCTCAAGTTTTGGTATGGAAACTTTTTTATTTGAGAAGACTTTGAAGGCTGTAGCACCCAGCAGCCATACGAACTGATCTATTAAAATCAAGGTAAAAATCTGTCTATACCCTTTTTTGCTATAAGAAATGCAACTATGAAGGGTATTATAGTTTAGCTGCAGTCAGCTATTTTTTAATTTTTTTTTTACTGAAAACCACTTTGATTAAAAACTGGAATTGTGCAAGTGTACCGCATACAGTAGCACTGAAAATATAATTTCTCGAAGCAGGTGATTTATTACGCTGCGCCATACAAAGCACGTACATACATATGTATGTATGTAGCAATGTGAGCACGCGGGGAAATACTACACGTATTTATCGATCCTGACGATTGCGATCGAATATGAGCTTTTTCGTTGTCGTTTTTCGTTTTTGCTTTATTATTATTATTAGTTATTAAGGTGCTGTGTGGTGAGTGTTCTTCCTTCTGGTCTTGGGTCTTTCATTTAATTCGAGCACTCAGTTCCACACACACACACACACATACATACATACATATATAAATGCATACATATGGTTATGTGGTACATGTCATCAAGACGCAGGCAAGCGGGACGGCAGCTTCCTGTGCGCGCGGTCACTATGGTGTTTGCGCGTATAAATCCACCACTCGGAGCTTAAATGTGAACGAGATAAACATGAAAGAATTTGACCAACTCATATGGACTGCAGTAGCGCTGCCGGTAGGTAGTTAACTCCCTATATACATATGTATGTATGCAGCTATATTCTTGCATTCTTATTGGTATATACTGTTTGTTGATGGGCCATGCTTGGGGGCTTGAAGGCTTCGAAAGTGCTCACATACATACATACGCACTGTACTTGCCGCAAAAATATCAGCCAGCTTCGGTATCCATATATACGTATGTGTGTGTATATGTACAGCCCATATGCATCTACCGTATAATGACTGCTCCCTTGCGAACTTGATTTTATTCATTCATTAAATTCCATACATACAAAACAGGTAGGAAACTAACATGTGCAATAAGAGTAGCTACAAACTAATTTAATTTGGATGCTTGATGCCGCTGGCTATGGTAGGCAATTTACTACAGTGTGATGAATTTATCTTTCGAACATTTCGACTGCTTACTTACCGACATACATATATATATGTATACTGAGTTAACCGGCCAATATGCCGCCTATATAGTAAATATAAAATACATACAAACATATGTAAGTATATGCATGCATTGTTAGTGTAATTTCTGTGTAATCGCAAATATCTTTGGCTACTGTGAATTTAATAATAGGTTTGATGCTTACGATATATTGTACGACTATCGATATATGTACATATGTATATTTATATTCCAAAATAGCTTCATAAATATAATTTGCACATTTTATTAGATGCTTTGTCGAAAAAATTATATGCATATATGACGATAGCAGCGAAAAGAGGTGAATCTTTAAGATAAAAAACTTCTTGTTGCGAAACGTCGAGGGTTATGTCGAGGTCACCAATATAAATATGATGTTGCAGTTCAGGAGCGATGTTGAGTTTTTATCGCTCTAATGATAGCACGACGATTTCGGTGTCCAATTTCTTTTAACTGATATTAACAGAATTGAGGGAACAATTGTGAATGATCTCTAGAGCATCCTTGAGAGCTTTGTTTCACTCAAACACATGTGCACCATATATACTATACTTGGGTATTCGATAAAGCAGTCTGGGAACGAGAGAAAGACAAAATATCTCCTGTCATCAAACAAACAGTCGTCGCATTCGCGACTCGGCTCTCATGTCATTGTTGACAGCCATAGCTTGAAGTCGTAGATAATTTCGTATATCTTGGAACCAGTATTAACACCAACAACAACGTCAGCATCGAAATTCATGGCAGAATAATTCTTGCCAACAGGTGTTACTTCGGACTGAATAGGCAATTGAGAAGTAAAGTCATTTCTCGACGAAAAAGGATCAAATTCTAATGATAAATGAGTGCCTTCATCATCCGCGTCTTGCTATATGTGCAGAGGCATGGATGATGACAACAACTGATGAGTCGGCGTTACGAGTTTTCGAGAGAAAGATTCTGCGAAAGAAATATGGTTCTTTACGCATTGGTCCGCAGTCGATGGTACCATGATGAGATATACGACAACATTGAGATAGTTCAGCGAATTAAGAGACAGCGGCTACGCTGACTACAAGTGGCTCATGTCGTCCGAATGGACGAAAACGCTCCAGTTCTGAGAGTGTTCTACGCAGTACCCGCTGGTTTCGTTGGAAAGACCGGATGGAGAAGGACCTGGCTGCACCTGAAATCTCCAATTTGCGCCAAATCGTAAAATAGTCCTTTTCCTATAGTAAAAATCGGAGGAACAACTTTAGGCATAGGGAAGTTCACACAAGAGTCAAATACGATTATTACAAAAATATTTAATTATAATTATTAATCCACTTTATCCGCGCTACAAATGGATTAAATTTGAGTATTCGTAGATGGTACCTAACCGAACCCAGCCCCGGCTGTCGCATCTCTGACCTTGAGTTCGCTGACTATACGCTTTAGACTAGGGTTGCCTACATTTCTCATCTCTAGCATCGAGTTATTTTATGATAAGACTGGTTTGGGTGCCTGAACACAGCGGAATTGTAGGAAGCTGTAAGGTGAATGACGTCGCTAGGACAGATACTTTAGTCTAAATAACTGAGTATTAGGAACGGGTAGTGGCTCCATTGGCATTTTGTGGGTCACTACTGGACTATTGTGCCTCAAACCTAATCAGTAAACGCTGGTCGATTACCAGCAGCTGTGTAGTCGCAAGGTTCTTCTGGTCCTCGTACGAAGTTCAAGGATCCCTTCGTTCTCAGCAAGTCCTACAAAGTTGGAGTTCTAACCGGTCAGGATTCATACAGTAAGATTGAATATCTTTCTTAGTATCCGGAATCGCGGATCTCATACTTTTAGTCATTCAAAGAGCGAAAATAAAAATAAAACACTTGAGCGGATTTCTAATAGATTCAGAGCATTTGTCTTCTTCTTCTTCTTTACTGGCGTAGACACCGCTTACGCGATTATAGCCGAGTCAACAACAGCGCGCCAGTCGTTTCTTCTCTTCGCTACGTGGCGCCAATTGGATATTCCAAGCGAAGCCAAGTCCTTTCCCACCTGGTCCTTCCAACGAAGTGGAGGTCTTCCTCTTCCTCTGCTTCCCGCGGCGGGCAGAGCATTTTTGCCAATAGCTAAATGCAACTAGAGGAGTTTTTTGTTTGACGTCACATAGGTAACCTAACCTAACCTGTGGTAATTTCTGCAAAATATGAGCTTCCAAGAGGTTCATTATTACCTTAATATGTATTTATTACATTTTTCGTACAAATCCTTCGTTTGAAATATCAATGTGACTCTTAAAACCGTTAGTATAACCTTGAACCAGGTAGGAGACCATTTTACTAGCTAGTACTTGCTGATCGATCTTATTGACATCAGATACTCGCATACCAGACTCTCTCAGATCTGTGAATATTGCAATGTCTAGAAATGAAAACTGTATTCAAGAAGCCGCCACACACCTGTTTATGGCACCAGTCTACTGACCGGTTTATTTATAAATTGTTTAACTTGTACTTCAAGATTTAAGATCTTTGGGCTCGATCAATTTGGCTTCGAATCGATGGCCTTGGTTGGATTGTCTTCTTCCGCGGAAGTCATTCTATCCTGCCATTGGATTTGAAAGTTTTTGTTTTAGATTTTTAGCATATTTTCTGCAATCACATCCCACAGTGCAGCGTAATATTTATCAATGAATTTTAACATCTAACCGGCGTAATGAAGCGAGTTGCTCCGAAGATGCAACGCATCAACTCAATTGCTGCGAGGTGTATGCGTTCACCTCCTCATCTCGTATATTGCATACGTGTATGTACATAAGTTTGTATGGGATGTACGTGGCTGCAGTCAGTACTGATCTTTGCCTGCCCAACGCAACACGTATACAGTAGCTCGGCTCGCTTTAATTTTATGGACACGTTGGAAACGTATTATTACTGTTAAGAAAAGAAATGCCAATGTGTCTTAAGGATGCCAACCGACTAACTTGTATGCATGTCGTTTGTATAAATTCATATATACAGACACTTGTGCATATGTACTTTCGAACGTATGGTATTTATGTGTTGTGCTGCTCTCGTTTTGCGCTTCCGTCGAGTAATTGAAGTGAAAAGAAGTTGAAGAAGAGGAAGAGTCAAGAATATTCGCCAATATTTACGACTGATTTTAGTTAGTGCCATTGTTGTTGCTGCTACAGTTAAAGCAACAACATATTTTTAATAGACGCATGCTTCATTTACATATATTTGCATGTAGTATGTATATATGTATGTACATATATGTATATATGAAATCCTGCATATCCTTGTGATTACTCGCTGATTCCATCTGTGAAACAATGCTGTTGGTAGAAAGTTCTTTAATGGTGAAGCAGATGGTCCCTACACCTTTGGTCAAATAATCTTCCTAGCTACGCTTCTAAGTTTTTCGAAAATTTTAGGAATGATTTTCAAGTTCCGCGAGCCCTAACGGCGGATCCAGTCTTTTGGCAATATTTTTTTGTTAAAAAAAACCTTGGTCGGCGAAGATACTCCTATAGTTTGAGAACCCACCAAATGCTTGCGAACGCCAAATATGACCCGAATTAGTCCATCAAATTTTTACTATGAAAAAAAAAAATAAAATAAACAAGTTGCTGGAAAATTTTTGCTCCCAATGAAATCACCATAACGGAATCGTTGATAATATTGCAGAAGGGTTTTGGGAGTCTGCTCACAAACACAAGTATGGAGTTTGAGTGGCACAAAGCGTACAGTAAAGGTTGTAAAGTCATTGAAAACTGGCCTCATGAGAGTTTTCCATTCACTACTGTTAACAACCATAATATCGGAAATATTAAAAAACGGAAAGTAATAGGACTGAGTCGATTTAAAAAATTTATTGAACTAATCTTTACAATTTTTTTTCCAATATACGCTCATTCTGCGTCGATGGAGTGCTGCTAGCGCGATTTCCAAGCATTAAAGACGTCATGAAAGGCGTTCTCCGGAATAGCCTTTAAAGTCGAGGTACATGCTGCTTGGATCGCCTCAGTCGTCCTTTTCAGGCAGAGAAACTAAAAAAGTCCGAGGAGAATCCGTGTGTTTTACGTGAGTATCTACTGTCGACAACATACCTCACGGTGCTTTCTATTGCTAGATGCACGTAGATCAATACAATGCGTTGATCAACGCCCCAAAGCATAAACGCATTTAGCGCTTATACCTTGGTTCTAATTGGATCGTATCGATAGGGACACCCTTAGCCACCTTGGTCGGGTTCGAGGCCCATCTAAAACCTCTGCCGTACTTTGGGTCCGGCACTCAGCCGCAATACGACTCCACATTGAACAAACTGTCCCACCTGCACTTAGGTTTAAACCAAAGCCACCACAAATCTCCACAAAGGGCCAAACCCAATGAGCGGATTGAAGTTACCTCCAAAGGCTAACTGCTCCCCGTGGTACCAGGTTTAAGTATTTGGTCTGACTTTTGTAGCTTTTGCTGCTACCAGTTAAGTCCCCATAAGCTCAATGACTGGAGCTGTAGAGTGGTTGCTTATGGCTTCGAATGTCGGTCTTAGTTACACACACTTTACTTCCGATCGGCTGCGATGTCGTGTCGGACCCGATTGACCCTTCGTTTGAGTTTCTTGAAGACTTCCATGTAAAACTTGGCGCAAGGGTTTGTCCAGAAGGAAGAATGGCAGTTGACATACGGAGATATGAACATTAAAAAAATTGTACCAATCTTAAGTTCAGTAAATTTTCTTCCAAAAGTTATCTCATGATAGGTACTCGAATACTCGATTCTCTTATTATATTGGCATTTTATTTATATTTTTTAAGAAAAGAAGAAGGATGAGTAGGATGTAAAATCTCAGTTGACTATTAGCCAACTTACGTCCGGTTTAATTTACTTTGTTATTAGTAATGTGTAATCTAATCATGAAGAAGAAGAATTAATACGTCCAATGAACAAGAGAGAGAGAGGAAGATCGGGGACAATTCCTCTATGGCCTTAGACAGTCAGATCCTCTGCAACAATTTTATGCACATTTTTAACTCCAACAATTCACTAGAATCAATCACTTGGTCCCGGTTGTCTTTCAACTGCCTTGTGTATGACTTAATTTTCTCAAGTAGGTCTCTGATAATTAAATATAGAAAAAAATTGAGCTTTTCTACGGAACGATCGTCTAAGTCCTGCATCAAACTGAGTTTGGATGAATATTAAGAATCCTTAGTTCTACATATTCCTCCAGCTTTTCAAAGATGTTCAATGAAATTCGTTTATTTATCAATTGGCAATTATAGTTGAGTACATTTTTCATTACAACGTTTGAGCTTTATCGGCAATTTCCTTAAACATATTATACAATTCGATTCATTAAATAATACCAGCATACATACAAACATACATATGAACGCACGAGCATAAAGGAATAAACAAAAGCACACTTTATAAAAATATAATTATGATTTTAATAGGCGGCAATCGATCTACAATCTATGCTGCAGTGTGAATATTAAGTAGTCGCCAAACCTGCCCATTTGTCAATCGGTAGCGTTCGTCGCTCTTCGACTCTCATCGTACCAATACAAACAACTAACTGGCAATTGGCAGCTGGCAGCAATATGGTTTCATAACGTAACGAACAGTGCAGTGCGTTGTTGTCTACCCGCTAAAGCCAGCCCATGATTAAGAACATCACAGAACTCGAATTGGCTTGTCGTCTCGGCTATATGATGCCGCTCAAGTTGGCGCAAACCAGCCAGGTTTAGTTTATTTCAACTCTGCAGCTTGCAACTTGCTGCCGAACGCACTTTGCGCGCTGTCCGTTTGCCGCTGGCTAAAATTTAGATTTTTATATCATATATGCATGTAGGCACACACACACACATGCAAACAGATGTACACGTACTCGGCAGTCGTAAAGACGTATCAGTACTACGACAGCTTATTGCTTTTTATACCCCATGTAGATATGTTGGTATGTAGGCCCATGGGTGCATATGGATGCAGTTAGGTGTGTATGTAGATAATTGTGTGAGGTGTATCCATACTTTCAGTAGCAGCAGGCAAGTCGCTCGGACATTTGGCTGGGCAATCGGCCGGTCCGCCGGTCGGCCGGTAGGTCGGTCGGTAGAATAAAGAACACGTTCCCGCTATTGATACGAACTGTGAGCAAATGCATTCGAATATTAAAGAGAATGCAGTAAACGTGCGGCGTTGCGACCATGGCCAACGGTTGAGTCGCACTTTCGTATGGGTGTACGTTGGTGTGTTTAGTGCCGAAAGTGGTAGCCAAGCGCCATAAAATGCTGTCGACAGTCCAGATGCTTCGTAGCCGCAAGGAGTGCAATTTTGTTGGAAGCATTTCACTGACACAACACTAACACTGTATTTATTTTGCTATTACCGAAGTTAATACACATTACACTCGGCATGACACTTCCCTACTACTGCTACTAGCTTAGCTCTATATACTCGTACCATATCCATATGTATGGAAGGAGTACGAGTATGAATTATGGACGTGAGTTGGGCGCGAGGCAAATGTAAAATCAAATGCTCGCCAAAATGAGGAATTGAAAGTAGTTGCCTATATAAACATTTATATATTTTTGTACAGATGTACATACTTATTTATGTATATTGATATTATTAGTGTTATTAAGTTGCCGCGTCTTTTTAACGACTTTCAGAAGCTGTCGGATAGATAATAGATTTTAATGAATAGAATGTTCGTTAGCGAAATAAAATCCGATTAGACACAATTAGATTTAAAAAATCGACCCAAATCCTTTAGACGGCACTGAAACATATAGGTTCAATAACCTGTTGTACTAAGAAGGCGTATTACAAGAATATTAACTTAAGCTCAAATCTCAAAACCTGGGACTTTGAATAAGAAACTCTCCACTTGTTACAATTTTCAGATTAAAATTCAAATCTCCAACGATTTGGGAATATATCAGTCTGATCAAAATTGACCCGGACTGACAAAAAATACAAGTTTTTCACATATTTTTTGCTAATAATAAACGCGGACCGAGCAGATAATTTCACATTTTGGTCCGGTCGATTAGCCCCCAAGATCGTGGTATATCACACCGTTAGACTATTTGCTGTAGGGATATGTAAAGTCTATGCGGACAATCCCGTTTCAATTCATGGTTTGAAGCAAAACATCAGGCGTATCGTACGACAATTTCCAGTCGAAATGCTCTAACAAGTCATCCAATATGGAACGCAATGTATGGATCGTATGAGACGCAGCCGTGGCCAACATTTGAAAGAGGTAACATTCAAAAAACAAATACCAATGAATGTTCTTTCGAATAATAATAAACACATTATCCCCATTAAATTTGAAATTTCTGTGTTTCTTTCTTTAAAAAAAGTAGGAAGCCTTGAAATGGGTCACCCTTTATAAGCTGCGGTTGGGATGGTCTTCAGAGCCTTTATCAAATTTTGGTTTTTTCGGTTTTGGATTGGAGGGCTTATATTGTTGAACAGTATCAAGGTCACATTTATAAATCCACGTATCGTCACCAGTAATGATGCATTTGATGAATGTTAGATTCTCACGTTACGTTGTCAAGCATCTCTTTGCAGTATCTACTCGTCGTCGTTTTTGTTAAAGTTTCAAACATTTTAGTACGAAACGAGTATTGACATGATTCACCCTAAACATCAACCAAAATGAGTTGAGTCCATCCTTAACAGATGTTGAGGTCCTCTGCTATCTGTTTGATGCTAACACGATTATTTCTAGAAGTTTCTTTAACCTTTTCGTTATTATTGTCTTTAAGAGGAGTGGTTAGAGGGCTCGCATAAGGCAAGTTTGCGATGATTTAACGACCTTCACTGAATGCTTTATGCTGCTTTAATGATTTTGTTAGTGATAATGTAGATATTCTGAAACATTTTTAACCATTCCGTAGCCGTGATTCAATTGTAAACATATACATATTTGCGAGCAAACTTCTTCAGTTTTTTTTTTAAATCATCAGAGAATCCTTTCGCCAAACGCACACTAGTTGGCATAAGGCGATGAAACTTCTTTGCGAGCTGGGGATATACGAGGTATGACAATTAAGTAATGAGACTGATTCCATAAAAACCATAGATTTGAAAATTATTCTACAACTCTGCCATCCCCTTCAAAGTAGTCCCCTTAGGCAGCTATACAGCGACTCCAGCGCGTTTTCCATGCTTTGTAACATTTCTGGAACGCTTTGACTGGGATGTCCGCGAATACCCTCGTCACGGCCGCCTGGATGTCCGAAATCGACTCAAAATGGGTTCCGTTGACCTCCGATTTTGTTTTAGGAAACAAACAAAGTCACAGGGTGACATATCGGGTGAATGAGGCGGCTGTTGCAACACAGAAATCCCTTTAGAGGTCAAATACTGGGACACGCTGAGGCGGTGTGGCACGGCGCGTTGTCGTGATGAAGGATCCAGTTACTCCAGTTACTGTTGACTCCTTTTCGCAATCTTTCGAGTACTTGGCAATAGTAGACTTTATTTACAGTTTTCCCCGGTGGAACGAACTCCACCGCTATCAAAAAAGGCAATAATCATAGTTTTCACCCTCGACTTGCGCATGCGAGCTTTTTTCGGGCGGGGGGCGCGTGGAGAAAACCATTGTAAGCTTTGCCGTTTGTTTTTCCGGGTCTAAGAGCACTATCACCATACACTCTTACAATTTTACCGTACGTTTCCGAAGCTGTTTCGCCCAATCTGTCGTAAAATTTTATCGCGACGCGTTGCTCTTGATTTCGTTTTTCCATTTTCATGACGAACACTACAAACACACATTTACTCAACTTCAAGGTCACAGGTTTACCACAAGCGTCTCTTTACTTAATTGTCAAACCTCGTAAAATCAGCCATTACGACTGCCATTGGCTAAGTCCCCCGAAGCGACTGAAGAAAAATAAGATAGCTATTGAAAAAAGTAGAAGGAAGAACTCAGATTACCTCGAAAACACAATATATACCTAGTTCCTGGTCCTCTATATCGAATGGCAAATGATCTCAAAACTTATTCTCACTTTAATTATTGAACTCTAGTTTTGAGTATCAACCAAAAAGCTAACCCAGTCATGTATCTGGGAATATGTGTTTTCATAATTTTTGTTGCAACACTCCTATGACACCATTCAAAACTTTGATGGCTTTCTTAGGTGTAATCCGAGACTATAATAGTTTCTTCACTTTTAATTATCCTGTATACTCAATGAAAATAATTATGAATCAGTTTAATTTAAACATAATCTTATTCCGGAAAATCGGTTCAACAAAACCGGAACTAACTTCTCTTTTTCCCGGGTCAAGAGCTGTTACCGAAGCAGTAATAACAATATTAACAAAAAGTATTTGTGATATTTTTATTTTAAAAAAGCAGCCCTATAACCTAATTTACAAATTGATTCTTCTAATTCCGGATTCTGGCATATATAGATTTATCTAGGAAATTGCTTTACTGTTTTAAAACCAAAAATTAAAAGGCATCCCTAACCGATACTTATTACGGATAACAGAACCGATTTTAAGTACTGGGTGTCGCTCATCCTAAAGAAACCAATAACATTCCAATTTACAAGTGAAAACAAATATTGTTGTTAAAAAAATGAAGGAAAAAATGAGGCGAATTTTTGGATTTCCTCCGAAATTGAGTGCATGTTAAATTTGCTACGTGAGGTTTATAGAATACAAGGCACCACTGCAACAACAAATTACACATTTATACAAATTGCAAACAAGATGAGGAAGAAGGGATTTCCCAACAAGTCGGCCACACAAATACGACGAAAGTGGTTCCAAATGAAGTCGGCTTATTTGTGCTAAAAACGCGGTAATGTTGAGAGGTAAGTGCAATATATTAAAAGAATTGTGATTTTTTTATAAAAAAATTTGTCGGATAAACAAATCCCTACAAATATACACATAAATATTTTGTATAATGTTGCCAGACTTAAAACTTTAGACAAACTAAATGTTTACCTTTTGAATGTTTACATTTAAATATATTATAGGTTGCTCCTGATACCTGAGAAATTTCGTCCATAATAGCGCAATTTGTTGATAAAGAAATTAAACCAATTACCGCGAGCTGTCACCATCCCGGAACCTGCGCCAGCACCAAACCGACACCATCGCCTCCACCGCGCCAGCCCCCTTCAAACACCAATAATGACATATAGAGAATGAGAGACACATCCAATGCCAGAAGTATGAGCATACATTTTTAAAATTATATGTTTGATAATAGGTTTATTAAAATTTCAGGTGGCGCAAAAAGCGTTAACAGTGAACTGATTTATGATGATTTCTTCTCTGAAATAAAGCAGACACACAAAATTATTAACAGTACCTTTTCGAATATGCAAAAAATTTTAATGGATTTCGAACATGAGTGCCAAGCTGAGAGAGACGCAAAGCTTATTACATTTATAAACAGTATGAAATATGATTTTTAATAAAAATTAAAATTTGAAATATATATTTTTTCTGTAACTCGGGTTGGAGCTTAGGCTAATATTCCAAAATCAATTTCTATAAAGCATTTTCCAAATTGTTTAAATATTTTCGTTTTATCAAAATATTTAAAATTTTTTCAATCATATTCTCATTGTAAATTTGAAAGGTTTTAGTACACAGCACAGAAAGTTTTAGAACAGTTTTGCTAAGATACGGCAATACCATTGTATTAAGTTATCTTGGCAACCCAATTTGGTATTATTTTTTCTGCTCAGAATAAACAAGAATTGCGGAATATAGTAAATATGACTATTGTTATTTGAAAATTATCAAAAAATATGTCCTACATTTATTTGGTGCCGGTGGCCGTTTTTCTATTATTCCAGATTACCTTTCTCGGAACGTGAGTAAATTTTGAAAATCTCTGGCAATGCAAGTGCGTTATACTTTTTTGTTAGATATTTCTTTACTGAAAGCTAAACACATTTAATGCGTTAAAAATATTTTTAAATGGATAAGGATTAATTTGTGATCACGTAACATCTTCATTACAAGTTTAAAGTGCATTTAAACCACAAATTATCTCGCTCAGTACTTAGACATGTCCTTATCAGTTTGCCTGCTTGCAAGACTTCAATATCTTCTGCTTGCATAAATTTATCTGCTTCTTTATTGCAGTTATATTGCCGCTGTACTTCAGGGTCATGTAGTGCCCACAGTGCCGTATATAAGTGACGATGGCACATACTCTCCGGAAAGTTGCGTATTTGGGCAGCTTATAAATATTGGCAGTGTGCTATGTAAGTAGAAGATCGCGAAAATTAATTGGAAATTAGTCATTTCATAACAATTTAAAATGCATTTATATACATATGTATGTAATTTTTTCAGTGGGCATCACTATTTACATACGATATCGCCAAATTCAACAACTTTATAGTCATCATCCCGATTTGGGATCCTTACTTTTGCGTTACAACAAGATAGCTGTCTGGTTTGGCATGGCTTCGTGTTTAGGTATAAGTATTGTTGGTAATTTCCAAGAAACAAATGTACGGATTGTTCACTTCACTGGTGCATTTTGTTGCTTTGGTTGTGGTACGGTGTACTTCTGGTTGCAAGCGTTAATTACCTATTTAGTATATCCGATTGCGGGTTCAAAATTATACGCTCACATACGACTGGGAATGGCTATTGCCTGCACCATTCTTTTCATTTTGATTGCCATAACTGGTGTAATGTCACATATTCTCTTCAAAGGCGATAATCCAAGACAATGGTAAGAAATGAGCTAGATCATTTAAAATTTCATTACTAACTTGTTTTTGTGTTTTTTGTTACTTAGGTATCCCTCGGATGGTGGTTGGTACTTCCATGTAGTGAGTTCAATATCAGAATGGATTATGGCTACTATTTTCTGCTTTTATATCCTATCTTTTACGGACGAGTTTCGAGATGTTCGTCTAGAACATCCTGAGTTGACGTTCATTTCCTATTCCATAACTTTATAAAAATATTTAAGTTGTGTACGTGCTATGTATATTTTCATACTCTTGCAACATGTTGCTACAGCGTATAATAGTTTTTTTCACCTAGCGGTTGTTTGTATCTCGTAAAACTAATCGTGATAGATAAAGGGTTATACATAAGTATATAAAAGATCAAGATCATGAGGCAAGTCGAAATCCGACTGACTGCCTGTTTGTCCCTCCGTATGCCGCATATGTAGACAACAGTTCGTTTTGCTAACGTTTTACTTAAAATATGCTCATCCTATCAGATACATTACTGAAATTCAGAAAAAATTTCTCCAGTTTTGATCCTTGCAAGTTGCGATAGTATTAAATGTTCGGTTACACCCGAACTTAGCCCTTCCCTACTTTTTTATTTTAATTTTTTTATAATACCCGACAACGACGAATATATACAGTTGTTTCGAGTAGATATTTATATATATGTTTTCAAAGATCTAAAAGTGCTGTGATAGGTTTTTATTTTTTCCTACATTGAATAATTACACAGCAAATACAAGTTATCAAAAGTTGAATAATCTTTCTGCCTTGTATTATATGTAAGTGCAAATTTTTGGGTGTTTAATGTAGTTAAATGAATTAATTTTAAAATCACATTTGAACACTCAGTAATTTGTATAGCTTTTAGTCGTAATATAAATATTGCTTGTTCAGAAAATGCTAATGTTGGCTGAAATTTTCTATAACGAGTAATGAAATTATATACCTATGAAATTACATTTTCAACGAAAAAATTTATAATATTAATTTTGGTTTTGTATTTTTTTACAAAATTTTTATTATTTCTATTAGTGTCTAATGAGTATCAATCATAATTGGATTTTTCTTATGTTCATATGTTGCAATTGATGTTCGAGTCTCGAAACACTGCGGCAATATAGCAAGGCATCATATTCAATGCAAAAATGTTGCTGTACAGTATCAGCTGAATATGTTGCAGTTTTTTGCTTGCTCGAACATACTTACATATTTATGTATATAAGTATATAAGCATACGTTAGATATATTTTTGCATTTACGCAAATTTTATTTTATATATATGTACATATACTAATTATATACACAATATTATGAAATAAAGTACTTTATTCAACGAAGAATTTTTCAAACAATTTTCTTTTATTAATATTTCTTTATTTTGTTATTTTCTTTATTAAATTTTTACGGTTTTAGTTACAAAGTGTTAGTAACCGATAGCTAAAAATTTAATTTTTTTTTACACATTATTATTTAGTTTGCTTCATTTTTTGGAATTTTTTATTATATTATAGTTTTTTCTTAATTCTTTACAATAAACCATAATTTACAGTTTTTTTTATATTAAATATTGTGTTATCTATATATTTCCTTATATATTTATTAATGTAAGGCAAATTGCTTCTGATAACTGATCAATGTCGCATCGGCATGGCTTTGTGATGAATGCTCATCTTTGATCATCAAATCGGGAACTATGTAGGCGGAAGTGATAAAATAAGTTATATTTATCTGTAAAATATGTAAATTCTTAGTATTAAGGAAAATACAATACACACTTGTATTCCAAATGGGACATGGACATGGATCCATCATTTTAACGCCATCGGTAGAAATTCCTTCTGGAAAATAAAAAAAATTTATAAGTTTGAAAAAAGTTTTACTGAACAGCAAAAAAAAAAAAATTTTTTAAAAAAAAATCTTATATCAGGTCTAAAATTCGGAATTATTCTGACTGAGACCATCATTATTATCAAATGACAAATTCTTAAAAAAAATTTTTTGCCACTACAGCAACATAAAAACATTCTTAGAGTGTATCAATTTTAAATGTTCTCCCTAATCGTAAGGATTGAACCAAAATAAAATATTTTGCAAAATTTAAACAAAACGAGTTCAGGTTAATCGAATATTTTCTTTCGAAATTTTCAAAGATCAAGAAAGGGTGGATCATATCTTCAGGAGTTATCAAAACTTTATAAACACGCTTAATCAAAGGAACGAGTGATGTTAAATTCAATTCCCACAACAGCCGGTTCTACGCACCGGGAAATTTACCCGGATTTCATCCGAAAGGCTGCTATTTCTGACCTAAGCCCGTTTAGATCGGTAGGGTTTTTGTCAATGTTTTGTCGGGTTTTTTTTTAAAGGTGGTTAAAAAGGGGGGGTTTAAAAAAAATTTTTTTTATATAAAATATTCATACATACCTTGCTGGATAATGCTGTTTAGTTGTTCGCACCCAGTAATGGTGTAGAAAAACTAGCCTTCGAATAGAATTATAAAATTACAAACTGGTAATGAACCTTAACCAACAGATTAACTTACTGCGGAGTTATTGAATAACTACTTCTCACTGTAGAGGACCATAACCGGCTATTGTCTGTGTGGGTATCCATTGAGTGCTGAAAATTATATTTATTATTAGAGAATTTCATTGATAAGTCTCCAAATTTACTTTGTGTTGTATCTGTAGTATGTCTGGCAAGGTGTGTGATTGAAAATCATTTTCGAGGGGCAGGTGTCAGTCATTAATTTGGAAAATGTCCCACCGAACGATAAGGTCGCTTCATGCGTCTTCTTCTCCGATAATTGCCATTTTCAAACATATTCTCATATTGTGTATCTAACGACCAATAGTTGCCTTTCCGTTCACCTGTACCCTCGCGCGGTACCTTTATGAAGCACTCATTCAAACTTAAATTGTGTCGTATTGAATTCTGCCAACCTTTCTTATTTTTTTCGAAATATGGAAAATGTGATGTGATGTAGCTGTAAATCTCATTGAGTGTAGCGCGCTTCAGTGGTGAGTTCTAGAAATTTAAAATAATCGTATATCAAGTTTAATTTTTTTGTCGTTTTAATCGTGTAGTTTAAACGCCTAAAAGTAGGCTACATAGGTATTAATAATTCCTTTCCAGTTCATACCTGTATGGCCATGGCTATGAGCGCAACAAAAGCTGAAATGGCGGTTTGGAGCTATTAATATCTGTTATTTCTGTGTTAAACCTGCCGATAAACAAATATAATTAAAATTTAATTATGTTATTAAAATTTGTATCTTAAAATTGGCTTACTTTTCTTTGGTTGTTTCAGCGGCATACTTTAGTTCTGCACAAGGGTTTTCCGGTGATGTCCGAATAATTGAGTTATGCATTTTAAATTAATTAGGTAGTCAATAAATCTGAAAAATATATTTCATTTATATAAAAGATCTTATATTGTTTTTATTTATTTATTTATATTATTATTTTTTTTTTTTGTTATTTAAAATTTAATATTAACCTTCAACCTATATTTTAGTATTTGCTAGATGTGTGAGAGAAGCGCCGTCTTTGAGTAACCGACGGAAAACGTGCAACAAACATAAAATAATATTGTAAGGTATTCAGCTAAGTTAGTTTACTTAAGGGGTTACATGAGTTTCCTCGGGTAAAAAGCAGCCTTTTTAAAAACATTTTTTTCTCATACAAAAAATGAAATATTTTATTAAACTTTTTATTGCTACAAACATACACTATTAACAAAGAAATTCTGAAATTTTTGGAAAAAAAATTTAAACTCGGCCTTTGCGACACCATTTCTAGTGAACCTCGGAAAAAAAATGCGCCCGGGGTTGGCAGTATAACTTCTGAATTTTAAAAATGAAAAAATCCGTTTTTTAGTTAAAACCTTAACTTAGAACTTGGACAAAGGAAAAAAAATGAAAATTGCATTTTTGGCATACATTTTTTCAAAAAACTGAACATTTCGCAATATTTTTTTTTTTTTTCAAAATATTGTTTTAAGAATTTTTAAGTTTCGTCAAAGTCTTTTTAAAAATTGTATCTAAAGACCTGTGTAAAATTTCATGAAAATCAATTCTGTAATTAATCGATTTCAAAAACACAGTTTCGTGAAAAAGCGTTTAAAGACGATTCACTTGGCCTTGATAACCTCAAGCGCACAAGTTCTCTGAAACTATTACTCGAATCAACTTAAAAATTTGGGACAATATTCTGGAGGTGTTATAGAACTTAATAAGACAATAAAAAAAAATCGATTTTTTGAAACCCTTAAACCCTTAATTTTGATACAGAAAACAAAGAACTCATCCATTCGGAAATTTTTCAATCAAACCTTTTACAGATAAACTCAAAATTTTATACGAAAAATTTAAATATCCCATTGTTTGGTTTTTTAAAAAATAAAACATTTTTTTCTTTCACGAAATTTTGTTTAAACTAACCTTTTTATGTACCAAATATGTTTTTGGAGCACTACGACGGGCGCAACAGCCGCCCCTAAGTGGTTTGTTAAATTACGTGAAAGCCATATGCACACCGAATGTGATGAAATCAATGTACAATCTCCAAAATTATTTTAACTAACCCTAAACTAATACTGATCTCAAGCTAACACTCTAAGGTCTTTCGAATATCATAATTTTAGTTAATGTCAGGTGTTTTTATAAGTTTGGCGATTTTCGTTTTTTGTTTTTAATAAATAGATAAAAAAAAGCAATGCTGTAACGTGGACCCAGCCTCTATATTTACCAGATGTGGCTCTGTGTGATTTTTTCCTCTTTCCATAAATAAAAAGAACCTTAAAGGGCCGTCGTTTTACAGGATATATTAAATAAAAATGACTAAAACAGTTAAAGACTTTCCCAAAAATCGAGTTTAAGAAGTGTTTAATATCAAAGTGCATAATAACGAATGTACACTATTTTAAAGGCACAAAATTAAGCGGTTAGGGGTAGTCAGAGGAACGAAAAAATGAGAATTTTCAGTATTTTTTTCTTGCTATTAAATCGTGTTATTTTATAAAAGTAGTAATATTGCATTATTATAGAATGTGTTGACTTGAAGTCAGGAAAATTAAAAAAAAATTAATTTCCAAAGTTGTAGTTGTTTGTGTTGACCCAGTTTCAAAAAAAAGGTACTTGCGAGTACAACTATGAGTCCTTGAAGATTCATCTAACATCAATCGGACAAAAAAAAAATTAGTTTTATAAATAGATAAACTCGGGCCTAATCGAAGGATTTTTTTTTTTAAATTAACAAAATGGCGGCCTCAGCAAATTTTTTTCTAAATTTTTGCGAAAAAATCAACAGTTAATTGGTCTTAAAAAATCAAAAATTTTGATGTATTCTAAAAGCTGTATAAATTTCATTAAAATCTACTAAGCGGCTTCCGAGTTACAGTTGTCAGCAGTACAAAAAACATAGTTTTGAGAAAATCGCGTTTGAAGTTTCACATTAGAGCTTTGAAGTGCCCGAGCTCTCTTTGTTATTTGTCGAATAACTCAAAAACTGAATTATCGGATCAACGTGAAATTTTCAGAGAATATTTTTAAGATATTACACTTAACGAAAATGCAAAAAAAAAAAATAATTTTTTGAAAATTCTGACTACCCCTAACCCCTTAATATAAACACCTCGTATGTCTAATAAAAAAAATTCCCTCTGCCATAATATGTACATATTTAGGAGACTCACAACTTGTCATCGTAAAATCATAAATTTTTACATTTGATTTTGGATTACATACCCAAATGAGTTTTCCTAATTACAATTCTCAACGCTACGTTTTCGATTCGTTACAACGTATAACCTTATAAGACTATATGAAATACCTAATTATATTTTTTCGTAATTTCAAAACTCAACTCTTTTTCTCTCTTTTACTTATACTAAAATATGTGATTGACTGATCAAACACTTTTGCTAGAAATGAAAGACACTCGTTCACGTTTTCTATAAATTGTGTTGAAATTTCCATTTTTTACCCGCTCGCAAGTTTTGGAATTTTTTTTTTTTTTCAAACCAGTATTCTATCATTTTAAAATTAGGCCCGTTTGTTTCAAAGTCCTTCGCTCAATTAAAAATCGTAGACAATCAAGTTTTTTATTCTACAACTTATATTAGATACAAGTTTTTTGTTGTACAAGTACAACTTGATTCATATTTCTCAAATTACCCAACATCCAAATTACTGTTGAGTATTTATCTAATTTTTTCCACGTCCTAAACGCATTTAAAATATCTCATTGCATACTAAAAATCATCATGGTTTTCATTACGTTGTTGGCTCTAAATTCGCCTCAATACGGCCAAATAGAACTCCTTATTGACCATTTGTCCTTCCGGATCAAATTCATGATACCCCAAACCATGAATATCCAAAAAACACTGAGCATTTCCTTGATTTTTGAGCGGCTTAGGCGGTATTTTTTTGGTTTTCCTCCATTCCGAGGATTGTTGACTTGTTCACATGCCGATTTCTACAACTGATGAAAATACTCGTATAAAAAAAGTAAAGAATGTGGTGCTTGCAAATCGTGATGTGCTAGTGCTAGAGAGATGACAAGAAAACTCGACATCTCTCGCTACAATTACAATGATTTCCATACGAGTGGGAACGGAATTCGCACGATCCAGCATGTCCAAAGAGACATGTTTACGGTACTCTTTTGAGAAAAAAGAATCAGCTTTATTGAAGCAAGTCGTGTAAGAACGCGTTTCATACCCAAAATATCCAGCAAAGTCATTTGGACGGAATAGCGAGAGATGTCGAGCTTTTTTGCCATCTCTCTAACACTAGCACATCACGATTTGCAAGCACTATATTCTTCACTTTTTTAATATTTTCATCAGTTGTATCAGGAGTCGAAGGTCGTCCAGAACAAGGCATGCCTTCAACGATATCTTGACCGTCTTTGAATGCTTTGTACCACTCGTAGGCTTGTGTTTTGACAAATCTGAATCACCGTAAGCCTTTTCCAATATTCGGCATACAAAATTTGGTTGGAGATACAAAATTTGAGACAAACTCTTTATTCGAAATTTTTATCCGCCGTAAAAAATCGCAGAGCACTTCTGAGGTGTACCGACTTAAAGGGAACTTAACAAAATACATTTTTTGGAATATTATTTACCTGGGGAATTTAAATTTCAATTTCCGAGCATCATTTTGTCATAAGGTATGAACGAATTTTGCAGTTTTGAAAAGAGCATTCTACATTCTCCTGCTGTTTTGAACTCTTAGTTACAAAAATATACATACATATATGAAAAATATTAAACTTTAATTTAAAAAAAAAATATATACTCCAGTTTAGCGTTTAGCATTATATTATAGGTCAATAAAATGTTATTTAGTCATTTAGTCCCACTGTAACTCTTACTAAGTAGAGCTTGATAAATTTAATTAGGCTCGGCATACTTGAAGACGAATTGTTTGTAAATCTTTTGCGCCAAATACTCTGACACCTTTAAATATTTTAAATTTAAACCCCTCTAAATCTAAAATTTGTTTATATATTTTATTTCATAATTTTTCAGTCAATGTGTTTGAAATTTGTAGATCCTCTGCAAAATTTTTAATTTTTAACTCCAACTTAAAGTGATATAACTTATTGCCATTTCTCAATTATGTAGCGCTGAGTAATCAGCATTTTATCTTATATATAAAAATGAATCGCAAAAAATGTTGGTAAGCGCATAACTCAACAACGAAAAAAAATTGTATGCCTTTCGTGAGGAAAAGTCGGAAAATTGGCCAATTCCAAAAAGTTAATTTTTTCCATACAATTTTTTTTGTTTTGTTTTTCAATTATTTGAATCGTTCAATTTGTCGTTTGTTTCAAAAATTTTTGAAAACTATTCAGTGGAGATGTTATGTGTGTCGCACACAAAGTGATCAGATTGAAATTTGTTACGCTGCCACGAAGAGGACGCGCTAATATCGGTAGGCGTTTTTTTTGGCATCAACATATGTACATTAGCAGCCCAAGGCACATGACCGAATACTCCCAGGATGCGATGACGTACGTGCGGTATTATGGATCGCGGTCAATCAGCAAGCGATCGTCACGATGTCACAGCAAGACTTTTCAAGCAACAGCTTCGATGGACTTTATCTTGAAGCAACGTATATATGGTACTGTCAGATGTACTCTGTAAAAAAGAAAGGTTTGGAGCATGCACACATTCTTCCTTGGATGGTGGTTACACCAGATGAAATTTATAAAATCATTCAATCATGCGGAAATTCCTGATGCAAAGAAAGATCCAGTTTTATACGAAGTGTTGAAAACCAATAAGGTTCATGGACCTTGCGGACCCCACAATCCCACTTCGGTTTGTATGTCTGATAATAAATGCACGAAACAGTATCCACGTGTTTTTTTTTCGGAAGCGCGAACTAGAAATGATGGATATCCACTCTATCGGCGTCGCTCATCAGACGACAACACATGGATTTCACCATATTCACCATTACTGTCTAATTCACATTCAAAACTCATATCAATGTTAAGTACTTCAGTTTGTTGTAATCGATAAAATACGTTTGTAAGTACGTCACCAAAGGAAGCAACTTGGCGGGTTTTGGGGAGTATTTCAACCCAGGGAATACAGTACAGCCAGTGGAAACACCGCCAGCAACAAAATTAACATTTACGAGATTTTGCTCAACTTTCGTCAGTGATCCGTTTGCGAGGACAGTCGGAAATACTGCATGGAATGCATCATCGAAGAAATATTTACGCAGAAAGCAAGGCCAACCCGTAGATGGACATCCACCCGAAAATCGACGATTGTTTCTACATTCTCTTGCTATTAAAAATGTACGCGGTTAAAATTCATTTCAGTCATTGCGTACTGTGAATGTTACGGTATGTGCAACTTTTTGAGAATCATGCCAGTAATTACAATTGCTAGAACATGATAATCACTGGAATGCAAATAAAATTCGCACACTTTTCGCGATAATCATTTCGACATATCAGCCGTCAAATCCATGTCTATTATAGGATACGAACAAAAATTAGATTGCCGCAGACATTTTACATCGTCTTCCCTAAAAAATGGAAATGGATCAATTCCGGTTGAACTTCCGGTGGTTTGATATCAGTGCCATCTGCCATTTACCGATGTTGATGACTTAAACTGGAAGATTCAAAGTCAAATTCCGGGAGACTTGCGCTCATACAAATCGATCGATCGCCTTGGCAATTAAGACGACGCCGTGAATTATCCAGTGGAATTTCTAAGTTCTTTGGACAGGCTTGATATGCCACCGCATCATTTGCGTCTCAAAGTTGAATTTGTCGTTATTATGTTCCGCAATCTGCGTTATCGAAAACAAGTAAGACAATATTTAGTTCAAACGTGTTCCGTTTCCAGTGAAAATTACATTTGAGATGACAATCAACAGGACACAAGGATAGTCGCGTATATGTGGCATAAATTTGGAAATTTTTTTCGTGCGTGGTCACGAGTTGGAAAACCATCTTTTCTGTACACCGGTACAGAAACTAAAAAATGATGTTTATGGTGCTGCGTTACATTGAACAAAAAAAATAAAATGATAAATTCAACTTTCTTTTCATTTCCAAACACATAATTTCACGCAGGACAACGGCTGCGGGGTCAGCTAGTTTTAAATATTATTTAACCTCCCGTTGTAAATTTTTTTCTGTAATACAAATTTTCCTTTTTTGGGAAATTTACCGACGGATTTTCTCGAAAGTTTTTTCACTTGAATTACGGAAGAAATATAATAACTTTTTCTTGTTTTTTTTTTTTTTAATTGAATTATTTTTTTTTATTTTATTACTATTATTTTTGTTTTACCATAATATTTTTGGAATTAATGCTTCCAACAACAATTTTTTTTGTTATAAAAATTCCGTTTTTTCCGACGGATTTTTACTAAAGTATTTGTTTTCATATTTTCGAAATTTGGTACGAACTGATCGTGAACTTACTGAAAAATTATAATTTTTTTTGCTGTTTAATTGAATTATGCTTTTTAATACCTTTTAAATTTTTTTGTAATTTTTATTATTACTTAAAATTTTATTCTAAATTTTCAGCTCATTGTAAGAACGTTTTTTTTTCTTTTTTATACTAAAAATAATCTTTTAATTTACTGCTGTTTTTACAAAGTATTTTTTATTTATATTTT
>CM050325.1:90473491-90523077 GCA_027475135.1 Bactrocera correcta
TTTCATTTCCCAAATCGCCAATTTGCACCAGGCGCCCAGAATCGCCCAGTAGGTAGCTGCCGCAAAAAAATACTTTTTCCTGTAGCCTACCTCAAAGGCGCAAGTGAGACTACCTTGCCCACAGCTGCAGGACAGCAGGAAGTGAAGTCTGCTGCCACAATAATACGAATAACTTCTATAATTCGCCACCGATTTTGATCATACATGCAACAAGAAAATGTGTCGAAGCAACTGTATGATAAAAAACTAAAAATTTCATATTAACAAAGTAAGATGAAAGGATCTTTGCGTTATCAATCACTAGAATTACACTTCATAAGTATACTCTGTTAACAAGAACATTTCGACTTCAACATATTTCTAGTTAATGCATGTTTTTGAATAGCTTCTTTCTAGCTGAACTGTCATGCTTTCGTAAGAGATGAAAATAAGAGCATAATACTAGTGTTTTCTAGAAGCGATCACCTTTCTTTCGCCACTGAAATCATTGAAAGCGGTTCAGTTTTAGCAAAGTTATAGCGAATATGCGATCGTTATTATTATTTAAGTTTAAATTAGCTATGAATTCCCATTGGTTTTTAAGTATTTTTTTTTAAACGGAGCCGTTTGTATCCGTACACAAGACGGTTGTTAAGGAGATGAATAACTAGTAATTTGATATACTAGAAATGTAAGTAAAACTCTCTGTCTCCTTTATTTACATATATAAACCGTGAAGAACTTGCCTGCTATATTTTTCTAGTACAAGTTGCATTAATTAAATTTACCCTCTTCCGAGTATTTTCAGGACCCATGTGTGACATCCTAATATAAGTATTTAGGTTTTAGAAGTGTGGGGATGATAGATTCGATTTTAACGCTTTTTGCGCCGGTTTCACAAGATAAATCAGTTCTTTCATTTCCAATGAATGCATATTTTACCTTACGAAATTCTATATGCATGAATAGAGTGTAAAGAATTTATCAAACACTCCATAGGTGGTCGTCAGCGAACACTACGGGTCCCCTTCAAATGACAGTCGGATTTACGTAATCTGAAAATACCGTCTAAGTCCATCAGCACAGCAATTTATAATTGTTTATTCGGATTCTTAATAAGCTCAGGCGCTAAACAATTTTATTTAGTTTTCGGAAGCGGTTTGGGAAGAATCGATTATACCTGTGTCCAAAAACTAAGGTGACATTGTATTTATTTTGAAAATTCTTTATTTATTCTTCCAAATCAATTTCATCCCTTTCAAAGTAATCCCCTCCCGATTCAAGGCACTTATGCCTACGGATTTTCCAATCGTCGTAACACTGGTTGTAGTCACTTTCCGGGATGGCCTTCAGTTCCGTCTTCGCTCTGGCTTGAATCTCTTCTATCTTATAAAAACGGTGTCCCCGGAGCGGTCTTTTGAACTTGGTGAACAGCCAGAAGTCGCACGGCGCCAGATCATTCACCTGATGGAGGTTGCGAAACGATATTTGATGAGTTTTTGGCGAAATGATCACTAATTACGAGGGCAGTATGGGATGATGCATTATCGTAGTGTAAAAACCAAGAATTGTCTTTCTACAATTCCGGCCTTTTTAGGCGGATAGCGTTATGCAAACGACGCATAACGTTTAAATAATATTCCTTGTTGTCTGTTTGACATAATGCACAACACCACGATAATCGAAGAAAACTGTCAACATGACTTTGATTTTTGAGCGGCTTTGGCGCGATTTTTTTGGTCTCGGCTATCTTATGGCTCGATATTCGCTGGATTAATCGGTTATTTCGGGATCGCAAGCATAGATCCAAGCCTCATCGCCAGTTATAATGCATTTCATGATACCCTGGTAGTCGGAAAGCATCGTTTCACACACTTCAACGCGACGCCTTTTTTCCAAAAAATTCAATGTTTTCGGTACCAGTCGAGATTGAGGCGCTTGGGGCCCAAAACATCCATCAATATGGTATTGGCTGAGCCATTCGATATGCCAACTTCATCAGCAAGGTCTCTAATTGTTAACCCATGGTTTTTCAACACCAAATCTTTGATTTGTTGCATGTGAGCTTCGTCGGTTGAGGTTGATGGTCGCCCTGGACGCTCTTCGTCTTCGACACGTTCACAGCTGGCTTAGAACTCACTATACCACTTGTAACCATTTTTTTAGACATAGCCTCATCACCAAAGGCTTTCTGCTCAACGTATCCGCAGCAGAAAATTGATTCCGTAAACAAAATTTAATGCAAATTCTGTGCTCAACAAATTTCGACATCGCAAAAAACGAAAAACTCACTTTTAGCAGTTCACAAAACGACACGTATCTCAAACGCTAATGAATATTTTGACATAAAATTTGGTATAAATGTGACTGACAGTACTATCAACCTAAAAAAAAAAAAATAATTCTCCAAATCCTTCGACACGTGCAGTTGAAATTGTCAACTTATTTTTTGGGCACAGTAGTATATTACATAGACTATTGGGCCTCAAGCCACTAAGCAAACATATACGTGAACATCTGGCATATCGTTTGATACAAAGTACAGTTACAAGCTGCAACAAAACCGGTTTAAATTGGAGCTTTCAACTACTGTCACAACGGCAGCTTACAATTCACAGCAATTTTCTAAACGCCACTTCCATGCGACTCATTTTAACTTTTCTTTTTGTTTTTATCAATTTTTCAGGTAAAATACGCACCGAAAGTTAAAGTGAACATAATTGGCGGTGCGTTGGAGGATGGACGTATACCGGAGTTTGCACAGGTGCGATTAGAGTGCAAAGCGGATGCCAATCCCAGTGATCTGCGCTATCGCTGGTTCATCAACGATGAACCAATTGTTGGTGGACAAAAAACCGAGATGGTGAGTTACAACAAAAGCAATGTATATGCATGTATTTAAGTATTTTTTTGTTATTGTTACAAAGAACTAGCGCATAGCAAATTCAGTGGAGCATTTTATACTATTTGAGTGAATAGCGTCACGTCGATGGAGGGGTGGGGGGTACATGCGCGTAGATTGGGTGTGGATTGAATTGTAGAATAGGAGAATAGGTAGTTAGTTGCGGTGTGAGGCAACGAATGGGAGTGCACTCGGTTAGGTTGAGGTTAATGTGGAGTGGCAGTTGCTGTTGCACGCCTCAAATGTTAGAATTGTTATTGTAGCTAGCTGTCATGCCTGCCACCGCTGTGCCCGCTAATTCGCGTAACACAAGCCAATCATGTGGCCACGCAGCAACAACAAAAGCGTTAGACATTTTCAGATTGCGTTTGCCATTCACCAGCGTCAATAGTGCATATGTATTTGTAGAGCAAATGTTGCACATACTTACATAGCTATTATTTTCGCTGCTGCCACGGCGATTACGCGATCGCTGATTGTTACGTGTGGCAAGCAAAATGTTGCAACGTTAATGTGTAGAATTAAAGACACTAGCAAACAGTTAGAAAGTAGCAACCAGTTTGGCGGTTGCAGCTGCTTTTATTGTCCCCAGGCAGACGCAATGCTGCTTTGTGGTTGCGGGTGTTGCAGAGCAAAAGCAAGCGCTGGAGAATTGCCACGTTGCCGCAACGATCATAATCATTTGATGCGATAACAAATGGTATCGCTGCAATTTTGCGCCGTTGAAAGCTTGACGCTTAATATTGAACGGTTTTTGTTGCAGAAATGCATACTTTTGTTGTTGTTCTTAGATAGCGCACACTCACCTAACTTATTGCAGTTAATTTGAGCAGCGTTCAAATGGTAATTAACTATGTAAATTGAACGCGTCACAACACTCTGCCTCAGCGGCCATATTAAATGGCATACAACAATAACAACAAAATCTGGTTGAATGAGAAGCAACTAGCGTTATCGCCAGCTTTGTAGCTGCTGTGGCAATTTGAAGCGCTTGTTGTTGCAGTGTATTTGGCGCATATTTAGCTAGAAAATGATCGCACATAAAGGCTTATATATGTATATATGTATGTATATATATATGACTTACAGTTAGTACAGACATATTTATATAAATATTAGGGTGGTAAAAAAAAAAAATTTTTCTTAGATACCGTAAAATATCGTTCGCCAGTGATCAATTGTATAGTATAATAAAACTTTTGATATCTGCATATATTAGGGTGAGCCGGAAAAATTAAAAAAATTATTTTGAGACAAATTTTTGTTTGTTTCTTAGATACCGCAAAATATCGTTCGCCAGTGATCAATTGTATAGTATAATAAAACTTTTGATATATGCATATATTAGGGTGAGCCGGAAAAATTAAAAAAATTATTTTGAGACAAATTTTTGTTTGTTTCTTAGATACCGCAAAATGTCGTTCGCCAGTGATCAATTGTATAGTATAATAAAATTTTTAATATATGCATATATTAGGGTGGGCGGGAAAAATTAAATAATTTTTGTTGAGATAAAAATATAAAAAAATTGTTTGTTTGTTTCTTAGATACCGCAAAATATCGTTCGTGAGTGATCAATTGCATACTAAAATTTCTGATCTTTATATTAGGGTGGGCCGGAAAAATGAAATAATTTTTTTAGTTAAAAATATCTACCGAGAATCAACAACTGCATCACTTCAAGAATTATTTTGAGACATTCTTCGATAATATGTTGTAAAAATTTTAAAAATTATCCTTACGATTTAAAGTTAGACTTAAACCGCGAATAACTTTTGAACTAGTCGAGTTCACAAAACATCTTACTACTCTTCTTTCTAGATATTTATTTTCCTATGAGCATCATTTATAAATGCATTAAACATTCAAACAAAACATGAAAAATACGTTTATAGCAGTTTTTATAGCACATTTATGCCATAATGTTCCTATCTGAGTAATTTGTTCGGAAATTATAATATTTTTTTGGAAATATATTATGGAGATACATTGACAATAAAAAAGTTTTCCATATAAGGAGAATTTGATCGGTCAGTTTAAATGATAGCTAAAAGCTATAGTGGTCTTTCCTAAACAATTTTTTTAACATTATTTCATATTAAATTTTTTAAAGATATCTCGTCAGTTAAAAAAGTTACCCATAGAAAAACATGTATTCGATCGATCAGTTTGTACGGCAGCTATATGCTATAGTGGTTCGATATCTTCGCTTCCGAAAAACAAGCAGCTTTGTAAAATAGAGGAGTATAAAAAATTTCAGATTGATACCTCAGAAACACAAACTCACATACATATGTACACGCAGGCGGACATGCTTTAATCGACTTTTATTGACTCACCCTAATGTATATACCACATAAACCAGTCCTTTGCAATTGAAAAACAAAACACCCATGAGTACTCCATTGCAGTTAGAACCACCCAAAACATGCTGCTCACCTCTTCATCGCTCCGTCAGTACACATAGTATAGAACGCAAATTATTTGCTAAACTGCGCACCAGTCTCTATATGCTACTTGCCACTTGCAACCAGTTGCTCAGCAGCTGCTAGCGAATGCAATTTTCACAACAATTACCGCCATGCGCCACTTCCCCCTTATATTTGTGCAAAAATATGCACATACATATATTTCTATGTATGCGTATGTGCTTCCGTGTGTGGCCAAAACAGGCTCCTCGCTCTCATAATTTGTTATGGCTGAAAATATGTTGAATCGCAGCCGTATGCACAGCCGTCTCGCGGCGCTAAATTATGTGGCACGGTTAAAAGTGGCTTTGAAAAACGTTTTCATATCAATTGTAAACTGGTTAGATAATGCCTACAAACCGCATAACAATCTCTTGCAGTCGTTGAACGTTTTAGTATTTAAGTTGACTGTGATTGGTAGATCTTCATTGGGGCTTCTTGATTTTTGCTGCGGCGCTGTTCTTTATATTTACGAGCACTTATTTGCGCATTTTAATTACCCAAAGAAAAGTGCGACGCATACTGAAATATGTGTGCATTTGTGTATGTATGTGTGTGCATATGTGTGTATTATATATATGTGATGCGTCTAACTGGACCCGACAACTAGTCAGCATCGCGGATTGTGTGATTGTTATTAGCAGCCATTTCTATTATTACATTGCTTATGCAAGTGTCTGGCGACAGATAGCAGCCAGTGCTAGTTAAGTGCTGATAAGCATAATTAGTGGTTACTCATACGCCCCGTATGACAGAAAATTTATATGCATTAGAAGAATTTTAAACTCGATTTGCAGTTATGCAATAATAATTATAATTAAATGATAAATTGTTAGCGTTTTGAGATATTGCGCACTGTTGCAATTAACACACTGTAATTTATTTAATTAAGATTAAACTCATAAATCCTACAATACATTGTGGTAAATTAAAAAAATATTTTTTTTTTTATAATAAATTATAATAAAAAAAAATATTTTTAATAATTTATATATTATATTTTAATGAATTATAATAAAAAAAAATATTTTTGCTTTTCGTTCAATATTTCAAATAAATATATTTTGTCATTCTTCCATTTATGCAGGTTATTCGAAATGTCACGCGAAAATTTCATGATGCCATTGTCAAGTGCGAAGTGCAAAACTCAGTGGGCAAGAGTGAAGATAGCGAGACGCTGGATATCAGTTGTAAGTAAAAAATTATATGAACTAATGTCAATAATTTTATAGTATACCATACAATATTTTTAATATATAAATTCATAACTATATATAATTATATATAATTTACGAATATAATCACCAAGATTCTAGTATACTGACTATAGGTAAGTCTATAATTCTCCAACCCTAGTTTATCGACCTTATCGGCAAAAATTTGAATCTTGGTGAGTATATTCGTAAATTAAGTCGATAAATTGAGAATATTATATCATAAAATTGTTAAATTATATTTTTTATATGATAGAAATAAAGTTTACGGAAAAAAATATTTTTTTTCATTTTTGAAAATTTGACAATGTTTTTTTAAATAAATAAAAAATAAAATAAAAAATAAAATCGACCCACTCCGGGATTAGCAAGGGTAGTTGTCAAATTAATTGAAAATTTTTTTGAGGAAAAAAAAATGGAGAACTTACAAAAAATGACGATTTTACTTAAAAAACGATTATTTTACATAATTGATCGTGTTAAATTTTTTTCGTGTATTTTTTCGAAAAGTTCATTTAAAAACAAAAAAAAGAAGGTCCCCAAAAGTCAATTTCTAAAAAAGTTATGGCTATTTGAAAATAAAAAAAACATTTTTTGAAAAATTAATAACTTTTTTGAAATTTTGAAAAAATTCTCAAAAATGTTTTTCAAAGAGTAAAAAACGATGGATAAGTTTCAGCAAAATCTAAAGGGGTTGGGTTCAAAAGTAGTCGATTTGGTATGGAATACCTCATATACATCAGAGAAAATAACAATAAAATAACAATATAGGCATTGGTTCACAAATGGATCCAAGAGTTTAAAAAACTAATTTCATTAACTAAAATAATTAATAATTTTCTTTTAAATTTAGCTTTGCTTGTTTATGTACCTTTTATTATATGCATAAATATTTTTTTTACTTTTTCAGATGCCCCCAGCTTTCGTCAGCGTCCGCAGTCGATCGAAGCAGACATTGGCACTTTGGTGTCTTTGGGCTGTGAAGTGGACGGCAATCCGACGCCAGATATTGTATGGATACAGCATCCAAGCGATAGGGTGAGTCAAATTATATACACGAGTACTAGCTACACTAAGTGATAATTTTTATTACTAAATAAAAATAAATTTTTTTCAAAAAATAAATTTTTTTTCAAAAAATATTTTTATACAAAAAAGCACAAATAACGCATGCAATAATGCTCGATTTTTACTAAAAATCTAGAAAAAACAAAAATTCCATTGCATTATATTTCCAATAAATATTTTTTGGTTTCTTTTCCTTCACTTGCAGGTCGTTGGCATCAATTCCAATCTCACCTTTACCGTTAGCAATGAAACAGCTGGTCGCTACTATTGCAAAGCCAATGTGCCCGGCTACAAAGAAATCAGCACCGATGCGTATGTTTACCTGAAAGGTTCGCCCACCATTTACTCGCCGCCATATCAATTCGGTTGGGTGGGTGATACGGCGCGCCTTGAATGTTCTGCAACATCGGTGCCACGTGCGCGTCACGTCTCGTGGACATTTAATGGACATGAAATCAGCGCTGAATACGGACACGACTACTCGATACTGGTGGATCCGGTGCCGGGTGGCGTTAAATCGACGCTGATCATTCGTGACAGTCAGGCGTATCATTATGGCAAATACAATTGCACAGTGGTGAACGATTATGGCAACGATGTGTTGGAAATCAATTTGCAGGCACAAAGTGAGTACTTTCACCCACTTTTCAAATATATACTTAATAAGTATGTGTGTGTATGTATGATTTTGGCGGTAATTGTGTGCATAAACGATGCATGTGGGTACAGCAGTGCAGTCTGAGGTGTGAGGTGTGCATGGAAAATTGGTTGAGGATTGCTTGAAATATTATAATAAGGTGTCCATTAGAAGCACATGGTGCATTTATTTTAAGAATTTTACTAAACTGTTGACGTATTTGTATCCAATCGAAAATCATTCATTCAAGTATTTTTCAAAAGAGGGATACTTTTGTATAATAGGACCTTACATAAAAGTTCGTAAAGGTAAAAAATTGCATAAAAAAGTATTTACACTATAGAATCAACCTGATAGGCGTCGATCGTTATACACAATGTAGTCTCTATGCACACCAAGTACTGAATACAAAGATCCTTCTATTAGAAATCTGTGAATCTGTTTCACTCTTAATAAATCCTAATTAAGCACCCTCAGCTATGTCCATAAAGCTATGACAAGTCATAAAATCAATTGGGGAGTGGAAATAAAATCATACTGTATATTAAGGTGAAAAATTGGCCGATGCTCCCATTCGTTTGTTATAAAAACACATTATGTATACTTTTGAAACATTTTTATCTGATTTATCTGTGCTCGCCCTATATACAATAAAACATGAATCACTAAGGCGGCGAGTACGCAGTGGAAATCATGAACCGATGTTTGTATATTTACATTTGTGAGTACAATATATTATTTATTTCGACCTTTCTTATTCGAATTTTTCTACACTCGAGAAGTAGGTGCTATAGTGTCTCGATAGTAAAAAGGCCAAATTGAAAGTCTCCTGTAGAACAAATAACCCTTTCAGTCATAAGTGACCTCTAACTATTGTTACAAGTGCTCCTGTTTTATCATCAGGATGATTATTTATCTGTTAAGGCATTTAATTCAGGATTCTATAGCCCGTATTTTACCTTTATGCTTCATCCTACTTCTAGAGTCATTCTTTAATAGAAAACAGCAAGTGAAAATAATGCTGGTCCTACCACTGTCATTCGGAAGTTACTTTGAAATGAGTTGCACTCAACGGAAATACCATCTATAGTTCTAACACCTCAGCCATTTTCATTTTTTGAATAGTTCTTGACATTGATGTATAGTTAAGACCTCTGCTGAGAAAATACTTAGAATTGCAGCTACATGCAGAAAGTATCTGATTATAGGCCCACTAGAATCCAGTACTGGTTCTCCCGCTGTTTATGAGCCTTGTTATGGGTGTACCATTGTAGAGTGCTTTTTCTGATACGCAAAATTGTAGTTAAGTTATTCTAGTTTTTTTACCCACTTTTATAGAAAACCTCTGTATTTTTCTTTTCGAGATGTGTTAAGAATGGCAGCGGCTTTATAAAGCATTTTGAGCATATCACTAGAAGGATATACATATGTATCTCAAAGGAAAGATAATATTGTTATATCCTTCTAGTGATATGCTTAGAATAATTTATAAAGCCGTAGGGGGAAGTCGCTTCCAGAATCCCGTTTAATGCAGCCATTTAGCCCTTCAAATTCACACTATTCTCTGGATTTTGGTTAGCAGCTATGGGACCATTCGCAGTTGTATTTTCGGGCTTCCTGCTGCCTACATTTCCTCGCGATTGATATATCAAATGAAAATGTTTCAGTTAATAAAATGTTATTTATTGGCAAGGAATGGGATAATCCGGCAATATTTCTCTAGCCTAAATATCCTGCATTAAATTATTTTTACACGTCAGTTCATGTTAAGACGTAGATAGTAATCAATAAATGGGGTTGCTCAATAGATGGCAATGTTTTATTGTACGAAATAGCTGAAGCAGATTCTCAGATTCCTATCGGAAGAACTTAGAACTTTATATTCAGTACAGCCCCTATACCTTTTAGTAAATATAAGAACATACGTATTTTCAGTAGACTCTGTGGTGCCATTATTACTCATCTTGTAGTACATATTAAACACTCCTCATATAATAATAACTAATTAATGAATTACTTATAAATAAATGTTTAAAACATTATTTTCTGCCCTCTTTTATCCACAGAAACGATCTCGCCTATGATGATCATTATTGGTGGCACCTCTGTGGTTGGCTGTGCTATGGTGCTCATCATTATCATTATAATCTATTTCAAGTGTAAGAAGCGCACCAAACTACCACCGGCCGATGTGATAAGCGAGCATCAGATAAGTAAGAATGGCGGTGTAGCTTGTAAAATGGAAGCCGGCGATCGCACCTCAAATTACAGTGATCTGAAAGTGGACATATCCGGCGGCTATGTACCCTATGGCGACTACTCAACACACTATAGCCCGCCACCACAGTATCTCACCACTTGCTCCACCAAATCGAATGGCAGTTCGACAATATTACAGAATAATCATCATAATCATTTGCAACAACAACATATGCAGCAAACACTGCAACATCATCAACAAACACCACCACCACAAACTGTGCCAATGACCTTCCTCTCGAACGGCAGTGCGAGCGGCAGCCTGACGAGTAGTATTGTCGGTTCGCGCGAAATACGCCAAGACAATGGTCTGCCGAGTTTGCAATCCACCACAGCGTCTGTGGTGAGCTCCTCGCCGAATGGCAGCTGTAGTAATCAGAGCACCGCGACGCATGTCATTTCCAGTTCGGTGGCGATGAGTGTGGATCCACGTTATAGCGCCATTTACGGTAATCCTTATTTGAGATCGTCAAATTCATCGCTGCTGCCACCACCAACAGCGGTTTAGAGCGTCTATCTGAGCGCCTTAGCGAGTCAATATAAATTGTATGTAGGTACATTGTATATGAAGTGAGCATAATATTTCATATGGTAAATAGTCCCGTTAGAAATGAAAGACTGATCTCAAAATCATTAAAAACCGTTAGAATGGCTAGCAATGTGGACATAGGGTAAGTAAGTGTTATGTTTCCATATAGTCTAAGCTGTTGTCATAATTTAGTTTGTTTTAGAAATTCTTTACAAATTATTGCGCTTCAAAGTCAAAAATTTCAGAGTTCTCGTGTTATATTTTATTTCGCATTTATTTATTCTTTCAAGAAATGCCAATGTTGTGTCTTAAACGTCTGCTTTTGAAGTGTGAATTTCACATGTTGCACTTGGCAAATTTCGCACACAATTTCACAAATAAAAACTCATTATGACAGCTATGCCTTTTTAGAAATATACTAAACGCTCACATAACTCCAACCAGATTAAAATATTTGCAACTGAATTTCTTTGCTGACATTTGCAGTGGTTGCTAAGCTTGCAATTTCATTGTGTGTGGCATAAATTGGGAAAGAGAGAATATTTATATACTTTCCAGAGGAAATGAAAAATGTGCGAAATGGTGTGCCAAACCGAATGTGTTTTCAAGTTTAAGGTAAAGGTTGCGAAAATTACCGTAAGTAGCTCAGAAAGGCCTGATGTGTAATATTTTGTGGCAAAGAAAGGTAATAAGTAGGCTTTTACTCCAACAAAGCGAAAACTTTTTCGCTTACGAAAGCAGTTAGAAAAGTACCGTGAAAGTAATAACGCAAGTTTCTGCAATGTGTGCTCTTAATTTTTTCCATGAGACTTTAAAAAAATGTTTCAAGGAAAGGACATGTAACTTTTTATACAAATTTACGGCGATATTTTTGTTAAGAAATGTGAATTTTAAGTAATTTTGACAAATTATTTTTATAAAATTTTGGGTTCTTTGAGTAAAGTTCGCGTCCTTGTCGTCAAGATTGTTACTCATGTGATTAACAGAAAATTAAAACAATGACAATGAAAACATTTAAAGAATACTGATAAAAAATTGAAAAAAAAAATTTAAAATGAATTAAAAAAAAAAAATCAACTGATTAAAAGCTGAGCTATCAAAGCGAGAGCATCAGAAAAAATTGCTTTGAGAAAAACGCGTTCCAAGCTAAAGTTAAGGCTAATCCGGCCGAGTTGCCACCTCACCAAAACTATAACTTTGAAAAAGTCTTAAACGAAATTATTTTTAAATATATGAATGCTCAAAATATCGAATTTTTTTTAATTTCTGTGCTAGAATATATCATTAAGGAACACCTGAGTGAGCGTATGAGAATTGAGATGTCAAGCCGAATAAGTTTTTGAGCACTCCTACCAATTACATGATTTGCTTGATGTTTCTCACGAAAACTATATATGCATGCATGGAAAGAGGTAACAGGCCATCTGAAAAGTCTCCGACCATTTTTGTTTTTTTTGCAACATTTCTTATTTATTTTTTTTTATTCACCATAGTTCCCTTCAAGGGCGATACACTAATTATATGTAGTAACCCTCCAACTTTTCTATATAAGTTTTTGTTACTACAAAGAGTATCTTTGCTTCAAAATAGGCTTCAGTTTCGTCGATCACCTCTTCATTCGTGGAAACATTTGTTGCCAGCAAGCATTATTTATAAAAAAAAGGTAATTTGTGACATTGCCTTCTGCGTTGAGTTGAACTTGATCGGCCTGATTGTAACGGGTGATTTTTTTGAGGTTAGGATTTTCATGCAGTAGTATTTGACAGATCACGTGGGATGTCAGACATGGTGTCAAAGAGAAAGATGCTCAGTATGCTTTGACATTTCATCATGAATAGACTTACTAACGAGCAACGCTTGCAAATCATTGAATTTTATTACCAAAATCAGTGTTCGGTTCGAAATGTGTTTCGCGTCCGTGTCCGATGAGCGATGAGGCTCATTTCTGGTTGAATGGCTACGTAAATAAGCAAAATTGCCGCATTTGGGGTGAAGAGCAACCAGAAGCCGTTCAAGAACTGCCCATGCATCCCGAAAAATGCACTGTTTGGTGTGGTTTGTACGCTGGTGGAATCATTGGACCGTATTTTTTCAAAAATGCTGTTGGACGCAACGTTACGGTGAATGGCGATCGCTATCGTTCGATGCTAACAAACTTTTTGTTGCCAAAAATGGAAGAACTGAACTTGGTTGACATGTGGTTTCAACAAGATGGCGCTACATGCCACACAGCTCGCGATTCTATGGCCATTTTGAGGGAAAACTTCGGACAACAATTCATCTCAAGAAATGGACCCGTAAGTTGGCCACCAAGATCATGCGATTTAACGCCTTTAGACTATTTTTTGTGGGGCTACGTCAAGTCTAAAGTCTACAGAAATAAGCCAGCAACTATTCCAGCTTTGGAAGACAACATTTCCGAAGAAATTCGGGCTATTCCGGCCGAAATGCTCGAAAAAGTTGCCCAAAATTGGACTTTCCGAATGGACCACCTAAGACGCAGCCGCGGACAACATTTAAATGAAATTATCTTCAAAAAGTAAATGTCATGAACCAATCTAACGTTTCAAATAAAGAACCGATGAGATTTTGCAAATTTTATGCGTTTTTTTTTTAAAAAAGTTATCAAGCTCTTAAAAAATCACCCGTTACATAGCGGCTATCTTTTAAATGGATGTAGCTCAAAAACAATTTGAGATACACATTATATATATTTAAAATATTTGTTTGTACTTTTAACTGTATAAACTGTCGAAATACGAAAATCGAAATCGAAAATCGATTTTTTCAAAATTTCAGAAAAAATTCGAAAATCGATTTTTTCTAAATTTCAGAAAAAATTCGAAAATAAATTTTTTCAAAATTTCAAAAAAATTTCGGAAAAAGATTTTTTCAAATTTTCAGAAAAAAATTCGAAAATAGACTTTCAAAATTTCAGAAAATTTTCGAATATTAAATTTTTCAAAATTTCAGACATAATTTGAAATTTTTTTTTTAATTTTGCAACTATAAAATCATTTAAATTCCTGGCTACCGAAAAAAATCGAAAATCTTACAAATAATATGAGCAAATTTTTCAAATACCTATTAGAGCAGTTTAGCGTTAATGGGACAACCAAGCAATCCATTGAGACCCACTGAGAGGTACTAACAACCACAGCTATAACATATAATCCATGCTTTTCTAATTTGGATCGCTGTCGAACATGCTTCAGTCACGCAAGTGAACAAGCCACTTATAACACATACATATGTATGTGCATATCGTCACCTAAAATGCAAAAAACGCAATCAAAAAATTCGAAATTGAGTTTTTTATTGCTTAAGATTCACTACATTACATTACATATACCTACGTATGCAGCATAAAATTTTCGGCTTCCGCTGACAGATATAACCAATATATAATCATTTTAAAACCAATATATAACCACTTTATAACCAAAACTCAATTTTATTTTCAATATTAGTGGTTTATATTATATCGGGTTTCCTTCATCTGTAAACTTATGAAGAGTGATGTTACGTTACTTTGCATTTTAGGTGACGATATATGTATGTATAGGCTGATATAATATGTATGCAACTAGCTGCTGAAGCCTTTACAATTATTATTACTTCCTTTCCTATTTATTCACAAGAAAATTCAAGTGGAAAAATGCAAATATCTTTTTATTTTGTGCTCCTTCGACAAAATATGTTATGAAATGTTGATGCTTTTCAGCTTGGATGGCTCGATTTTGTAGGTAAACGAATATGAAATTAATATCCTTTTAACCCGAGAACTTTGAAATATTTACAATAAAAAGAGAGCAAGCAAACAGACTACTCAAGAGTAAATAGAGATTTTGTAACATTTAAAAAAAAATTCGAAATGAACTAAATACTGCAACAGCTTAGTTGTGTAGGCACAAGAAGGCGAAACATATACACACATGCTTATGCATGCATTTAGATTAAATGATTAATATTTATTGAAATTCGTAAAATACCAAACCAAAAAGTCCGCAAGACCAACGCTAAACTATACATATACACACATACAAACATGCATGCCTACATGCAGATATAAGTATGTAAGCATTTAGATAAATAAAAAATTAAAAAAAAAAAAATTACGGAAAAAATTTCAAGTATTTACTTTACTTTATAAAAACTAGCACGAAAGGCTAATACACTCAGTAGCAACATACATATGTATGCATGTTTGTAAAGAGCATAACCAGCAAAACAAAAACACAAAATAAAAATAAATAAAAATAAAAAAACAACAAAAAGCCTACCATAAACCTAATACTGAATATTGCTATTTAATACAGAAACAAACAGCTGGTAGCGAGCGTCCTAATAAATATTTCTAAAACTACGTACATACAAACATTGAGCATACCTAAAAGCCTGCAAAACAGCATTTATTAAAACAGTGGTTAGGAAATTGAAAATTGAACAAATAAAAATATTACTCATTGAAATACAGAAGCATCCAAATATACTTATATACACACACGTATTATATGTGCTACTTCAAATTGTCCAAATTTTTGCTGATAACTACAAAAGTACTCTTCACTCGTAGCATAAGGCAGAATATTTATACGAAATTAAAAAAAAAAAAATAATAATAATAAATAATAAAACCTAACAAAAAAATTTAAATATATATGCTGCAACTAATTTTGCTTAAGTAAATGTACACACACACGTGCGTACGAGCGCTAGCTGCTAAAGTTTATGTTAAGCATTTGCATTTCAATGCCCAAGTACCTGATAGTTTTAAGCTTAAGCTAAGTACTAAGTATAGATGGACGTTCACGCCTGCGTGCATATGCTCGTACGCACATGTGTTGTCGTAAGTAAAAGCTTTGTTTAGGGAGCCGTAAACATACAAGAACTTGGTAGCGCAGCAATGGTTATGGATGCATTTTCTGGAACTAAACATATTTACTTATATATTTACATATATATGTATATATGGTTGAATTTTATATGCCAAACCCCAAAGTTTTTCCTATATTTTCAACTCAAGCTAAGCTTTTCAATTTATCTTTCTGGTCTATATAGAAATTTTTACAAAAATTTTGCTTGCTGGCAGTAAATAATTTGAGCCATGAATTTTAATCAAAATATACCCTACTCAATATACTCCAGCTTCACATTAATTTTCAAATTAGGTATTTTTTAAAATACATTTCAATAAATGAAAATAAATTTTCCTCAATCAATTTTCTTAAATAAAAAAATGCGATTAGCATTAATAAAAATATAATTTTTTTAATTTGAATTATAGAATTCATTTTTATGAAGAAAAATAATTTTTTTATTAAAACAAAATTATTTATAAAAAAATAAATAATTAATTGAAAAAAAAAAATCCGTAACTTCTAAAAGTTAGAAATTTTTATAAAATTTTTTTCAAAACTTATTATTTTTTTTAATAATTTTTTTTTAATTCTTTAAATCGATTTTTTTTATCAAAACATTTTTTAATAAAAACTGTTTTTCCATAATATTTATAAAGAACTGATTTAAAAAACATAAGTGATTTAATGAATTATATTTAAAAAAAAATCCTAAATTGTTAGGGATTAAAAAAATTAAATTTTTTTCAACAAAATAATCTTTTTTCTAAATTAAGATTTTTAGTTTTATTAAAAAAATTCTTATTGAAAAAAATTTCAATGAAAAAAATGGTTCACAAAAATTAAAAAAATTCAATTTTTATTAAAATACATAATTAATTTTGAAAAAAGTTTAAATTTTTTTAAATTTATAGAAGTTAAAAAAATAATTTTAATTAAAAAAACACTTATTTAATATGTTGAAATGTATTAAATTTATTATTTGCAACAAAATTGCTTAACTTAAAGTTATTCAATTTTTTTAAATTAATTATTTTTTTAAGAATTATTATTTTTTTGATTCTTTTTAATTGATTTTTTTTTAATATTTTTTAAATAAAAATTAATAAAAAATTTGATTTATTAAAATATAATTTATTTATTGAAATTTATTTAAAAAAAACTTAATTTTAAGAAATTAAAAAAATTACATTTTATAATAAACTATTAATTTTTATTAAAAAAAAGTTGATTGAAAAAATTAAAAATTTATAAATAAAATTTATTTAAAAAAAAAAATTATTTATTAAATTTTTTATTATTCAAAGATTATTTATTTATTGATGTTCAGTTAAAAAAAAAATTAATTTAATTTATAGAGATTGAAAAAAAGTTGATTGAAAAAATTAAAAATATATAAAAAAATTTAAAAAAAAAATTATTTATTAATTTTTTTATTAATAAAAAATATTTTATTTATTAAAGTTCAGTTAAAAAAATTAACTTAATTTATAGAGATTTAAAAACAAATTAATTTCGCAAAATAAGCTAAATTTTCTTGAACAAAATTTCTATAAATCAATTAATTTTTTTTTATTAATTTTGTATAAGTAAATAATTTTTTTTTTAATTAAATTTCCGTAAATATTAAACAAATCACAATCAAACATGCTCAACCTTTCCGCTTATTTGGAAGTAGATCTGTTTCTCAAGCTCGAAAACAAAAATTTAACCAAAATATATATAGAAAGTATGTTATAAAGTAAATGTAGTCCAAATAACTGTATTTCCAAAACAAAGGTTATGAAAATCACTCGCTGCCACTTACAAAATTACGCTATTTGAAATCTCATAGTAAAACGTTTGCTCCAAATATTAACTAAACGAAAAACGCTTCGTCTTATTAGTGTCTTAAAATCATTTAAAAATTAATGAAACAAAAACCTAATGAAATTAAACAACAAAAATATAGCGGAAGCTACTGAAAATCAGTTAATTTCTATTAATAAATAAATATTGTAATAACTGTGAAATATCTGCATGTAAAATTCTATTAGAAAAGGGAGAACCAGTGAATAGTTTAAACGAAGCTTGAATGCTTCAGAAATCTGAAATGTTTTTTCAAACAAAATCCACTCAAGCAAACGCAAGCAGATGATTTTGCCACACAGCAGCGCTTTAAATTGTCTTTAACGAATTTAGTTGTTAACGTTTCAATTAGTAAGTCATACCAATATGTATTGTATAGAAATAATCGTAAGGATTTATGTCATTAAAAGTAAAAATACAAATATTCTATTGTAATTTGAAATATTAAAGAATTGTACGGTTCAATTGACGCTTTAAATTAGTTTATATTTATATAATATATGTACATACACACACATACACATACACGCGTATTCTAAGTAACCATTTAAGTTATAACTAAGTTGTAAATATAATGTTTTTTTCGGTTTTGTATGTAATGCGCAAATGAACTTCGAGTGTTTGGTGAATTTCCGCTTTATTTTCTCGAACTATTCAAGCATTAAGTCATTCACATTGTAAATCATTCATTAATATTATTGTGCATTCATTCATTCATGCAGATAATTTGTAAATTTATACAATATGCACTCACACATACACATCATACACATAGACATAGAAATGCAGCTATGAAATAAGCCTGTATATTCCTAATTTGCATTGATCGATGATTATAGTATTATTACTTAGCATTAGGTTTTTATATGAGCTTAACAAAATAGAATAAAATCGCTTTTAAATTAAGTAATGAAATGCGCATATGTTTGTAATTATCGCGTTAATGCAGATATTTGTAGAGGTAATGTGTAAGTACATATGTATTTTTATAGTATTTTAATAGCAATTTAAGTGTTTACGTGCAACAACAAAAATGCCAATAGATTTTCTATAATTTCACTGAACAATGTGCATAAAGAAAAAAACTTATAGTTGAAATGATAATTTAAAAAAAATCATGCATGAAAATGCAATGCCACGGCATTTACATAAACACACACCCACTCATACATACATACACACCATGTGTACCAAACACGCCTAATTCTAAATATAAGTATACTCATGTATATTGAACTGCATACTCACATAAATACACAATACACACATACATACATACATACATACACACATACATAACAAATGAGTTTACTGCTAAGCAAAAATTGTAAGAAAAAGGTGAATTAATAAAATTGAGAAATTAAAAATCACTCCTCTGCTATTTTTATTCCACTAAGGGGTTAATACGAGAAAAACAGGTAAGCATAAAGGTTTCGTTGGTACTGCTATGAGCAGAAAAATCAAAATTCTAAAATTTTTAATTTACTTTTCAAAATCTATGCTCCTCAAAGTGATCCCACATGGCCTTGTGCTAACGTTTTTTCCAATCCTCCAAACAGTTGTTTAAGTTAATTTTCATAATAGCCTTCAATGCGCGTAGCGATCCACGTTTAATGTCTTCAATTGACTCAAAACGGTTTTTCTGGGGCGGTCGTTTGAGTTTGCTAAATAGCCAGAAATCACACGGAGCTTAATCAGGCGAGAAAATTTGGCGAAAAACACACGAAGAAAAAGCGTATACGACGGCGCATTATCGTAGTGCAAAAAACAAGAGTTGTCGGCCCATAATTGCGGCTTCGTTTTGCGAATAACTTCGCGCAAGCAACGCATAACACTCAAATACTATTCCTTGTTGACAGTTTGGCCGATGGAAAGAAATTCAAAGTGTACCACACTTCGATAATCGAAGAAAACTGTCAACATAACCTTGATTTCTGACCTGCTGTGACGTGGATTTTTCGGCTTCGACTCACCTTTGCCTCGTTATTCGGACGACTGATCGTCTGTTTTGGGGTCGTAAACATAGATACAAGACTCATCGCCAGTAATACGTTTCATGACACGCTGGTAGTCGGAAATCATTGTTTCACAAACGTTAACGCGACACTGTTTTTCAAATTAAAATAAGTGATTTCGGAACCAATCTTGCTTTCACTTTTCTTAGGCTCAAAAACGATCTTTCAAATTGGTTTTCACTGATCCTGCTGATATTACAACGATGACATTAAGATCTCTGACTAATAATCATCAATCCTCAAGCACAAATTCCTCTATTTGATTGACTGTTAATCATTAGTTGATATTAATGGCTGCACTGGGCGCGGTTCGTCGTCAACGCCTTCTCGACCCTCTTTGAATAATTTGTACCAACCAAAAGCATTTAAAATACTATTTACTATTTTTTGCCACACGAGTACTTTTTAAACTACATATATACAGAGACAAAAATAGTCAGCAAAAAAAAAATATTTAGCTTAGTTTTGAAGGGTGTCGGTGAGTATTCCAAGTTTCCCCATATAAATAAAATCAAAAATTCGTTTTTACTACAAAACCGTATAGAATACGAATTTTCACGTTCTCAATCATTGTAGAGTTTTTGACTTATCCTAATGTACGAAAAATGTATATAATACAATCAAAGCAGCGGAAATTGACAGTGAACTTCCTTACGAGCATATTTTGGGTTGCCCCTTGGCATATGCAACGCAATCAAATTACTTGGTTCACATTTCGGTGATGTAATAAATAACTATAATTTTAGTAGTTATTTTCAATAGTACTAGGGGAATGGAGAACGTGGCTGCATTGTTAGTATTCTCAGTTTATTGTGGCAGCTAGTTTGAACCGAATTTGACATATTATCTGTATACAATACGAAGTCTGGGTAGTAATGCGTAACACGCCAAAAATGACAATTGGGTACTCAGTTGCCTATGATCATTCGGCGATTGTCATGCATAACGCGAATAATAGTGTGTGGTTACCTAACATATACATATGTACTTCATAATAATATTGAACATAAAATAAACGCGCATTTAACGTGTGATCCAAGTAAAGGTACTATATTCGATAGCCTTTTTTAACATTTCTCGTGTAAGTCGTTTCAAGCTGCCATGTTATTTTTGTTCAGCATTGTTAGGTATTTCATCATGGAAAGACTTACGCCGGAACTAAGTTTACAAATCGTTCAATTTTATTATGAAAATTCATGTTCAGTAAAGAATACGTGACGCATGCTGAACTTATGGTCAACATAATCGACCTAGTGAGCGTATTATTCGCAACACCATCACCCAACTTCAGACCCAGCATTCATTATTGGATAATAATCGACCGAATAGACCACGTCCACCACACAGTGAAGAAAATGTAGCAGGCGAAGCTGAGAGTGTACACGAAGACCGGCGACTTGGCGAGTTTTACGTCGAAATCTGAAATTGAAAGCGTACGAAATACAGCTTGTGCAAGAACTGAAGTCGCTCGACCTTTCTAAGCGACATCGCTTCGGTCTATGGGCTTTTGAAAAGTTCCTTGAAGATCCGACGTTTTCGAGCCAAATTGTTTTCAGCGATGAGACCTATTTCCGGCCAATGGGTATGTAAATAGGCAAAATTATCTCATTTGGGACGAAGAGGAACCTGAAGAGATTCAAGAGCTGCCATTTAATCCAGAAAAACAACAGTTTAGTGCGATTTATCGTCCGTTGGAATCACCGGTCCATATTTCTTAAAAAATTATGCCGTGTCAGAACGAAACCGTCAATGGCGACCGTTATCGCGTCATGATAACCGACTATTTGATGCCTCAAATTGATGCTCGTGAACTGGGCGACATTTGGTTTCAACAAAACGGCATCACTTTCCACACATCGCATCAATATACCCTGTCCACCACACAGTCAAGAAAATATAGCAGGCGAAACTGAGAGTGTACACGAAGGCCGTGCAGAGAGTATGGAAAGACTTGATTTATTGAGAAAACACGTCAGGTCGATTGGCTACCAAGATCGTGTGATATCACACCGTTAGACATTTTCCTGTTGGAATATGTATAGTCTAAACTGTTGTCCCGCTTCGATTCAAGTCTGGAAGCAAAATATCACGCGTGTCATTGTCCAGTCGAAATGCTCGAATGTGTCATCGACAATTGGCTCCACGGATGGATCATTTGAGACGGATCCGCGGCCAACATTTGAAAGAAATAATTTTCAAAAAATAAATGCCAAAGAATAATAATAAACATTCCCCATTAAATTTGAAGTTTTATTAAAAAAAAGGAGGGAACGGTAGAGAACGGTTTCAAATGTCTAAGTATTTCTCTGACTGATTAAGCGATAATATTTCGATTTTTAACTGAGAGTGTCAACCAACTAGGAACGGAACGATATTTTTTCAACAAGTTGCATCAAGATTTAGAGAACCATATTTGAAGCTAGCTAATAAACTTAGATATTAAAAAAAAAAAACAAAAAAATATTAGTAGAGTATAACTACCTTCGATTTCGTTAACTACCGCCATCAGGATTTCAACACTTCGTTACACAAAAAAATAATTATAACTCTTGTTTACCCAACATATAACCAATATCAGATTACACGAAACATAATACTATTTTTTTATTCGGTAAGCTATCAAATTCCACCACAATCTTGATTATATTACAATATCTAAAATATATTAAACATAAAAGTTGATTTAAAGCAAATATATGCGTTTAAGCAGAGAAATTAAAAAAAAATTAAATATATATACATTCATCACTTGAAAACAATAACCCACTCACCTACTCGTATTAAAACTAAACAACAGCTCTGTGACAACAACAGTTATTGTTAACAGCTCCGCCCATAATTACTGTTGCCCAGCAGACTGTTCGACACGCACCAGCAATCAGCCGCTACTATGGCACTAAGCTAGTTTTTAAGTGTCAATCACTTTTATGTGACGTAGCATAAAGTTCATTGATAAGTGCCTAGGGTATACTTTTTAACCCCATTACAACGCCTTGTACCACCTACTACTACCGCCCTTTGGTACTAAGCGCTCATACATACATACAAGTATATGCACTATATATTAATATTAGCCACGTCATCTGGTGACACTGACAAATATTTAACGCAAACAACTAACAACAACAACAACAATAAAGTACATAGCAACATGCTGCACTTTCACCCGTCGGGTTTAGAAAAGCGATTTAGTAAATAAATAAACAGCCAGCGGCAGGCAGCAAGCAGCAGACGGCTGGCAGTGCGCAACAAACTAGCAAAAAGTTCGGAGCACTGAAACCACCCGCTTAATCCACAAATAAACAAAAATTCACTTAGTCAGCGGTAAGCACCCTCGCACGCAGTCAAGCACCAGAGCGCAGTGGGCAAGTGAACAAAACTGTAAACTTCCGGTTATGCGTCACCAGTCACCAGATGCAAGCAAATAAAGCTGATTGCCAGCTGTTTAGCTCCTCTGGCTGGCGGCAAATTTCAAGTTCGCGTGTTAGCTGCTATTAGAAGTTTTTAGTTGCATTCAACAAACATTTTAGCGGCAACCGCGGGGGCTGAAAAACTCCCCTTGATGACTTCTAATCAGTGGTAAAGAGTCAATGCTCTCGTGCGCGTTTGCGCGTTTATCAACGCTGAAATGCGAGCTCTGCTGGCCCACTCAGCTGTCACTTTGGTTGTTCTTGTTTTTTTTTTTTTTTTGTTTTGTTCCTAAGTAATCACTCACTTTGCGTTCAAATGTTCAATTCATTAAAAAGGTATGAAGCAAATAAAAATAATAAATATTCGCTTAATGAATCATAAACCACCAATTCACCACGCACCATTTTAGTTATTACTAGGTGTTCAAATAGTAAGGCACCTCTTCACTTGTAAAAAAACACTGTTCTCTTTGAGGTAGTTTTGAGCATATAATAAGCACTCGAGTCAATAGTTTTTCAACCCTTAAAACACCTCACGGTAATACGAGGCATGACAATTAAGTAATGAGACTGATTCCATAAAAACCGTATATTTGAAAATTATTCTACAACTCTGCCATCCCCTTCAAAGTAATTCCCTTGGGCAGCTATACAGCGATTCCAGCGCATTTTCCATGCTTCGTAACATTTCTGGAACGCTTCGACGGGGGTGTCCGCGAGTACCCTCGTCAGGGCCGCCTGGATGGCCGCAATCGACTCAAACTGGGTTCCTTTGACCGCCGATTTTGTTTTAACAAACAAAAAAGTCACAGGGTGATATGTGGGGCGAATAAGGCGGCTGTTATAACAGGGCGATCCCTTTAGAGGCCAAATACTGGGACACGCTGAGGGCGGTGTGGCACGGCGCGTTTTCGTGATGAAGGATCCAGCTACGAGCGATGTCTGGGCGCACCCTGTTGACTCGTTTTCGCAATCTTTCGAGTACTTGGCAATAGTAGACTTGATTCACAGTTTTCTCCGGTGGAACGAAATCTTTGTGGACGATTCCACGGCTACCAAAAAAGGCGATAATCATCGTTTTCACCTTCGACTTGCTCATGCGAGCTTTTTTCGGGCGAGGGGCGCCCGGAGACAACCATTAGGAGCCTGTGTACGACTAGCAGCACTATTACCATACACTCTTACAATTTTAGCGTATGTTTTCGAAGCTGTTTCGCCTAATCTGGAGCAAATTTTTATCGCGACGCGTTGCTCTTGATTTCGTTTTTCCATTTTTGTGACGACCACTACAAACACAAGTCTACTCAACTCGACGCAACAGACGAAGTAAACAAGCTAGAGCGTTGGTACATATGCCAACGGAGACGGAAGGGATGCCGGAAAAGAGAAAGGGAATTTCAAGGTCACAGGTTTACCAGAAGCGCCGCAATAAAATCAGTCTCATTACATAATTGTCAAAGTTAAATTGATCTTTTCAGTTTTGGAGACATGCGAAAAGGGTCCTGTGGCATGATCTTTCAATGTTTTGGCTTAATCTTGTTGAAGCGATAAATAAACTTACAATTGAATTGACATTCTGCAGGTAAAAAACCACCGACCACATGCTTAAAAAAAATCATAAAAATTAATTGCTCATTTTTCATAATAAAAAAAGAAGTTTACAAACAACATTTTTTCAATTAATTTTGAATCTTTCTATCTGATAAGGAGAACAACAGAAACCTTTAAGCGGAGGACCTGCCCGCTAGAATTTAGAACACATATTTGCAGAGCTTTTCTTAGAGTGGTTTACGGTAAGTACTTAATTTTCAGTGTACCAAGTGAAAAAACATTCCCTTTTTGACCAACCCTAATGTGATATAATGTCAAATAATATGTAAACTTTTTTTGTATACATGGAGATTTAAATATAGATAATTTCTAAAGAGATTTCGTTATAATACCGGCTGAAAATATTAGTAAAGAGATTAGTTGAATAGTTTAGAGGGTCATTTCGTCTGATAAGGTCACTAGATAGAAACCAATTTGAGCTATAACATATTGTAATTAGTGTAGACTGTAGTTCATTTCCAAACCAATTTTTATGCTCTTGCAACATGTTGCTACGTTATGACGAGACGACTAACTATGTGGACCTAGTGCTTAAAGTTGGCTTTTTACCGAAAATATCGGTTAATGTGTTAATTATATATCATTGAAATTTAGAGAAATTCTTTCTTGATAACAGGAAGTCTGTGTGCTAAAAATGGTTTCCTTATGTAGCTGAAGGTAATCCTTTCAAGTTGCAAGGGTATAAAATGTTCGGGTGTACCCGAACTTAGCACTTCCTTCCTTGATTATTTATGACTATTCCATGAAAAGTAGAGTGTATTAAAGTAAAAAAACTGTCTTTGCCAAGAAGTTTATAACACCCCGAAAAAAAATTCGGAGAAATTCTCCACTACTTTATTTTAACTCCTTACAATCTAGATCACTGCATCGCGGAATCTTCACCTAGTCGTTCCTTCTCTGCTCAAACATCTGCGAGGGATCTGTGAGTGGGCGAAGACATTGGAAAAAAGGTTTAGTCAGTTTCTTCACGGCTACATATTCTGACGTTGAGCTCGCCGACTGTGCGCTCAAAACTAGTAAAGAGTGCAGGATCCCATTAGCCACATCTTCAAGCTTTTTTTTTAATATTAGACTTGTATGTGTCCACGTTTACAGCGGTATAGCCGCAAACTACAAATTCGATGAGCTTGCTAGGGAGGGCACCCGATTTGAAGCGAGTCAATTCTCTATTTCTCTCTAGCATTAGACCTATGAACCTCCAGTGAGCTGGGCAGGCGCTGCCAAAAACCAGAACTTATGCGACTGCCAGATCTTTCTGACACAAAGTGAACTGTATCAAGTCCTCCGAACTACTTGCACTTAGCAAAATCAATCTCGCCGCTATTGTAGGTGTTCTGACTGAACACTGTCCAATCGGTAAATACGCGGTGCTATTAAATATTTTTTCGGACGCTCTTTGACAAAGCTGTATGAAAGAAGACGAGGTGAAATAGCAGTTGAAATATCTTTATAGAGACACCTTTGGAAAACCTAATGAAGTGAACCGCCTTAAGAAATTTGTGAAAACAGTTCGTGAATCTATAAGCTACTGCACTTTAAGGAGATTTTGGGTAACACAAAGGACAAATGTCCCCAATTGAGATCCATCGTGAGATTGTGTATTGAAATATTGTTTGTAAATTTTAGTATAAAAAAAAATTTATATCAATAAAACATCAATGAAAAAATAATTCTTCACGCATTATATATGTATATTTAAAATTTTGATACTGAATATAGAGAACAATAAATGCACAATTCTTGTATATATATTAATTTAGAATATCTCATAAAAAGATCACTTAAGGCACTTTACTGAAGAACGCTTCATCACTGGAGAGTTTTTAAATTTCGAAATGTTCCAACAAGCATTGAAAGCTTTATCACTTTTGGCTTACTTTAAACCACCGGTCACCTCGATCGCTGAGCCATTCACATATGAGGCCTTCTCAGACGCCAGGAATGCTATGACTTCGGCAATCTCCTCAGGTCGACCCAGACGACCCATTGGACAGCGACGTAAAACATCCTCCTTAACCTTATCCGGTACTACCTCAACCATGGGCGTATTAATGAAGCCAGGCAATATCGCATTTACACGTATGCCAAACTTTCCGAATTCCTTGGCCGCGATTTCGGTAAGTGAGATGACGCCAGCTTTTGTGGCAGCATAATTCGCCTGGCCGGGATTGCTAATGCGTGCCACAATACTCGATATATTTATGATGCTGCCGTTACGCACGTGATGCTCAATCATGGCGCGCGCAAATTGTTGGGCCATCAAGAAAGTGCCCTTCAAGTTCACCTTGTACACATCATCGTAGTCCTTCTCGGTCAGCTTGAGTAGGTAGCCATCACGTGTGATGCCGGCTGAGTTGACGACAATCGAAGGTGGTTGCTTGAATTGCGCAATGGACGCAGCAACCGCCTTGGTCACACTCTCCAACGAAGCCACATCCAACTCCAACGCAACGACATGATCTGTACGCATAGGAATTAAATAAAAAACATATTGCATACATATAGGCTGGGGTAAATACTCACCAATGCCAATATCTTTGGCTGTTTGCTCAGCGGCTCTCAAATTGCGATCAGCTGCGATCACTCGAGCACCATCCCTCGCTAGCACGCGACAGGTGGCGCGCCCGATGCCAGAACCAGCGCCTACAGATAATTACATGGCGCATATGTGTGTATGCATGTGTGTGTGCGTGAGTTAGTTTGTTGTATGGCAATAAAGTGGCATGTAACACATGTGCCGGCATAATTTAGCGTGAATTGTATTAAAAGTAATGAAACAAAACAAAGGAAACAACAATATATTACATACATATATGGCTCGTTGCATACAAGAAGAGTTCGGTAAGAAAAATAATTACTTTTCTTATCCATTTTCAATGCTCACCAGTAACAATTGCTAATTTTCCCAGCAGTACCATGATGGAGTCCAAAACTATTCACAGCTGATCGCACTCGTAAACAAAAGTAAGAATATCAAACAGTTTCAGCGCTTACTTGTGTTTGTGAATGTGTGTGTGTATATAATTTGCGAGCACTCCCACTAAACTGCCTCTTATATTATATTATAAAATGTAAATAAATGCCAAAATCTTTGCCAAAAACAAAGCGATAAAAATTATCGTCTGACACACAGCAACAACAACAATATTCAAAGGCCGATATTGTTTTAAGAATTAATCACACAAACAAACAAGTCTTGACGCGTATATGGCGGTACAAAGCTCAAAATTCGGCGACAAGAACTCAAACAAAACACGCGACGAGCAAAACAACAAACAAACGATCGAATCCGGTACGCACGAGTGCCGAGCAAATTAGTAGGAGGCTTATTAGCAACTGAGTGATCGCTGATTTTGTTAACTAGCGACGGCCCCAGAGATAAGAAGTACAAACGAAATAAATGTTTGCGTAATTCTCACTCACTCAGTATAGATTTTCACTCAACGTACTAAAATATTTGAGTTTTTTAAAGAGTGTACATGAATTAGCACTCAAATGCCCAAAAGTATGCTATGAAATGTGCTTAGTGTAGTGAAAAATCAATACTTTTATAAGCCAATTCCAAGCGTTGTAATTTAGTTGCAAGTTTTGCTTGTGATTACAGCAACAAGGGGATGATAGATAGATATCTGTATCAAAAGCTAATGGTTGTAAGAATGATATGTACGGAATATGATAATAATCAGCCAAACCTCTTATAAGGTTAAGGTTCGGATCTACTAAAATTTTGATCACTTTGTATATGCAAACTCAGAAACCTTTAACCACAACCACTGGAACCACAGTAGGTTGTAATGAGAATATGTCATCATAATTTGCACAACAATCACGGTAACGCTCATCTCTGAGACAAATCTGGGAACTCGGAAAACATTTGAGTGATTTATGTAAAATTCGGCTACTTTACACAGAATGAAAATTCAGAAATCAAAATACAATTATGCTCTTCTACTTCTTGAAGAAACAACTTAAATATTAATGAGGGAAAAATATCTTATGTTTCTCTTATGTGGAAACTTTTAAGCAAAATAATATCCAAACTTATATTTTCCAACATATTTTGATTGTGAAATATATATTCAACACTCAAACGTACATATATAAAGAAGCTGTGTCCAAATTAAAGCAAGCAAAATTTCCTTTGGAAAGCCCAAAAGTCCATGAAGCCACCATTTAACTCCAACATGCCTATATAAAATTTGTTGGAAATTCTGACCGAAGTGACGAGTAAAATGCAAATTGTTTTGCAGATCACTTAGAAAAGGTATTGCTCCAAAGACAACTTTGAACACTGCTAACGAGTCACCAAAGTCTTTTAAGACTTCACCTTTTGAAATTATTACAATCATAAAAGAACTTTATCCAAAAAAATCCCCAAGACAGGATAATATTACCCCAAAAATGCTAATTGAGTTACCGAATATTACTGTGCTCTTCAATGCAATTCTTAGTTTTGGATATTATTCAATTTCATGGAAAAATTCGCAGATTATTCTGATAGATAAACCTGGGAAAGTCTTTCTAAAATATTTCAAAAAGGATTACTATCAAGATGTCTCCTTTCCTCCACGAAAATAATATAATACCAACGCACCAATTCGGGTTTCCTGTAAAATATAGCACGAATGAGCAACTAAATAGAAATAAGAAAAGCAATTAAGCACAGAGAGCACTGTTCAGCAATATTTTTAGATGTAGCTCAGGCGTTTGATAAGGTGTGGCATGAAGGCCTTTTTCACAGAGCAGTGTTTTAGGCCCCAAATCTATACATTACATATACAGCAGATCTTCCAACAGTTGATAATGTATTGACTTCTGCTTTTGCGGATGGCACAGCTTTAGTGAGCCGTAAAAAATGGCACATTACAGCAACAAGTATATTAGGTTGTCAAATATCTCCCTTCTGCCTTTTTGCTCTTTATTCAATGCTTTATAAAAAGTGTTACAGTGATCGGATATAGTTCAAATATGTGCCGTTTTGTTCGTTAATCTGTTTCCATCTAGACGGCAACTTCAGAATACTTCCCTCGTAGAAGCCTCTCTCCTTATTTGCGAAGAACTGGGACAGCCACTTTTCACAAGCCTCTTTTGAGATCAACTTTACACCAACAAGGGCGTTCGCCATGAACAGGAACAGGTGGTAATCACTTGGCGTTATATCCAGGCTATATGGTGGATGCGATGAAATCTCCCATCAGAGCTTCCGTACTTTCTGACGAGTCATCAACGAAGTGTGTGGTCTATCGTTGTCCTGGTGGAGCACTACTCCCTTCCTGTTGGCCTATTCTGAACGCTTCTGGTCGATCGCCTGCTTCAAGTGCTCCAGTTGTTTGCAGTAGATGGTAGAATTAATCCTCTGGCCATATGGGAGCAGATCATAGTGCATGATTCGGTTCCAATTCCACCAAATACACAGCAAAACCTTCCTGGGTGTCAATTCCGGCTTGGCTACTATTTGGAACGATTCACCGGCCTCCGACCACGATCGTTTTCGCTTAATATTGTCGTATGTGATCAATTTTTCGTCACCAGTCACCATCCACTATAAAAATGAGTCAAGCTCGTTCCGTTTCGGCAGCATATCGCAGGCGTTGATTTGGTCCAGAAGTTTTTTTTTTTTTGCGTCAAATCATGAGGCACCCAAACAGCAAGCTTTTTTGTATATCCAGCCTTCTGCAGGTGGTTTAAAATGGTTTGGTGACTAACTTCCATCTTCTTCGCGATGTCAAGAGATGCCACACTCCGGTCTAACACGATGTTTTACATAATTTGATCGGTATTCGTCGTCACAGGTCTTCCGCCGGGTAGCTTCTCCATGGTGTCCTTTTCACCGGCTCGGAATCTTCGAAACCATTCGTTCGCAGTTCGAAGTAATAGAGTAGCACCTCCCAAAACAACATTAATCTCACGGAACATTTGTCTAGCGGAACCAGTTTTGGATGTATGAAATTCTACTGTAAGGTACGACCTATGCAACTAATATTGATATAATACAAAGGTACCAAGCGAAAATGCTTAGAACAATCACGTGTTCGCCTCGGTAAATGCATAAAGAGAATATGCATAAAGATCTTGGTATACCTTTAGTAAAAAAAGAAACGGAGGACAGCAGAATGAAATATATATATCAGTTCCGAGATCACCCAAACCCCTTGGCTAATGCTTTGGTGTATTCCTGCAATCAAACACGCCTTAAAAAAGGAGATAAATATAAAATACAGGGTAGGCCATTTAAAGTTGACCCATTTGTTTCTAAAAAAAAAAGAACAAAAGAAAACAATGTTTTTTGTTCATTTCAAAAATAATTTATTTTGGTCCAAGGGGATTTGTTTCAGCCAATATTTAAAAAATTTGATCGCGTAAATGGGCACCTTTAGCTTTGACAGCTAAATGCACTCTTTTTTTGACATTTTCCATGACTTTGGCCAATGTTTCGGATGATATGGCGGCTGTTTCACGTCGAATGTTGGCTTTCAGTTGAGCTAAGGTCTTTGGCTTATTAGCGTATACCTTGGATTTCAAATAACCCCACAAATAAAAGTCTGGTGGCGTCAAATCTGGTGATCTCGGTGGCCAGTCAACATCACCATTTTTCGATATCAATCGCCCGGGGAAAAATGGTCGCAATAAATTGATTGTTGGTCGAGCTGTATGGCATGTAGCCCCGTCCTGTTGAAACCAGAAGTTATCCATGTCATTTTCGCGAATAATGGGTATCACAAAATCCGTTATCATGGCTCGATAACGCTCACCATTGACTGTTGTCGTGGCTCCATCATCGTCTTCGAAAAAATACGGTCCGATGATCATATTCGCGCAAACACCGCACCAAACTGTTACTTTTTGGTCGTAAAGAGGCTGTTCTTCAATTAATTGAGGATTTTCGGTGGCATAAAATCGGCAATTTTGCTTGTTTACGCCTCCATTCAACGAGAAATGTGCCTCGTCTGACATGATGAGTTTTCGCCAAAAGTCAAGTTCGTTTTCAGCCATTTCGATGGCCCATTTGCCAAAATTAAGGCGTCGCGGATAATCAGCTGGGTTTAGTTTTTGTGCCATTTGAATTTTATATGGAAACATCTTCAAATCTTTATGAATTATGCGTCGGAGAGTGGTGCGAGAGATGTCTAATTCCTGAGAGCGGCGATATCTCGATGTCGATGGAGTCTCCTCAATACTGGCTCGTACAGCTTCGATATTTTCATCAGAACGTCTTGTGCGTTGTCTGGATGCATGACTGGCATTACTGAGATTACCGGTGTTCACAAATTTTGCGTATAAAGACTTAATTGTGTTCTTAACTGGAGCACTTTTCACTTTATTTTTTTTGCGAAACGCACGTTGAGTTAACACAATTGAAAAGTTATTTTGAATATAAAGCTGAACAATTTCAGCGCGTTCTTTTGGAGTGTACTGTTCCATGGTATAAATTGTCTTCGAATGACGCTTCTAACGCGGTATGACATTAGCCGATTTGTCAGCGCTGTTAAAAGTTACAGCGTTGCCAGATGGGTCAACTTTAAATGGCCTACCCTGTATTAAAGAGCAACGTATTACCAAAATAGCTCAATGGCTTGCTTGAGCTTGTCTAGGTATGTAAATAAATTTAAGATTTTATAACTTATTGTTAGGCTTTAAAGCAGATTCAATAAATAAAAAAATTTTGAAAAAAAAATTATGAAATCGGCCCATTATTTTACCTAGCCGCCGTGTAGGCAATATAAACCACTTCGGACCACTGTTTGACACGGAGTTGAATAATCGGAATTCTATTAAGATTTAACAATAAGTTTCTAATTGAGATCATGCACCTCAGGAAGAGCGCCTACAGCGGAAACGGGGAGCGTAGAGAGAGTTAAAATTGTGGAGTATTTTTTGAGAAAATTTACCATAATAATGTTTATACAATTTACGCAATCAGAAAGAATGTTTCTATAGTCTACCGACTTTTCAATCCGATATTTTTATGTGAGGATTTTTGTTTGAAATTTAGGTTTTTTCCCACTAAATATTTTAAATATAAAAAAATCAGTGCATGATCTCAGAGATCGCCCGTAAATTATGTTTCCTTTGATTTTTGTTACTTTTTTTACTATAATTTTTTTGCTTTTAAGGCGGTATTCTACTCTAGAAATCAAATTTTGGGCAGTGTTTTGAACTCTATTTAAAAAAAAAAACCCAACATGTTTTTACAATACATTTTTTTGTGGTGTTTTTATTGATATAAGAATACAGAAAAAAAATTTTACAAAAAAATATTAAAAATTAAAATAATTAGAGGGGGTGGGGGGTGGAGAGAGACAGGTGTAAAAAAGAATGGCGCATCCAGGTGACATTGATCCTGACTCTCCTGGTGGTCGGAAAAAAAAAATCAAAAGAAATTCTTAATCAGTAAGGATGCTGTTATAGCCCGGGAACGCAAGAAAATTTTGTTTTGAAAAATGGCGACTGCCTGAAAATAAACATCATTTTTTAAGGCTTTTTTGTTGAAATTCCTGAATTTTTTTAATATATTAAAAACAAAAATTTTGACACGATGATGGTAGGAACGATAAAGGATTATATAAAGAAGGTTCACACAAAATTTCAAGTAAATCGGTTGTATCGAACTTGAGACTTTACCAGTACCGTGTGGAAAAAAATAGTTTCGAGAAAAACGCGTTTAAAGTTTAGGAGACAATTCTAGTGAACACGGACGCCACCTCACAAAATCGGCTGTACCTCCGAAAATGAGTCGAATTTTGAAAAATCCTCCCAAGGTCATATTCTCGAAAGTCTAAACTTTAAATATATGAAAAAAAAATCGAATTTTTCAAAATTCTTGAGTAGAATACCCCCTTAAAAATTTACAACTCTGGTCTAACAAATGAGTTTATAGGAGCAAAAATAAAGAAATAAGTTTAAAAAGTCAATTTTTGTTTATTTTCTATAAAATTGTGCAAAAGCCATTCATCATTAATTTTCATTCAAATAGTCACTTTATTTCTCAACCAATTTGATGGGCAATTTTTTTGAAATATCGCTTCGGTTTCTTAACCAGCTGCCGACGTATAATACGTTGAATTTTACGCCAGGGACGCTTTTTTGAGCGTTCATCGTCAGCCACCCAATCGTCCGCATCCTCATTGTGTAGCTGTATCATTACTGCGTTTGAGCTTGCACCCGGCTTCTCGACCAACTGCAGTTTGCCGCTGTCAATAAGTTTTTGCAATTGCGCTTTGTTGAGCTCAACAAGTCTGTAACCATTTGGATTATGCTCGTGTTCAATTTCATCATCGTTTTCTTCGCTCACATCCATGTCCGCTTCTTCTTTCTCCGCTAATTCTGCATTTGTGGCATCCAACGAGGATTGTGACAAACGCAGTAATACCAGGGGCTTTTGTAACGGTTCTGTTTGCACAGTTAAAGGACACTTTGGTTTGAAATTGGCATCCTTCATGAAGGCAATGTGCGATACAGTCGCAGCGTTTACTGTAAAAGTTGATATTTTCGATTTTATTTGATAACTTTTTTTTTACTTTCATTATTTCTTACCATCTGTCAGGCAACTGAACGCACTGAACGCTAATAAAAGCGATACACAATGTCTTTTAAACATCTTGCTTTCAAAATTTTGTATTAAAAATGATAATTGATTGCCACTGTCTGTGCTTCCATTCACCTTTAATACTCGTTTCCAAGTGAGTATCGAACAGAAAGGTTACCATAATTTATAGAATTTCAATAAAAAATATTCTATTATTTATTTTTTGCAAATCATGTTCTTTGCCGATAGTTTTAGTACTCAATCAGCCACTTGTCTCGATCTTTTTACATACAAACGCCGTTACATGCATTAAGGCATGAATCTAATTGGTGAGACAAAGCTGTCAAAAAATGGCCACTGTTTGATGGTTACTCCACGTTTTCCTATATAAAGATACATATATGTATGTACAAATGTATGGAATTTTATTATTTCTTTGACATGTGAAACAATGTGCTTTGCGCATATGTGGTGGTGGCTGTTGACCTATATTTAATGTGAACGTACTCTTTGATGGACTTAAGTAGCAATCGACTCAATTATAACATTGAGTAGCCGAAAAATTGCCAAACTGAAGTGTTTTAGTAATATTTTTGATATAATTCTAAGAGATGTTCTGGGTGTTACGCTTACCCATATAAAAAGTCTCACTATAGACTGGTGAAGTGAAGTATGTCGATGAGCAAACACTTTCCGGGTGCGCAAATTTGTTATTTTGTCAAAGCTTCTTTTTATTTGTCAATTAAAAGAGAAATGTGGGTGGAGAAAAACGACATCATCATAATGCAATATTATGTTTGCTTAGTATATCTTGGTCTTCAAAAACAAAAGAAGATTAAAATATTTATTATGTAAGGCAACTAGCGTATAGTTTCCGAACTGCTAGCCATGGCTCAGTGTTTTGAATTTCGTATGCCTAGTGATTGCTGTACACTTAAAAAAAAAAAAAAAATTGATGACATCCCTGATTTCAAATTTTTGAGAAGTGCAGATTACAGGAATTGGATTCATTGCTCAAATTTGTGCGAAAATAAAGAAAATGGAATAAAAAAATAAGGTTCATTGAAATTAAAAATCGTTATACTGAACAGATTCTAAAAAACCTGGTGTTAAAATATGGTTAAATATTAATATACTAATATATCAATAGACCTGATGTTTACGTCGAAATATTTCATAATTTTGATACGCAGAAGATCACGTTTTCATAAAGTATTCAAAGAACAGCTATTTTCTGGAGTTAAATAATTAACTTAACTAATAAATTAAAAACGTTTTTAAAAAATTTAAAGCCGTACAAAAATTTTCATGAAAGAGCGGCTACTAAATTTGCACGAGCTACCGAACAAAATTGATGAAATTTTGACATTTAAAAAATCGATGGATTTTTTGAGAAGGTAAATGAAAAAAATTAAAATTCTATCCTTCTGCTCTTTTAAATCAAATTTTTTATACTTTTAATACATGTTAGACAGGCTTCTGTTCTCCAACCGGTTGATTGTAATTTATAAAATAATCAAAGTAAATAAATCTGAATTTTGTGGGCAAAAAATAGCAAGACTATTAATTTTTATGTACGGGATCAAATTTCTAGTGCAAAAATTTTCAGAATGTTGGAAAAGGCCTTCGGTGATAATTGTTTGTCGCGAGCAAGTGTTTTTGTTTGGTACAATTTATTCAAAGAGGGTCGATAACGCGTTGACCTCAACATCAACTGATGATCAAGAAGTCAATAAAATAAAGGATATTACTGGCATCGTTGGAATATCCGAAGGATTATGGAAATCCATTTAGAAATATCATTTGGGCCTCAGAAAAGTGATTTTACGATTGGTTTCAAAATCACTATTTTTTTCGAAAAACAGCGTCGCATTAACATCCGTGAAACAATGCCTTCCTACTACCAGGATGTCATGAAACATATTATTACTGGCGATGAGTCTTGGATCTATGCTTACGACCCGGAAACAGACGATCAACCGAATATCTTGGTAAAAATTAGTCAAAACCGAAAAAACCACGCCACAGCAGGTCAAAAATCAAGATTATGTTGAGAGTTTTCATCGATTATCGAGGTGTTGTGCACTACGAATTCCTTCGGATCAGCCAAACTGCCAGCAGAGATACTGTTTGAGTGTTATGCGAAGCTATTCACAAAAAGAGACCGCAATTATGAGCCGATTACTCTTGGTTTTTACACACACAATAATGCACCGTCGCATACTGAATTGATTTTTCAGGAGTTTTTCGTCAAACTTTCAACCAATATCATGCCGCAGCCACCATATTCGCCTGATTTAGCTTCGTGTGACTTCTGGTTATTCAGCAAACTCAAACGACCGCTCTGAGTAAATCGTTTTGAGTCAATTGTAGACATTAAACATGGATCGTTACGAGCATTGAAGGATTCGAGGATTGGAGAAAATGTTGGCACAAGTGAATTGGGGCCAAGAGGCATTACTTTAAGGGAGACGACATAGATTTTGAAGAATAAATTAAATTTAATTTAATTTTAAAATTATGTACAAAGTCAATAAAATATTATTACTCGATGGATGTTGTTTTTGGAAGCAGTAATTTTAGATATTCATAAATAAGCAAAAAAATAGTAACAATAAATTTAAGGACTTACCATTTGGGGAAAATATTCATATGTTCTCTTTTTTATTGCGGTGTGCTTGACGACCTAAAAACAATAAATTTAAAATTTATTATAAGTTTATTTGTTGTATAAAATATTTAATTTTCTTTATATTCTCTTGAACTAGATATCAACAACCCACGACATCAAATATTTAAAGCAAAAATAAGAACAGATTTCAGTTCAAAGTAAAATCCGTCTTCAACTGTATAATTTTTATTATGTAATAAATTTGAATGATGTGAAACTAATAATCTATAATATATAATAATAGTAATGATTTTGTTTCCTATTCTTACCATGAAAAATAAATCAAAGCAATATACAAACTAATATTTATTCACTAGTTAAGCCGAGTTATTTATAATTTTCTTCGAAACGTCGTCATCATGCTCTCGGTTTTAAGTTGGCAACAATTTCAACTTGAATTAGTTGTAAGTTGTAAAGCCCAAGAAAAGTTCAATGGCTATAATTTTGAGCTTTTTGCGAGTGAGACAGTAGCAAATCGTAACTCTTATATCAATCGCATTATTTACCAGAAAAATATTTCGGTTACTATAAGTAATATAAATTAAACTTTCTTCATATTTGATGGGGAATTAACTATTATATGTCAAGCGGTAAGCATAATGACAAAAATTTAATGGGTTACAGGGGTTTCCTCGGGTAAAACCAGCATTTTTTGACAATGAAAATGAAATATTTTATTAGAGATTTTTTATTTTTACAAAAATACACTATAAACAAAGAAATTCTGAAATTTTTAGAAAAAAGATATTTTAAACTCGGCCATTACGCCGCCATTTCCGATGACCCCTCGAAGAACTGATAAGCACGCGTTGGCAGTATAACTCTTTAATGGATCATCTAAAGTAAAAAATACGTGTTTTGGTTAAAAACTTAAGTTAGACCTTGGACGAAGGAGAAAAAAACCTCAAAATTGGATTTTGGCAAACATTTTTACAAAAAAAAAAAATTCATGTTTTTTTTTTCAAATAGTTGTATTCGAAAAAGAAAATCCAATTCTTTAAGAATTATATGGTTAAGACATGTGTAAAATTTCATGAAGATCGGTAGAGTAGTTCTCGAGAATCTTGCCAACCGACTTCAAAAACATTGTTTCGATATAAACGTGTTAAAAAGCCAAGCTAGCCTGAGCGCAGTTTTCAAAGCTGTATCTCCGAAACTATTACTCGAATCAACCTGAATTTAATACGACAATAATAAAAATCGATTTTTTGAAACCTGTAACCCCTTAAGAAAAATCCAGTCTTCTATAAGATAATTCTAACGGCAGAATGAAAATATTTCTCAGAACGAATTAAAACACAACTTTTACTCTAAAAATTGTTAATTTATTTAAGCACAAAATAATAAATAAGTTAATCGCAACATTTCCAGAGCATTTCATAATAAATTAAGGTGCAAGATTTCATTTCCTTCCTAAGGCAGTATTCATATGTGTGTATGTAGAATTGAATGTCTCAAATTAATTTTGCACGCGACGTCTTTTGCCGCCCTTCCGCCTGCGCACACGGTTGATGCGTTTCTTTTGCACAACACGTCGCTTACCGGGACGATTGCTGGTGTTCAGCATAACCTTCTGACCATTCTTGAAGTATTTACGATATTTCGGTGGTATGCGCACAGTCACCGTTTGACCTTTCTTAGCGCCAGGGCGACGTAAATTCACACGTGCCGGATTTCTGGTGGCCTTCGATTCGGATGTGCCGCGAATTTCCTGATCTGTCACCACGTATTCTTGTGCGCCGGCAGCGAGGGCTGCTTGCAATTCCTCTTCGTCCGCCGCAGCGACAGCCTCCTCCAACGCCTGCTCCTCATGGCGTTTGAGTCCATCGCCACGTGATGTTGTTGATGTGGGTGAGGTGCTGATTGTACCGGTTGCTGTTGGTATGGAACCAGTGGAGGTGACTGTGGTGGAGGTGGGTGAAGTGTAAGTTGGTGAAGATCCTGAACCTGCGCCGGCAATAACAATTGGAATGACGGGTTGTTGTTGTTGACCGAACATGTTCTTGAAGAGTAAGAATTTCTTTAAGAACAAACGACCACTGGATGCATTAGCACCCTTATTGGGTGTGGCGTTTTCATTAGCACTCGCCTCGACTTCAGCGTCACTTTCATCCTCAACGTTTTCAGCATCGCGTGCTTCTTTCACATCAGCGGCAGAACGGAAGCGTGGAAATACAGCGCGTTGACCTAGAAAATAATGATTTGTGTTAAGTAATTTCAAAAATATGAATTGTTTGGTATCGGTACATACCTTTGGCGGGTTCTGGCTCGGCTTTGGGTTCAGGTTCGGGCTCAGCTTGTGCGCACAACACCAAGGCAGCCAAAAGGACAAATATGAGTGCGTTATACTTCATTTGGAACTACTTTTCCTATGCCGTGCGGTAAAAGAACTTTCCAATGTGTGCGATCAGTAAGAAAGTTAATTGAACTTTGATAGATTATCCAGCCAAGGGAGCCGCTTTTATACGACAGCTTAGAAAAATCGATATGCCACTGAGCAAATAATCACATGGGCAATGACAGAGCATTTGCGGCGTCCAGTTACATGAAATAACTACCATTGTACGGCACTTTTGGGGCGCAACAATGGATCTTACATAGCACACATGAATGTTGCTAGGCTATCACTCTAAGTGGGTAAAGCCTGTATTCACGCTTAGAAGAAGAAAAAAATTGCTTTATTGGAACATAAAAAGCGTGCAACGAAAACAGTTAGATTGCCACCAGCTATTTGCTTAGTACGCAGCCACAATGTGTACAGCAACAGCAACAGCAACAATAAGGGCTTTGTATACATATATTTTACCCCCTTAACAGCTCATCTAGCAGTCATCAGCAATGACAGCGACGCACATGCGAGTAGCTTTCGAATGAACCTTATTACAAATGTGCCGAAATGCGTGCAAAATATTCAAATGCGAACTTGACCATTCACTATTGTTTACCTTTTCTCCACGCTCGGCGTCAAATGCCAAAAATGAAGCAAGAACAACAAGTCACCAGCCCCTTGTTAGCAAACCTTACAAGCCCATACGTACAGCAAAGTAACGCCTGAATGCATAAACCACTTGAAATAATTGAAGAAATCTCGCACAAAAATTAAAGAAGTGCAGAAATGAAAAAGTGAAATTCACGCATGCGTACAAGTACACGAAAAAGTGGAGGAATTCAAAAGAAAGAAGCAAATATTAAATATGGTGCAAATGCCTACTCATATCATTTGAAATTTCTCTAAGCTACCAGATTTGATTTGAACGAGTATTCTGTAAAAAACGTTATTTTCGACTGCACCGAAGCTATAATACCCTTCACAGGCACATTTTATGTATAAAATTGTATAAAAAGATCTTTGTATGAACTTTGTTAGGTTAGTTTGTTTGGCATCTGTATGGTCTTGGGGTCCGAACTGAACTATAAATTTGCAGATTGAGCCTTGTTCTAGGCAGTAATCTATGGCTGTTTTCTTGAACAATAAGTCATGCCAAATTTCGTAAAAATATCTCATCAAATTCAAAAGTTTTCCATACACTTAAGTAAGTGCTCCGAATATTCACTTTGTTTGGCAGCTTTATGCTACAGTGATTTGATCCCAAGAATTTCTTCGGAGACAACATTGCCTTCGACAAAAATCCATGCGAAATTTCGAACAGACAGGCAGACATTGCTAAGTTACTAACATCGTGGTAAACTTAATATATCCTGTTCAGGGTATAAAAATAAGCGAAGAAGACCATTGAATTATTGTTCTAGACTTAAGTCTGTACAATTATTGTGGTTACATTTGGGTGGATTTGTGATATCAACATATTTTTTTAGAGATTATATATCCCGCATACAAATAATAAAACTAACCAAAGGGACTTACACACACCTTTTCGGTATACTTTGAAGTTAATCCTATGAAATATACATATATATTTTGGGAAGAAGGCCTAAGCAGCCAGTTTCCCTTTGTTCTTCTAGTATGTCTGTAAAGTTATTTACAAGTCATATTAAAATAAATGAAAAAATAATACATTTTAACGGGTGATCCACGTGAAGGTACGTTTTTCAAGAGCCTTTTTTTGACAGGTCACGTGGGAGTCGTGTCAAGCTGTGATGCTGTTTTTGTCCACTATTGTTTGGCATTTCATCTTGGAAAGACTTAAGCCTGAACAACGTTTACAAATCGTTCAACTTTGTAAGGAGATTCAAGAGCTGCCATTTAATCTAGAAAAAACAACGGTTTGGTGTGGAATCTGGGCCGGTGGAGTCATCGGCCAACCGTTATCGCGCCATGATAACCGACTATTTGATGCTGTAAGTTGAAGCTCGTGATCTCGGCGACATTTGGTTTCAACCAGATGGCACCACTTCCCACAAATCACATTACTAAATGTATTTATTAAGAGAAAGCTTCGATGAGCAGATAATTTTAAGTATTGGGCCGGTCGATTGGCCACCAGATAGACTTTTTCTTGTGAGAATATGTAGAGTCTAAATCCCACTCCGATTAATGCCTTGGAGCAGAGTATCAATAGTAATATTTGCCAGTTACGAGTCGAAATGCTCGAACGAGTCATTAAAAATTGGACTCAAGGAATGAATCATGTGATAATCTTCAAAAAATAAATGCCAAAGAATGGTCTTTCGAATGAAAAGTTTAAACACCTGGAAGGCACTTGAGGGAAGTTTTACTCAATACATACATTGATTTTTGATTTGTATTCTGTAAAGTGAAAGAATTCGATGGAATTTGTTTAGGAAGTAGGCGTAATTAGAGCTGGATAACCTCAAATACCAAATTTTGCTGTAATGGATGAAGTAGTTCCTAAAGGTATAGATTTTCAACTAAAAGTGAGCGGTGCCCATCCATAGTAAAATTTTTACACCAGCTCCCATTGAGTCCTACCCTGACAACTTGATTGTGAAATTTAGCAATTGTGGCACATTTATTCAGTGAGTTATCGCACTTTTATAAATATATTATAATTATAATATATATTTGTTATAACGGAATTGCATGCGGTTATTATCTGATTTTACGTATTTTTACAGTGTAATGAGAAATGCAAAGCAGACTTATTCTCAGCAAGGTTGGCTGACATAATTTGAGTGGTTTGGAATATGTGTACATTTTATTTAGAGGACGGGACCACGACACCTTTAAATACTGTTTAGCCCACAAATGCCACTAACTACTATGATTACTACACAGTTTTGTTTCTTAACTTACGTCTTAGTTATGACTTTAGTGATCGTGGTCCAACTCTGCCCATCTACGAACTCGGCCTCCCTTCATACAGATGAAGGAAGAGACAGTCACTCATAATTCAACTCGTCTTTTCATCCAGATCTTTTATATTTATTTACTCGGATGAATCAACTGAGAAGCATTCAATTTGAAGTTTCTGCGTTTATTCTTTAAAAAAGTAGGGAAGCTTGAAATGGATCATCCACTATGTAGCACAAGTTATAAAGAGTAAAAAAAAATTGCTCCGTGCTTTAAGTTACTAGCTCTACCTTTTCAATAATTTTTGTCACAAGAAAGCTTCAATGATAACATGTTTGAAAACTTAGATGTATATGAATTTGGAAAAAATACTGAGGAAATAAGAAAAATACAGTCAGTTGAGTTTATGTTGAATGACAAAGTTAACAGAAACGGAAAGTTTTCATTTTCTCTAGTGGACTATTTAATATAAATAATTTGAGCATAAAATCGGTTTTATTTCATTGTAATGGCTATCGCTCAGGAAATAATTTTTAATCTAAGCTTAAGCTGCTCGTATTAAATATTTAGTTACTGAACACAGTCTAATTAAATTAAAAACAACGATTTTATAAGATATATTTGAAAAGACCGGCAAAAGCATTTCAATATCTGAGTGCAGTAAAAAATGTATGTATGTATAAAATATACATATATATTGTCATTAAAATCATTTTCCGATTAAAAGTAAAACACATCAAATATTAACTGAAATTCTACCAAAAGCACTACCGGTTATTGTGATGCAATTAAAATATGATACTTTTTTCTCTAATTATAGCTGATCAGTGTTAAGCCCTAACTAATTTACATGTAAATTATAGCACAGTGCACAGACATATTGCTTGAAGAAAGTGATAAATAGAATAAAGCGATTTTGAAGTTCTTTAATTAGTATTTTCTATTTGCATTGCATATTTTTAGGCAGTCGAAATACATGTCGATCGTGGCAATGATCAAAGACTTAATAAAAATCCATTATTAAAATTAAAATTATTCTTATTCGCTAACAATGCAAGTCTTTTGTGTATGTAAGTTAAAATGTACAATAAAAAAAAAATATTAAAAAATTCAGTCTTCAAAATAGATAATAGATAGATAATAGACTTTTTTCGATATTTTAAGTAAATCATGTATTTTATAATATATGTATGTATATTTGGACTTTTTATTCAGCTCAGATAGCCCACTAGTAGGCTACACTCCCTTCGTAGGTTAATATGCTAAAACAGGTCTATTAGCTGAAGTAATTAAGATGGTCAAGTTTTTAGCAGAAATATACTTTCGTGGGGAATGAAATCGTGCTAAATTAAAATATGTATGTTTTTAAGAGAGTTAGAACACGAATTGTGACGATATTTTGTCAAATAAAAAAATTTTCGATCAAGAGATATAATAGCTATATTGAACAATACTCCTATATCAATGAGTCTAAGCAGTTTCGCGGTCGTTTTATCCAAAATAGACATTCAAAAACTCTTTTCGTTCTTTTTCGGATTTATTATAAAACATTTTGGAGTTATGAATTTTCAAAAATTCAACACTTGCAAAAAATACCTTTGAATTGTTGAGTAAAAGAGCAACCGAATGCTTACGATTAAATTATTAATAATTATTTTTTTACAATTTTGGGCCATTTTTATTATATTTTTTTAATGTACAATATCAGCAGAAATTTGAGAATGGACCGTTAAAAACTCCATCCCCCTGAATTTTTAATGGAAATACTTCATATTCAGAGCTCGTACTCGATCTCCGCATTGTTGTTTCTTAAGGGCATTACGAAAGATAAACTCCTATTCTCCGATAACTCTCCTCTCCACAGTAGTGAAGTCACTTGAGGCCTTGCTACTGCCGACCTTCACTCACCACTGAGCCTAGGAAACTACCCGGATAGCTTCCGAAAATCACACTGCCACAACAGCACGCAGATAGTTCATGGCCTTAACCAGAAACCACCCTGCTGGAGAACGATCCTCGTAGTGTTGGACTCGTCAAACACTTTTGACACAGTCAATCACACAATGCTACTTGATGACATCGTAAAAACTACGCCCCTTGCAGGACTGAAGAGGTGGACTATGAACTACCTGAGCGGTCGTCAATCATTCGTATTATTTCAAGTTAAAAACTCAAAACTGAGAAGAATTAAAAAAGGGGTTTCGTAGGGTGGCGAAACTTATCAGAACACTGCTCTCCGAACTACGACGTGATGTCTCTTGATGTCTTGATATTAAGGAACTCCTCTCCAATGAACTTCAGACGTTCACTGACCGCTACCTGCATGTCCCACAAATCCCACTCATTTGAAACCCCTCTCTCTTCGGTGCGACCCTTCCGAAACAGCACGTTTCTTGGGCAACTTATCAAATCATTACCATCCTAACAGGCATTAGGTAGAACAACAACAACATAAACTGCTGCTCCATCATTTTTCTTACAATCAGAAGTTACGCTTCAAGTTCAAACGAGCTTCGCAGCGATCAAGTTCGAACGAAGTAAGTTTGGAAATTTTATAAAAAAAAACTACGAAGAATAAAAAATGTTGGAAACGTTTGATTTTATCTCTAATATTATACTTATATATGTACATATACACATATGTAGATAAATTTCAGCATTACAACTATACTTAACTAGCTAATAAATACATTTTCTTATTTCAGTGCATTTGCTACTCATAAAGCCTTGTCTTCATCTCTTTCAATTATAATACTCCAATGGACTTGTCAAAGCTACATCAGGTCGGTAACCAGCTATCCGACCCATGTCATCATCTGAAGAATTGTCTTCGATATCATTCTCTTCAATCACTTTATCGTGATGTTCATCATCATTATCGTTAAATTCTTCATCATCATTTTCGTCCTTAACATTATCAGCTAAATCGTTAACGTCGTCGTAGTCCTCATAAATGTCATCATTATGTTCCTTGTCATCGTCACTGAGCAAGTGATCGGCTCGATCATTACTATCATCAGCACGTGAGTCACTAACAACTTCATCATCGAGTTCGTAATCGTCAAATTCACTATCTTGAAGCGATTCGTGTTGTTTGGCCAGTGAAGCGATGCGTATGCCAAGCGGATGGCAAACTATGGAAGTGAAAATAAATGAAGAATTGCATTGAGAAAGAAACGAAATGCATATAAAATGAAACTTACCACACGAGTGAAGTACTGTTATCAAAAACAGCAACACACACCACTGAAAGCACCGCATTGCTCTCTTTCAATAAACACTACTTAGGTGAAGAATTAGAAAAGGCTTAATGCTTTTGCTTATGAAAATCTCTACTTCGGTCAATGCTCACAATCGACTGAGCGGCGCAAATGGCCAAGTCACCGTTTATATAAGTATGATAGTCATAAATATTCAGCCACTGTGGTTATTAGATTAGTAGCTGAAGTAGTTATATGTATATATAGTATATAATATACAGATATATTTATATGTATGTAGGTATGTACCAACCAAAACAGCAGACAAAAGAATTAAAAGGTATGAAATCACTAAAACTTGGAATTCAATAGATCACCAGGCATATATGTACACACACATGTCTACAGATTGTTAGAATATACTAGTAAGTAGCTTAAGAAAAGCGTGCACGAAAAGGCAGTGATGCACAAAAACGAAAAGAGATGCAAAAAAAGTATGATTAGAACTTATTATAGAAGCCAAAGATAAAAGGTAATATGAAGAACTCAAAATGAAATGCAAAAACAAATAAGTAAAAGAGAACTTGAAAAAATAGTAAATATAAAACAGCAACTACGAGCTTCTAAAATATAAATAGAGATCGTCGTATTATAAATAGTGAATAAACGTCATTAACATGCGTCTTCGTATAAATTGACTTTTATTTGTGACAATTTCTTTGCTCAAAGAACACATTACTAGAAGCACTGAACGATTAAAAAGCAAATTTCTTCTAGATTTTAGCGGCGCAATAAAGCAAGCCTAACTCTTTTGTGCTTGTGATGAAGTTTGTAGCTTAAGTCTTTCGTTTCTTTGTTTACTCAGATTTATTTTTACTCGAAAATGTGCAAAAAATTATAAATTTTTACAAGATATTTCACAACATTTCTTAAACATACTAATTAGAAATATTTTAATTGAAAATACGAAATTTTAAAGTAGAGTCTTTGCTTTAAGCTGTAATGTGATAGGCTCTAAGAAAATTTGGAACTCATTAAGACCGTATACCTGCGCGGTTTGAATTAAGTATTTTTATATTGCATAGTTCTAATGTCAACATAACTAGAAACATGTGCTGTAAAGGGTTTGATCAAAGCATATTGGTTTAGGAGATATCAAGCGCCAAACATGGCTTCAAGTTCACTATTACGTCGCACAGTGGGGTCAAAGGTGTTCATTTCACGGATTAATATTTTAATCTTTGTAAGAAAAACGAAAATTAGCAGCAAAAATGTGCAGATAAGTCAACTAAATGTAAAAGTTTACAAAACTTATCATGAAATCGTCAATTTCAGGTGATTTCTAAGTATTTTGCTAAAATTTGTAATGCAAAATTATTGTAAAAGTATTTTTTAGTTTATATACATATATTGATTTTGTTGTTGTTTTTTTACATCTTCATTTTTTGTTTTAATATTCCTTATTTCAAAAATAATGTGTTCAAATTAAATTTTGTAGGCACATACCCAAGATAAATTCTTTTACAAGCCTCAGCTTGTAAAATATTTGTAAATTTTAGTTGTGGGACAATGGTTAAAGAAATCATGCACTTAGGACAGAAGCAAAAAATTGTGCTGTTTGTTCTGAGGACAACTCTTAAGTTTTCAAAAAATGTATAATACTATTTGCATTTGAGTTTAAGGACAAATGGAGTGAAATGGAAGGGAAGACAGATTTTTGCCTAAAAAGAAAGAATTGGCCGCAATAGGCAATAGAAAACCCGCGTGGATATTTTTTTCTTCGTTTGGTACTCGGAAAAAAAGGTTCATAGAAAATCTCTCTAAGCATGAGTTCTTAATTGTAACGGGAAGGTCTTCCTTCTTACAGTTTTCTATTTTTTCTTATTATCAGATAGAAAAATTTATATCTCGCTTCCAATGACTTGAAAAAATATCTTGTTCCATAGATTTTGTAGGAAATTGAATGGTCTACAAAAAAGGTCTCCAATGATTTTTTCGTAAACCCAACTATTTAAAAGATATTAAAGTTTGATTTTTTTTTTTCAATGAAAAAAATCATTATGAGTGATGAAATTCATAGTTTTGTGGGAAATTTACTGCTCTGTAAAAATGGTCTCATATGATTTTTCGATTAAGTTAAGCATTTACGCGATATTCATCGTCAAACATCAATGCATATTAGGGTGGATCAAAAAAAAAATTTTTTTTCGTTTGGTACTCTGAAAAATAGGTTCCTAGACACCTCTAAGAATCAGATTAATATACACATATGAAAAAAATAACACGTACCAAATTTTGTCGAAATCGGTCAATCGAGTCCAGTGATATGGGAGTGGGCGGTGTCACGCCCGTCTTCCAATTTCCACACAGGCTTCAATAAGGCTCTCTCATTACCATTTTGATGGTAAAATTTAATGTCTCTGGCGCATTTAATTATTGATTTATCGCGTTTTTAGTAGTTTTGGACAGTATCGTTATATGGGGAGTGAACGGGGTGTTCACCGTGTTTGAGGAGATATACATACAATAATAATTAGAGTGCGGGGCCATGCATACTTTTAAAAAATTTAATAAATATAAAATTAGAGCTTCTTGGATTTTTTTTTTTTAATTTTATGTTCATAACTAGTAAACTAATATTTTCAATTACAACTGCAGCCAAATTTACCTAAAAACTCTTTGTTTTAACTAACTGTATTTAAATTAAAAGAAAACTGTGAAAAATCATAGAAATATAATAAAGCGTGAGTTGATGAAAATATAGCGGCAAGGCCCACTATGCGTCGGCTAATCAGCTTTAAACGTGATTTCTCAAGAATGGTGGTTTTGAAAAGTTTTAGAATATTATATTCGAAATTCGCAAATTGTTATTGATTCACGAATCACTGAATTTTTTAATAATAGAAAACTTATATCGACGCTACAAGGTTATCTCAAGATATTTTAGAATCCGAGCTTAGAATTTTATAAACAATGCTTAGCATATATCAAGCAAAATCAATGTGTAATCGGTAGTGAAATGGTAACAATTACGTATATAGACTACTATTTTAGTCGCAAGGCAACGCTGAAATTCTGTAAAATTAGTAACGTAACGTTTTCTAAAAGGAAAACTTATAAAGAAAAATATTGAACAATTGAAAGAAAACGTGGGTTCTACTTTTCTATTATGCAGATAATTATATGCCAATTAGATTTGAACAAAATGTCGACCAAATGGTCACCACGGCCCCGTTTGCAGATCGATCATGTTGTGATGGAAGACAGGTCTCCAGTGTTTTAGATGTGCGTGCGCTCCGAAGTCCTAACATCGACTCGGACCACTATATTGTTGCAGCCAAGATTCGCACCCGCCCGCCTGTGCAGCAAAAACGCACGCCAACAAACACAAGGAAGGTTCGACGTCGAGAACTTGCAATCACAACAGACAGCCGAACGATTTTCTACTCGGCTTGTACTCCTGCTCTCTGAGAGCACTCGTCAAAAACTCGGTATAACGGAAATGTGGGACGGCATTTCAAACTCCTTACGTACAGCTGCAACCGAAACCATTGGTTTTCGGAAAGTGCAAAAGAAAAGCTGGTACGACGACCATGAAGAGATTCGAATAGCAATTGCCCGCCTGAAGAACAACAAAGCGGCAGGGGCCGACGGCTTTCCGGCCGAGCTATTCAAACACGACGGCGAAGAACTGGTAAGGAGCATGCATCAGCTTCTTTGCAAATTATGGTCGGATGAAAGCATGCTCAACGATTGGAATTTAAGTATGCTATGCCCAATCCATAAAAAAGGAGACCCCACAATCTGCGCCAACTACCGTGCGATAAGCCTCCTCAACATCAGGTTCTATCGAGCGTACTGTGTGAAAGATTAAAGCCCACCGTCAACAAACTGATTGGACCTTATCACTGTGTCTTTAGACCTGGCAAATCAACAACCGACCAGATATTCACCATGCGCCAAATCTTGGAAAAGACCCGTGAAAGGAGAATCGACAAACACCACCTCTTCGTCCTTGTCGTGCTTTCGACAGCACGAAAAGGAGCTGCCTCTATGCAGTGATGTCTGAGTTTGGTATCCCCGCAAAACTAATACGGCTGTGTAAACTGACGTTGAGCAACACCAAAAGTTCCGTCAGATACCAAATGAGGTTTCAGACAAGGCGATTCCTTATCGTT
>CM050325.1:90523577-90573152 GCA_027475135.1 Bactrocera correcta
TGTGCTATCCATTTGAAATTCTTCCATTTGACAGTAAACAAGGTATCTGCGAAATTATTTTTATTTCAGAATTTGTTTGTATATTTTTTGAATTTTTATGTTTTGTTTTTTATTTTTGTTTTATTTTTTTAATATATTTTTTTTTTAATTTTTTAATATTTTTTTTTTTCATTTTTTTATTTATTTTTTGGTAAATGAAGTTTGTTGTTGGGTTGAGGTATGCATGTTTGTGAGTAGAACACATCATAAACGAGGGAAAAATGGAAGAAACGACGAAAACGTTGATGGTTAGTTAGGTTTTGGTTTTCTTGCTTTTTTATTTAAATATTTTTAATTTTTTTTTTTTTATTTTTATTTCTTCAAGTGAATTCGTTATTGCAAATAATATGTATGACCATTCTGATTTCACAAACACATGAAGATAATAATGAACTACGAGCAGTACAAATGGAACAAGTAATTAGCAGCAGCTTAGTACATACTTAGTACATATGTAAATGCATACAAAGAGAACACATTTATGTTTTGTTTATTGATTTTTTTGTTCAGAAAAAGAAATTTGCTAATGAAGTTCTATCGAATGCAGTGGGACATGATGCCGTTAATGAGGTGAGAGAGTAATGATAAGTAATGGATATTATGCAAATGATTTTCAATGCGAATGCGAATGCGAATACGAATGCAGCAACAGAAAAGCGAACGGAACTGGCATACACAATTAGCAACAGATGCTTGGCGGTGGTGGAGGGATATGAATGAGTTTATGCGAGAGCAAGTGAAATGAAATGGAATAAAAAGCGGCTATGTTGTCGGTTGGATGACTGAAATATGTTTTTTGTTTTTTGTTCTTTGTTTTGTGAAATGGAGTTTTTCCAACGTTCAGAGCAGCGTTATGCAGTGGTTTATTAACAAAAAAAAAAAAATTATGCCCTTTGAAGAGAGTATTAAAATAAAAACATGTAAATGCTTTATTTTTTATATAATTTTCAGAAAAGTTTTGAGATGTTGCCGGGTTCACAATTAAAAAAACTATTTTGAAAAATATTTTTGAGATATTTTTCCGATCAGAAAAATGTAATAAAAAGTCCAAAACACAGTTTTTTGGATAAAATAAATTCAAAAAAAAAAAAAATTTCCTGTAAAAATTAAAAAATATTATTTTTTAATAATGCTAGCTAATATTTCTTAATTTAAATTAAAAGCAAAAACAATAAAATGCTTTATTTTCTATACAAATTTTCGAAAATTTTTGCAATGTTTTCGGGTCAAAATTATAAAAAAAATCTTTTTTTTGGATAAATTTCCGTCGAGAAAAATTTTAAAGAAAAAAGCTCAAACAAACTTATTTCAAAAAAAAATCCTGTCTACATTAAGAGTATAGTAATTTAATTATCAAGCAAACAGATTTTCAGGTTTTCTCCTCTCAAAATTAAAAAAAAAGAAGAGAAAACGTTTTGTCAAATTAAAAAAGGAACAGTTTTTTTTAAAAGAAAAGAAATGAATATCTTTTTTTTCGTTTAAAAAAGCATAGGAAAATTTTTGTTAAAAATTAAAAATGTAAAAAAAATATTTTCTGCTGCCAAATTTTTTAGTACATATGTTTTCGGCTCAAAACTTAAAAAAAAATATTTTGAGATATTTGTCCAATCAAAAAAAAAAAAAAACAGTTACTTGGACAGAATGAACTAAAAAAATATTTTCTCTAAATTAATAATTAAGTAAAATAATATGTAAGAAAACAATTTTCGAGGGGTTTTCCACTCAAAATAAAAATTTATTAGAAAATGTTATGTCAAATTTAAATTAGAACAAGTTTTTTTTTTGAAGAAAAAATTTTCGATATTTTGTTTTGCTTTAATTTTAAACAAAAAAGAAAATAATTCGTTAAGAATTTAAAAATTAGAAAAAAATAATTTCTGCATTAAATGTTTTTTTTAGTATTTTTCAAGACAATATTTTTTAAAGAAATTAATTACTGAAAAGAAAAAAATGTAAACCTTTGCTTTTTTTTAAAGAAACGAATTCTTGAATTATTTTTTTTATTTTAAACCAAAAAAATTGAAAGAAAAAAATTTGAAAGATTTTTTTTTATTCAAAAAGTAAAAAGATTGTTTCCTTAAAAATAAAAAATGTAAAAAACACATTTTCTGTAGTAAAATTTTTTGTTTGATATTTTCCTGTTCAATATTTTAATATGAAAAAATTAAATTTATTTAACTAAGTAAAATTAAATTATTATTTTTTATTCTTTAAGCTTTTTAATATTGCTCATTTTAATTTAATTTTACTTATTTATACTTGCGGCGCTTAAATTTATTTTATGTGTATGTGTGCGTGTATGCGTGATGAGTTATATGAAATTGGCAGCATGATAAGCATTTTAACGATTACATACCTATATAGTTGCTAAATAAAAGAAAGCGCTGTTGATAGATAACGGTTTTCTATGGCCAATTTATATTTCTGTAACTAATTACTTATTAATACAAATTATTTAAAAAAAAATTTTTTAAATTATTAAAAAACAAAAAATAAATATAACATATAATTTAACAAGACAGGCGCAGAAAAATAAAATAAAAAAAAAAAAAGATAATATTTCTTTTTTATAATAGTGAAAACATTAAATAATGAAATAAACTATATTTTTTATATAAAAATAAACGTAAAATAATTTTTTAAATTTAATAAAATAAAAAAAAATTTAATACAAATAAATATATATGTATGTATACGCACAATTTTTATATAATTAGATATAAAAATAATAAAATTACAGTCTAACAAGCGTTGAAAGCGAGCAATAATGGAATTTGAGCGCTAAGGTATGGTGAAAGACATCTCGTGATTATACATGATATTTTCTTTAAAATAATGATGGAATTATTTTATTGAAACTATTGGTGGGACTATGTGAAAAGTGAACTAACACAAAAAAGTGAATAAAAATATTTCTCAAAATTAAAAAAAAAAACTAATAACAATAAAAATTAATTAAAATATAATTTAAAGTATATAGAAAAGTAAATAAAAATCAAGAAATGAAAAAAAAATTAAAAACACAATTTCAACTAACAATCAATAACAACAGAAAAAGATACACAAAAGACAATTTACAACTCAAACGCAGGCATTGTTTTATGAACATTTGAAAAATTAACACAATTTTCTTTCTAGCATGTTTACACACTAGTAGTAACAAACACAGTTATATAATATAAAAGGAATTCTTTACACACTTACGCTACATACACACAGAGATAGGAGTAAATTTTGGTGATAATGATAGTAGCAACGATAGATGATATGAATAATTAAACGAAATAAATTTGCCTTACCTTGCGGGCAATATGAGCGCATCGAATTCCGTTGTGAGATGACGTCTTATGATATTCTTAGAGGGTGGTATACCCAGTGCTGTGGCCATGGTGTCACCGGAAAATGATGGTTCCAATACGACAAGACCGCCATGTACGCCGCTGTCTGTGGTGTAAAAAGCAAATTTGTTTTTAAATTTTTTTTTAAATTTGCTTATAATCTGGTAGGAGCGCTTTTGTAAAAAATATATAGCCAAGAAATTGGCCATTTGTAGTATACGAATATACTCTCATATATTACCTTTTAAATTCTCAGCATATTCACCCAAATCAATTGATCTCGCCCAGCGTATGAAACGCTGATTGGTCCACACAATTGGATCGGTGTCCACATTTTCCGATTGTACACGACGCATGGCCAGTGTTTGGCGATCATATTTCACAATACGAAGCACGTGTATGCCTGTAACATAAAGGAAGCAAAGTTTATGGAAAATATGAAAGTTAAATAAATTTTTATAAGCATTGCCTAAAAAGCTTCTTCGTTTTCGAGTCAAATTTTGTATAATAAGGCCCATTTTTGGCTCAGAATTGTCACATTTGGAACGAAGAGCAACATGAAGAGATTCAAGAGCTGTTATTTCATCTAGAAAAAATAACGATTTGGTGTGGTTTGCGGGCCGGTGTAATCATCGCTCCATATTTCTTCAAAAATGATACCGGTGAGAACTTAACCGTCAATGGCAACTAATATAGTAATCATGGATACTGACTATTTGAAGCCTGAAATTGAATATCCTGAACGGCGACAATTGGTTCAAACAGGTCAGCGCCACTTTCTACACAACTCATCAATCAATGGACTTCACGCTTGTCATTCGTCAGTTACCAATCGAAATGCTCGAACGTGTTAGCAAAACTTGGACTCAACGGGTGGACCATCTAAATCGTAGCCGCGGCTAACATTTGAAAGAGATAATCTTGGAAAAATAAATGCCAAAGAATATTCTTTCGAGTAATAATAAACATTTTTCATTAAAATTGATGTTTTTTTTTTGAGTAGGGAACTCGAAATGGATCACCCTTTATAACCTCAACTTTCCCAAAACCTTACGTACTACATAAGCTCATTCTTGACTCACCATGCACAATACTCGCTTGGTGAAATTTCCGCGTCACACCCAAAAACTTCTCCAATTCCTTCTTCGAGAGTGTGTCCAGCATACGCGCATCAACCAGCGAATGCAAAAACGAATCGGCATATTGTGGTAAGCCGATGTCCGGCAGCCATTCGGAGGCCACCCAAGTGTGTCCCAGCTGTGTAATCATTGGATAGCGCACCAGTTCTGGTCGACGTTGTTCTTCAATGGCCAAACGTAGTTTTTTACGATGCATGGGATGTACCAAGCCTAAGCCGGCTTCCAATTCACCATCATTCAATTCTAGCAACACCTTGCCACTTTTCACATTCTCCGCACAACGTGTGCTATATTGTGGCATGCCGAGCGCCACCTCCAGCCAGGCGAGCACTTGTGATGCGCGCCATCGCTCCATTGGCAGTTGTGCGGCGTCACGCAGTAGACGCAATTTCTCGGCATAACCTTCTTCGGAGAGTGGACTCCATGAGTAGTCCGCGTCTGAAAGATAGGGAGTTACTAAAATAGACAAAGAACAGATATGTGCGCCGGTTAGTGGGTTAGTTGACATGAAACAATGAATTCGAAGAGTTTACGACTTACATTCAACAGTGCCATCTGCTGAGAGAGCTTTATTTTTATTACGAGAACGTGCAAACACACGAGAAATGCTACCCCAAGTACCACCCCGTCCATTGCGTGCACTTAGTGTACCGGTTTTTGGTGTGAATTTACGCGCAACTGCGCCCGGTCCATCCGACTCCACGGGCGAGCCGAGTTGCTCTACAGATCTGTTGATAAAAGCAGCAAAATTCAATGAACAGTGCAAGTAAATAGTATAAAAACCGTACCTTGAGTAAGCAGCAGAGTTCAGTGGTGACAAAGTTGGACTGCGTTCCTTGGGTGTGCCATCTGTAATGCAAATATTAACAATGCAGTAGAACGCTAAACAGTTATCGCACAACTTTTCACTTACATTGATACATATTTTGACTAGAGACCAGTGAAATGCTATCCGGATCCACTGTTATACATGGGCCATTCTCGCAAGTACCATCACTAAAATTTAAATCGCCACCAGTGCTTTCGCGATCACTACTATTTCGTAAACCCGAATCGTTCGAACAAGAATTACGATCACCTGCAGTAGCGCCAGAGCCTCCACTCAAGCTGCTGCTAAACGCTGACAATGAATTCGAATTTCCACGCCCACTGTCGTCATTACGCATTGCACTGTTCGCTGTTGCTGTTGCGTTCATTTGATTGATCATAGCGGAAGCGGCCGATGGCGGTGTTAGTGGTGCGAACGACAATAAACTCTCCTGATCGGACAGACAACCGGAGAGTTGACGTCGCGCCTCTTGTAGTTGATCTTGCAAACGTTGCAACTGTAGGTCTCGTGCATTCAATTGCTGCGCCAACGCCAACGAACGTTCGGCCTCATCGCGCGCCTGCTTCAGCAATTGCCAACGTTCGCGCTCGCGATCACCGGTCAGTTTTGCATTATTCGTTTCAGTTTCGCGCACACGATCTTGAAAATTACGTATAAAATCACGCAGTTCCTGTTCTTTATCTTGCAACGAGGCGCATAGTTGCTTTACCTGTGCAAGCAGTTCACTTTTGTCGGCGCGTAATTTCTTACGTTCAATGCGTAGTGTCATTATTTGACTTTTTGCCGAACGTAGCTCGGCTTCCAGCCGATCGACGCGTTGTTGTGGCATGCTACCGCTGCCATCGGTTGAATGTGCATCGCCACAGCTATTGGAGTCAGAAAGGTCGACACCGCCAACGGCGCCCTCTGGTGAGTTTTCCAATAATTTTCGAAGACGGTGTATTTCCGCGCTAAGTCGTTCGTTTTCCTCGCGCAGTTTTGTGGGCGAATCTGGGAGGCAAATAATGAAAAATGTGTCATAAATTTATTTACGAAAAATTTAAAAAGATTTGACCTTATAAATGTTGATGTTGTTGAAACATATCTCTCTCAGAGAGTTATTAAGGTAGCATACCGAAAACTATTTTTTCCAATAAAAGCGATATCATTTCTTAAAAAAAACATACTTATGGTTAAGGAAATTCAAATATTTTTTTTTTTTGTTTGAAGTAAAATCGACAAAATTAAGTTCTGATTATACCATTTTTAAAAGGCGCACTTCTCTTGCAGGAACGTATTGATTGAATTCAATTTTCGAGTTTTTTTTCACTAAATCGAGACGCATATCAAGTTTAGCACGGTCTGTATTGACTTCTGTAGCTTAAAGAGAGTCTGGTTTATTGCTAAAGACTAATGACTTCAAATAATCTTACAGAAAGTAGTCGAATGGTATAAAATCGCAACTTTTGGAGGCCATTCAATGTGACAATTTCTTGAAATAATCGAATCTCCAAACTTTTCTCGCAATAATTCGACTTTTTCCCTTGCTGTATGGCACGGAACCTAATCTTGTTGGAACCAGATCAACTTCTTCCAATTGCGGACATAAAAAGTTGATTTTGATCGATCTATACCGCTCACCATTGACAGAAGTGGTGTCATTTCGAATAAAGTACGGACCGATGATTCCATCAGACCAAAACCACACCAAACTGTCTATTCGAGGTGAATGTAATGGAGGTTGATGAATAATTTGGGGATTTTCTTCGTATCATAATCGAAAGTTTTATATATTTAACGCACCAACTCAGATGAAGCCTGATCGGAGAAAATATTTTCCTTAAATAAAAATCATTATCGTTTTCAAGTTGTTCCAAGGCAAAATGAGCAAATTTGCGATGTTTACGGTGGTACAATGTCTTCAGTTTTTGAGTGATAACTATTTTACATGGTAGCAAGCCCAAATGCTTTCTCGAAACTCGTCAAGTTGTGGTTTGAGACAGTCCCAGTTCGTGAGAGCGTCTTGGAATTGACAATAACTTGCCTGAACGACGGACTATGTAAAGAAAATGTTATAAGCCCTTTGCATTGTCCACGTATTACAACGAAAACATTTTTTGTACCCTCTGTGTCTCAAATCACTCATAATTATGTTAATAATAGTAATTAAAATTTAATTATTTTGCTATCAAAATAAACAAACAGCTTAATAGCAAATCTATGAAATTGCCATGGTAACTACGAATTAGTGAAAACACTGTAAATTAAATGAGAAAGCAGCTATTTGAGTGGAGGGAAAGCAAAGATCAACAAATTTAGCGCAACACAATGCTAAAACAATTGCATTAATTTGAAATTTGCTGCTAATTAAGTGCACAACAGCGGCTTAGAGCGAAAGCGCGGAACGATTTTCCAGGAATGAATCATTTGCAAACAAATATCTAAATTGAATAGAGTTGCTATTTTACAATGTAACTGAAGGCGTACACAATGAGACTAAGTCGATTTAAGTGAAACATTAATGAGGTTATATTAGTTGTAGGTATTCAAATATATTCATACTCGAATTTATATATATCATACTATATGAATGTTATATTAATCATTAAATAGTGAGTTAGTATGTGGATTTAAAATTTAGTAGTAATGGGCTTGAAGCTGATGGAGGACATTTTATATATAACACCGTATAAATTGCAGGCAACAGATATTTTAAAAATTTATAATTTTTTTTAAGAAGATTACATCGCTATTTATAATAGATACTTTTTAGCAAAAATTTTAAACAATACAGATTTTTCTTTATTACACGACTCAAGAAATCTGCTGGAAAAATTTGCGACTCTTTGCTAAGTGACCTGTGGGGTATTTGAGGTGTACTGATTACGAATTTGAGTTCAAAAATTATCCATCACCTACAAATATTTTTGTCAAATTAGTAAATGGAGGTATTTTAACCCCTAATCCTACATATTAAGAATTTTTGGTATCTTCTTCGATTTTAGCAACCCAAAACTAGCAAAAAGCAGTCTCTAAATGTCTTTAACACAGTCGCGAAATGTCTCTAAACCAGTGTTACTCGTTCGAAACTTTATTTTTACTTTTTATTTCGTATGCTTAAACTTATTAAAATTATTGGAATATTTTCTCCATTATTTATTATATATAATTATGATTGTATTTAATTTGTAATTAATTAATAATTATTTGTAATTAATATTTTCACCTTTAAATTGGCAACTTCAATGACAATTTCCTAATTTCAGAAAATTTCCCTAAATTTTTCATAAATTATATAAATTTGAATTTAGTTATCAATTTTGACCCGGACTGACATACATATTTCTTATTTATTTCATTACAAATCTTTGTTATCGCCAGAAAAGAAGCTCCAATACAGGCACCCACCACTTTATCCTATTTTCCATGCACTTGTTATAAGCTTCGGCTGGGTGCTTTCAGTATCATCAGCGAATTTTTCGTTTTCAACACTTTTTAGGAGCATCATTCGCGGGATCGTTGGACATTTCTGATGTCATATTCATAAATACACCAGTAATGATGCATTTGATGAATGTGGGATTCTCATCTATTTTTTGCCACTGAGTAAAGAATCAACGCCTATTTTTCGAATCATTGTTTTTTTTAAATATAGAATCATGTTTACATTATCCATAAACCATTTTAGCTTACTTCTTTGAACCCTTTTTATAAAATTTTATCATTTTAACGGCGATCAGGTTTTCCATGAAGCAGCTTTAAACTCTAAATCCATTAAAAGACAAGCTCTCTCGCCTCAAGGAGTTGCACAAAGCTTATGTTGACTCGTCTGAAAATATTACATTGATTCAATCACAGTTTTTGTTTTCCTGTCCCCAATACAGCCTTATGACTAAATATTGGTTGATTTGAAAAAAATGTGCACTGAATGTGTGGGTCCATTGTGTATAGTTGACTTTGGTGAATTTGTGAGATATATAATTGAAATTCATAGAGAATCTTTTCCTAATAGTGATATATCTGTGGGTCAAAAATGGGTTGGTTGGTTGATTGTTTTTTGAACATCGGTAAAATATTTTAGCAATTTTTGGTTCACTCTAACTATTTTACTAATGTCAAGCATATTTTATAAAAAGCAATTATTATCGAAAATTATTACTCGAGTTAAGCTCTTTTATAAAGCGGTTTCTGACAAAGATGTAGTTATTGATGCCTCTATGTAACTTGCATTAGTGACTCTATTAACAGAGCGCTATTAAATTCTGTTTAAATGCAAATTGTAGTTACAAATATAAATGGATGTTTGGTTGCATATACGTGCCTGTAAATATGTAAATCTGTATGTATTCGAAGCAGCTTAGTCGTGAGTGAAAGTTTGCGCTTTAGCGTTCTGAATTAATTCTAGAATCCGCTCACCTGCATGAATCACTGAACTGAACTGAACTTTAACTTGTCAGTGCGATTATCACCGCAACTATTGAAGCAGTTGCTTTTTGTAGTTGTTATTGCTGCTACTACTCAAATCAGAGCTGGTTATTACTTATTGTGGCTGTCATTATTGTATGTGCATATTAATGGCTGTAATGCGATTGGTATCCTATAACACCACTAATCGGTTGAGTGCCAGCGTATCGCTCTGCGAGTCCACGATGTCGTCATAGTGACCAATCTTGAAGATATCGACAATAATTTAGCAAGCGAGTAGACAACGCAATATGCAAATTGCTTTTATCGACATGTTATTTACTTTTTCTTTTGTTTTTGGAATTTGCCAGACGGAACATACACAGACGGAATTTTCACTTCAATCAACCATTCATACAATATGTTGAAATTTCGAAAAAGTGTCGTTGATAAATAAAAGTTTAACGCAGTGACTTGAATACTAACATAGAAAAACCTGAGCGTAGTTCATTTCAATTTTCATTTTTGCGCACTTTTTTGGCGAGTGGCAATGGAGCAATGCTAACAAAACGCGAAAGGCGGCTTACAAATGTCAACGCTTGATGTTTGCTTTGGTGGACAATTCAAATATTGTATATTTTATTTGCCTTCATTTATTTGCCTTTTGGATATACATATGTATATATATATATATTTTATATATATTTTTTTTTTTTTTGACAAATAAGCTTTTTATTTTTCATCTGGTTGTCGTATTTGCTATTTTCAAGCCTCATGTTGGATGACTTTCAATGATTATAATGCTAGCAAAATTATGCTTTGATGTTGGCAATAATATTTTTGAGTTTTTTTTTATGTTTATGTTGTTGCTTAAATATAACGAGTAAACTGCAAGACTGATGGCGACAATAACCATAATAAATCATTTGAATTATACAAATTTCCATTTGCTCACATAATTGCAAATGTGATATCATATTATGTTGTTGTTTGAAATAAGTATGGAGTTTTGATTGATGCTTTCGCATGTAAACAATTTAATGAAATTAAGCATCAATATGTAATCAATAAAATTGTAATTTAATCATAGAGTAATTTTTTTTTTTGTGACAATTAAAGTTGGCTATTTGTAATAATTAAAACTGGTATTTATTACAAATAAAAATAACTGTTTTATTTGTTTGCACAGCGTATGAAATGTTTAAAATATTATATTCAATAGAAATTCATAAAAAAAAAATATTTTGTTAAGTATGTTCAAAAAATTTTAAGTCATTAATAATGTCCATAGAAATCTAAAGATTTTCCAAATTTTGCACCAAAACGACTAAAGCTAGGATAAATAGTTAGATTATGGCTTACGTCCAAAGTTAAGATAAAATATCAATATCAAAAAAAAACTTAAAAGCCCACAAAAAAAATGTAAAATCATTACTACATTCTTCAATGTCTCAAAATAAGAAGATCAACACATTTTATCTTAACTTTGACTGTAAACCAGAATCTTATATCCTAGCTCTAGTCGTTTGAGTGTAAAATTGGAAAAATTTGTTAGATTTCTATGGACATTATTAATGATTTTTCTCAAATTTTTCATCCTTCAAAATTTTTTTAGCTGAAAAAATATTTTTTTTTAGTGAATCTATACTGAATATATATAATATATATTATCGAGTTTTCTGTGCAGATTTTAGCAGGCCTTGACCAACCATGAAAAAAATAGTTATCGAAAATATTCTCCATTAAGATCTGTACACATTTGTCATTCTGATTGAGGTATCTTCAAAACATGTTTTCTGAGCACATCAACCGCCTTTAGTATAGAGATACCTTTACGTTTTAGTTTGCTTTCTATGTCCGGAAGTAAAAAAAAAGTAATTTGGTGCCAAGTCAGGCCTATACCATAGACGACTCATCAAATTGATGTTTTGAGTGCCCAAAAAACCAATTGTTTCAGTCGATGTGTGAGAGCCCGCCAAAAATTAAATAAGTTTATTTATGGTGCACCAATGAAGTGATACGTCCCAAATTTAAACAATTTATTGCCTTGAAATGTTCAGAGATTTATTACCATTTTTGGTCGAGATGAATATTTTAGGTTTACTGTTTTGAGTATGCATAACAACAGAAATGTCAATCTTCAGGACTAAATTATGAGTTGCCAGATTGCGAAAGTAGGTTTGCAAGATCACAAAATATAAAAGGCAACCTACGTATTATAGAAGGGATTAGCTTTTGTAAAAAGTAACAATAAGAATTTTTTGACAGCTGCTTCGCATTGAATATTTTGTATCTAATTTTATAGAAATTCTCTTACAACATTTATGGAAATCGGAGATTGGTCGACTGATATATAAGTCGCATAACACTTATACAATTATTAATACTAATACATAATACCAAAGTATGGTGAATTAAATTGGAGATTTATTTCGAACCCAGCGCTATCTATCGGACATATTTATTTATTCCAAGCGATTCGAATAATTTTTATAATTTCCAATGAGAGACTGCTAAAAATTTAAATCGGATATATAAAATTATATTTTTTTTTTAATTTTAAAACATAAGTTTGGAAAAAATTTTAAACAATAAATTTAAAAAAAAAAATTATCATTAGCAGTTTGCATTGTCTATAAAATTATCAGAATTCTAAAAGTTTCAAATATATATATATATATATTTATATAAAAAATTTTACCTTCAAAAAGTAATCAATTATTATACAACAAATAATATTAATCCTATGAACGGTATGGTGAACTAAATTTTGGATATGTTTCACACCCTGCGCCATCTATCGGACATATTTATTAATTCCAAGCGAGTCGAATTATTTTTATAATTTCAAATGAGAGACTTTGCTAAAAATTTAAATCAGATTTATAATGAATAAAAAAAAAATAAAAATAAAAGTAAAAAAAATGTAAAATTTTAAAAAAATTAAAAAAAAAATTATTATTAGCACTTTTGCATTTCTAGTCTATAAAATCATCAGAATTCTAAGAGTTTCAAAAGAACCCGTATTTTATAAGAAATTTTCTTCAGAAAAAGTAATCAATATTAACAATTCAAAATGAAGTTGAATTAAATTATGAAATAAATTCTTCAAATTATATAACAGTAGTTAGAATACCACTATTAAATTTTTACGCACTGCAGCAAAACCAAAAACTAGCAAAAACCGTAATATATTTTTACAGCGTAAACTGTAATGAAATCATAAAGGCAATATAAAAAATCGTACATTTTTATGCACTCGCATTTCAATTGCGTTAAATTTAGAGTGAAATAAAAACCTGGCTCTTTGATAATAAAGTTTTCATAATGTTCCCCTCTACTGCACACATTTACACACATGCATGACTGCAATTCCAATTTAAATGCTTTACAAATAAACTAAATCAATAAAAATTGAGCGCTCAAATATATTTATATTTATACCCAAATGCTCACGTATAATACATATGGCGAAGCACATTTAAACACTTACTTATGTGCAGTCATATTTATGCAATTAAAAAATATATATGATTTCAACTTATGCGCACAATAAGTAAGGCTGAGTTATTAAATAACATACATATATATTATTTTTTATGTGCCATCATTTTTTCTTCTCCGGCAAATAAATTGCGTTGCGGTTAATTCACGAGTCATGATTGCAAATGTAAAAGTCAAAAGTTATTAAAGTCTCAATCGAAATGAAATTTCTGTGTGCATCCAAAGGAAAACAAATATCAGCGCATGATGGACCATAAACAATTCAGCGCCTTCGCTTTGAGTAGCAAGAAAAATTCATTATGACGATTATAAGCCACAAAATATTCAATTTAATGCATAACGGTGAATGATAAAAGAAATATTTGCACAATTTGTGCTGCTCTACTACGAAAAATAAATTATTTACACACTAACATCGAAATTTATGTGTTTAAAGTAGATTTAAAGGCATAAAGTTTTATTTCTTTGAATATGTGGTTGCTCATACGCCACGTGCGCCATTGTGCGTGCCACATACAATGCGGTTGTTAAAACTAAGCGGGTATAAAGGAAAATATTTTTAGTTGGCAAATGCTTACGCACTTACATAACACCAACGGCGTTCGAAGATGTGTGTGTGTGTGTGGCCTGTGTTGTAATTCGATTTTACCGTGAGTATCGCATGAAATTCACACAATAGACGCAACAAAATGCGGCATAGAATTCCGAAATTAATAGAAATTTCTATTTTAGTGCAATCTCGTACATAAACTTAATGGTTTATAGTAAATTGGAAGTAGTAAGGCAAATCGTAAAGTCGCTATAATAACTTGATGTTGCTCATACGACACGGTGTACCAGTATTTTGTTCAAGCTATTGATTAAAATTATAGTTTTGCTGGGTTTTGTAGTTAAAGGAAAATACGAAGAAAGTATTAAATCATTTGAAAAAAAAATGCTACAATATTATTCAAGAGAAATGAATGCATAACCACTACACTTTTGTTCAATATAATAACAGCTTCACTTAGACTTCCAAAATAGGTATAAATATATAGTACAGTGGTATTAGTAAAAACTGATTTTTTGTTCTAATTTTTGCTAAGAAGAATTTCGAAAACATGAAATGAATGTTTTGGCTTGAAACAGTCAGTTTGTATTGCAGCTATATGCTATACAGGTTCGAGGCAAACAATACGTTCAGAGCTTGTAGCCTTCCTTTAAGCAATAATATTGGGTAATCGAAAAGAGTCTTTTCGTATTTGCAGTCGTGTATCTGCAGTGCTACCAATCAAATTGTGTCATAAAATATAGTGTTGGAAAGACGAGATTTTAAGTTTGATTTAATCGAAAAAAATTAAATTCTGGGAAGTGAAAAAAAGCTACAGCTAATCAAAAATGTGGAAAATAATGACTAAATTCTCTATATTCTAAAATTTTTGTATAAAAAAGCTAACAATGAAATTTGTGAAGCTTACGCAGACGATGTTGTATCAGTTCGTGTTGTACAACGATTGTTCGCTCGTTTCCGTTCTGGAAATTTAGATGTGAAAGATGTACCTAGCTCTGATCGACCCATCGTGAAAAAGTCATAAATAATGGAAAAATTGACCAGACTAGGAGCATAGCAGCCATGAGGAACTGAGAATACATTCATCATCAAACGTTTTGCACCATTTAAAAAGACGGGCTACCAAAAGATGCTCGTTGTTTGGGTACTACTTGAATTGTCTGTGAAAAATTTAATTAGCCGAATTAACATCTGCGACTCTTTGGTGAAATGAAATGAAATCGAACTATTTCTGAAACGAAGTAACAGGAGACGAAAAGTGGATCAATTACGGCAACAATGTGCGTAAAAGATCATGCTCCACGCCTGGTAAAACTCACCAAATGGTCGCAAGGCCAAGATTCGAAAGGTTATGCTGGATTGAAAATGAATCATTCACTATGAGCTGCTTCAGCCTGGTCGAACGATTGATTCAACAATTTACTGTCAACAACTGATAAGATTTTGAAGCAAGCAATGGAAAACACGGCCAGAACTGATCAGCAGAAAATGTTTCGTCTTTCACCAGGACAACGCTAGACCACACACATCTTTGATGACTCGGCAAAAACTGGAATAAATTGGCTGGGAAGTTTTAATGCATCTACCATATAGCCCTGACCTTGCACCATCGGACTACCCTTGGTTTCGGTCAATGCAGAACTCCCTTAATAACGTAAAGTTAGCTTTAAAAGAAGCCTGTGAAAATTACTTTTCGCAGTTTTTCGCCGAGAAACCAAAGATGGTTTAACACTGCTGGAATAATGTCATTAATCTATAGCCTCTTGGGGTAGGAAGGACGTGTGCGGAATTGCAGGTCGATATCTCAAAACTGAGGTACATACAGATAGACTGAGGAACTCGGCTCTTCATGCTGATACTTTATACTTAGCTCAAGAAATAATTATGTAATTGTTTTGAAAATACATACAATTACAAATACATACAAAATATAAAAGAATTAGAAACCCCGTTGGTTGTTCCTTTTGCTACTACCAAACACAATATATTTAATTCAACCTGCTCTGCTTAAAATATTTGAAGGGCAATGCAAACAAAAAGCAAAAAGCAAAGTCGAAAGGCACAGAATGAAACCAAGACTAGACAAACAATGCTCAAAAATGCCAAGGGAACAAAGCAATGTCTACATTTTCAACTAAATGGCTTACCTTATACTCACACACTTTCGCCACAATGGCAATTAGCAGAACAGCTACGCATCTGCTAACATACAAACATATGTCTGTGTATACGTGTGCATGTATACCGAAAATTGAAATAAATGCGAGCATCTGAAGTGTCTTTGGCCGAACCATGCTTGGAACACAAGTGGCTCGGAATGTGTAAAGAAATCTCAGCTTCTCTCATGCAAATCACGCCATAAACAAATTGTGTTGTTGTTACTTAGGCACACTTCAATGAATAGCAGGCAATAAAATCGTTTAATTAAAAATTCACATTTCCAAAAAAGCGAGAAGAAACAACAGCACTAAAAGGAAAGTAAGGAAAAACTGTTGCCAACGAAGTGCAAACACACAGATTGCTGCTTGTTGTCAATGTTGCAATTGAGGGTTATCAGAAATTCCTCTACAAAGCAATCAGGGCACCGCCATACATATTTACATACATACGTACACACATACGCAGAGAAAATAGAGGCAAACAGCAAAGCAGGATTGCAAGAACTCAACACGCAGCTTAAGAAAGCTGCTCGAGTACGGGTTTCTGGAAATTGAATTTTCTACTAGAAGCGGGGACATGAGTCTAAACAGGACGTAGTGGCGTTACCACACCATGCAGGTTACAACTTGAAGCGGCAAACAAATGAAGTAAGGCTGTGGGGAACAAATATTTCCTGCATATTTTCAAATGCAAGTGGCTTTGAGTGTATGTGTGTGTGTGTCTCTGCAGGCTGCTTGCACTGTCCAATTTAATAGCTTGGCAAAGGCTTGAGTACGCGCTGAGCTCTCTGCATACATAGTGAATTGGCCGGTCTTATCGCATGCGTTGATGTGCAAGACACAAAGCCGCTCAGTGTCGGCCAAAAAATGCATTTACGTGCATACTCACAGGCAAACACTCATTTAGCCAAGTAAAGTGCGGGTATCAGCTAACAACAATGCCATATTGGAAAGTGGTTGGCCTTTGCTAGCTAACGCAGCCGGACACACACACACGCCTGAAAGCTGAATACGCAGGACATTCGGCATAATGGGACAGGCTTTACTTTCTGTGTAAGGCCACTGTTATTACGGTAATGGTCGGCACACAAAAGGTCATGCATACATGAGGGCTCTTTTTGATGTATATGTACATACTACATATCCTACAGAAAATTAACCTGTTTCAATACTGCTGATAACCGGTTTGAAAGGGATTTTTTTAAAATCAGTAAAGCAGTTAACAAAAATCTTTACTTATGTCATAAAATATAAAAACTGAAATCGATTAATGATTATAGTAAAACCGTTCCGATGTTCAAACTCTATTGCATTTTGAGTATCCTCCCCGGAGTATCATATTCTTGTGGAAGATTCATTAATTTTGAATATGGTTCTTTTAGCTTTTTGGTACATTCAATTTTGCCATCCACTTTAAGAGAACCCAGATATTGGGGTTAATAATATAATAATATATTGCAACTAACCCTTCGAGGCGTCAATCCTGGTTTTGCTACCATTTGTTGAGCTTCCCCACGTTTCGGGCCATGATTTTTTCGCACATTGTTGACGGATTTGATTTACTTTTCGTTTCCTGTTACCTTTCGCTTCAGAAATGGTTCGATATCATTTTGTTTCAGCAAAGAATCGCAGATGTTAATTCCGTTCGAAACAATCAAGCTTCTTTTTGCAGCTAGCCTTTTTTAAATTGTTCAAAACCGTTTGATGATAAATATCAAGCTTTTTAGAGACGTCGTGGCCGCTTATGTGTCGATCCTGGTCAAACTTTTCCATAACTTTATGGACTTTTTCAACGATGGGGCGACCAGCGCTAGCTGCATCTTTCACATAGAAATTTTCAGAACGGAAGCGAGCGTCATCGTCTCCGTAAACTTCACAAATTTCATTGGTGGCTTGCGTGGCATTCTTCCCTTTTTTATACAAGAATATCAAAATATAGCGAATTTCTTCATTATTTTCACTGATTTTTGAACAGCTGTAGCTTATTTTCAGTTTCCTCGAATTTAATTTTTTTTTGGTTATGTGAAGCTTAAAATCTCTCCTTTGCAACACTAAACGGCTACTGACAAAATACGAAAATACTTTTTCGACTACCAAATATTTTACAGTTCTGACTCATTTTGAGAACACCAACCGTTGCTTAACTTTTGGTCGACATAAAATAAATTTAAATTTTAAAACGATCTCGCTCAATTTTCTATAATTTTCTTTTTATTTATCCAATAATGATGCAACCTGCAACCCGTACCTGAATCACCAAACTGTAGATAGCAAATGCAAAAAACTTTCCTACGGGTTGTTATCAAAGTTAACACTAACACAGCGACCAACAAACATATGCAAATTTAAAATCCATGCAGGCAACAAGCCTCTGCATCCTTGTATGTAAGAGAAGCATCAGCACTAGCATCAAAATGACATGTCTGGAGTCCGTATGGACCGCCACTGATAGCAGCTTACCACAATGCTTAGCAGTGAACGACTTCTGTCTATGCTGACAAGCAAAGCACAGTGGCTACCAAAAAAGAGTGCATTAGTGGGGCGCGAAGTACCTCAACGCATGCTTCGTGTATATTGCATACTGAAGTGCAGACCTAGGGCATCTGACGGTTGTCGAAATACGAACAACTTGCTTTTGCAGCGAAAACGTAGCCCTCCCCTGTGCAGCCCATAAGTAGAGAGCAACCACAAAATCATTCGATGTGTCCAAAACACAGCAGACAGACGTCTGTAAGTCAAATGGCCAAGCAGTGATTTGCATTTATCGTCTCATACACACAGCGGGCTGTTTGTTGGCGTGCGGCGCATGGGATTATAAGCCACCGAATTGGCTGGCAGCGTTTGGAATATGCAGTAACGGATGCGCACTCCTGGCGGGGGGAGGTATTCTTGCGAAGAAATCACTGTTCTTGTATTACAGTGCATGCAGGAGCGAGGGGTGACAACCAGCACATCGCCCATTTGCAGCATTCAGAAAAATGATTATCCTCGTTATTACCGATTTACATTTCCATTTCAGACTATTTCCGCTGCCAAACATAAAACTCTCTCTGCTCGGACTTTGAGTAAATTTTGCTGTTATTTTCCACAACCTCGGCGTTTATTACATCCCTATATTGTACACAAGCAATGTCGTACATCCTTAAGGACGCTTGGCGTTTCGTTGTAATAATCCTTGCAATACATATGCTCATGTTTCACTGTGCTTGCTGCGGAAATGGAGAATATGAAATTCCATACTTCGATGATTTTGTAAAACTAAAGTATGTACGAGCTTATTTTGTTGCTACAAACATATGTCCTTCTACACACGCATGTATGTACATTTACAAATGTACCCTTTCAGTGTTTGAGTATGTGTGGGTTTTATGTCTGCAGTTTTTGGTTAATTGCATAAAGTTATTTGAAGTCCAGGCTACAAACGAGCTATCAGTTTACACACGTTATTTAAATATATGAAATTTAATAAACTTTATTTTCTTTAGACGTTCTTTTAATCTTGGTTTACTTAAGAAGAAATTTCGAGAGTATTTATGCATATATAAATGTGTGTAAAATAGTAAGATGAACCAGTTTGGGCATTCAATATCGATCTTAAAAGCTGCCATTGCTAGCTACATCTATATATGCATGATAATTGAATTTAACTCTTGGCTCAGAGAGTTGCTAGGACTTTTTTTAATAGACGAAACACTTCCTAAATATCATTTTTGGGATAGACCTTAGCTCTTTCAACGATTTTCTTCTATCTTGTAAAATATTATTTTTATTTTTGGGGCAAAAAGTCACACAGAATTTACAAAAAACCTCTTTAATCCATTTCTTTTAGCAAACGAAAGGAGCCAAGCTCCTAAGAACCTGTCTAACCTTAGAGACCTTAGCGGCTACTGCAGACAAAATTAGCAATGAATACGACTGAAAATCATTTAAGTATGATGAACTTCTGGTCCACGTACGTCCAAAAACAATTATGCTCTCCAAATCGGCTACATTTTAACACCAACTTTCCGTTTTTTTTTAAGTTTGATACCTTTAAAAGTCACAAATAAAAGCCTCATGAACGGCCTTGGATTCGGCCCAACTTTCGCTGATGTATAATTCAGTCTTCAAAACTTGGAATGAAGTTGAATTTCAATATACTTTTGCTTCTACGATTATTCGGAGAGGTATACAATGGTTTTTTTTTTATAAACGTGTGGTTTTCAATTAAGCAATACTTTTCTTAGAGGTGTTCTTTTTGACAGCAGCTAATTGACATATGTATAGTTTGACATTTCTTAAGGGGGTATTCTAGTCTAGAAATTAAAAAAAAAATCGATTTTTTTTATATTTTCAAAGTTTAACTAATCAAAAATATGTATACAAGAGAATTTTTCAAAATTCAAATTATTTTCGGAGATAAAGGCATTTTTCTGACCCGGCATCCAAATTGGTTTGGCCGGAACGCGAAACTTTAAACGCGTTTTTCTCAGAACTGACTTTTTCGGAACGATACCCACGATTTCTCAGGTTCTACTGGGCCGATGTACTTGAAAAGTTAAACCTAGCCCCATCCCCAATTTTTATTTTTATTATTTAAAAAAAAAATCGAAATAGTCAGAAAAAGTGATCCAAAAAAACTTTTTTTATAGACAGTCGCCATTTTGTGAAAAAAATTTTTCCCAATTTTCCGTAGGTTCGGCCATTGCGACATTATTCTAGATTAATAATCTTTTTTCTTTTTGGTTTCAGACAACCAGGAGGGTTGAAATCATGGGCAAGATCACGTGGAAATTTTTAGAGACCGCCCACTTCGACAGCTCATTGTTTTTGAAATTTTTACTTTTTTTAGTTTTTAATTTTTTTCTCTACCCTTCTAAAATTAACAAATAACTAATAACAAAATGGATGGTAAAAATATTAATTGCCTTGTTTTTACGACACCTTAAAAATTTCCTGAAATTCATGCTTCTACACTAGAATACCCCGTTAAGGGGTCACATGGGCTTACGGGTTTCAAAAGCTCGAATTTTTTTATTGTCTTATTAAATTCTACAATACCTCTAGAATATTGTCCTAAATTTTCCAGTTGATTCGAGTAATTGTTTCGGAGATACAGGGTTGACAACTTGTGCACTCGAAGCTAGCTGCGCTAAATGCGCCGTCTTTAAACTCGTTTTAATCGAAGTTGTGTTTTTAAAGCCGGTTGGCAAGATTTATCAAAAACTCTCCACCGATCTTCGCAAAATTTTACACAGCTCTTTGAGATAGAATTCTTAAAGACTTACACAAAGGATTTTTTTCGGTTACAATCATTTGACAAAAAAAAAATCGCAAACATTTAACTAAAATTTTAATTTTTTTGTAAGAATATCTGCTAAAATTCCAATTTTCAGTTTTTTTCCTACTTCTAAGTTCTAAGTTAAGGTTTTAATTTTAATAAAATATTTTTTTTTTATATGAGAATAAAATTGTTGAAAAAAGTCTGTTTTTATCCGAGGAAACCCATGTAACATCTTAATGAACAGCGCGTCGCAGCTTCGGTGAAAGGTCCCAAAACAAGATGGTCACCGATCACAATTTTCATAACAAAATTGTATTTAAAAATAAAGCTCACTTTTCATTTTGTGTGCTCTATGGACAGAGGGAATCATTGATTCATATTTTTTAAATGAAATCGACCATAATATTGAATGAAGAACACGATATAGACATGATTAATGTCTTTTTAATGCCTGCATGGGAGGAAAGGTCTTATTTTCTCAAAAAAATATAATCGTCATTTTTTCGAAAGTAAAAAGTTCATAATTTCTGTTATGTTTTATACTTTCCTATTAAATGTTTAGAAAAACATGCTTTCATGTTAGTTTATTTGTAACGTCAACACTTCTAAACTATAAAGCTCTAAGCACAAGTTGGTGTTATCTATAATTTTCTCAGTGATATTCACAAACTGTCACTTCTCTTATGGCATTAGTTTACAAAACCATACAATCAACAGCTAAATTTATAGTTACATGACACATATTACTTCCAAATACAAAATTGAATATAATAGCTCCACATAAATAAATAAACAAGGTGTATGGTGAGGGTAAGTAATGCGCCGACCAGAAACCTGTAAAGTTGAAATATTGGCAAAAACCTTCAAAAGTTCACAGCACTATATACTTTAAACGCATAGGTCACATATTTTAACAAATTGCTGACGGAAAAAAGGAAAAAACAAAAACAACCACAAATAAATATATGGTAAACGTGAGCAAAATATGTGGATGCTAAATACTCATATAGCACAAAATGAAAATTTATGTTGAAACTTGTGTGAATATTGATGTGTGTGTGTGTGAGTTGACAAAGAATTGCCACAAAAATAATAACTTGTCTGTATTTTTATGGTCATACCATATATTCGTTCATATGGTTGTAAGATGAGCATTTTAAATGTGACCACCGGGACGTATGAGTGACATTAATAATGTGGTAAAGCAATATGCCGACGCACAGACATGGAATGTCGGCTGAAGCAGACAAATATTTAGGTATTGAGTGAGACTACTATATCATAGCCACGTGTAGACGCAAATATATATTTACATATAAACCATATATGTACATATTAATCTGTATATGCAAACTTTGTTCCACGTAAATTGCTCTTGCAAGCTTAATGCCGGCAGTTTAACACCTTTTCCGAATTCACTTAAAAACAATTTCCATTTTCCAAATGCATTTTCAACTTTTCACTTAAATCAAAAAGTCTACACATTTCAACACTTTTATGATAGTTTTGCCATTTTTGCACTAATAACACACACAATTCATATTTGCATTTTTTTTTTTTTTGCAAATATTCAATGGCACAAATATCATAAATAAAGGAAAACTAATTAAAACACTGTCAATAGCCACAGATTGTGGAAAGTTCAAATTGTGACAGCAGCAATTAGAATAAATTTAATTTTTAAATCATTTGTGTTGTCAGTGTTGAAATATAGTGCATTGCCACTTCTATCGTTAGAATAGATAACGGTATAGAAAAATATTTAAAATTTAAGTGAAGACAGAAATTGAAAGTCTAAATAAAAGGCATCGATGCCATTGACATATTATTCAAATTTTAATACTTTTCAGCAATTTAAAGTATGTTGTCGTAGCAGAATGTAAATAAATATTTGAGAAAAATTCTACGAAAGCTAACATATGGATACATTTTAAGATTTGTAATTTGAAGCAATAAAAATATATTGATTGATTGATAAACGAGGAATGCACCACGACCTTAGTTCTATGGGCCTTTAACTTCTGTCTGCATGCCGCGTAGTTTGTTCCTAGGGCAGTTGAGAGCAGCTCCTTTAGGGTATGGAGACCCACCCCAGTGAAGCGTTCAAGCCCTACAATTTTAGTGGATGCTGCATAGGTATGGAGAGTTTGGTGTGTGGTCCTGCGACTCCTGCACTAATTCGCTCCGACGATCATCCTATCCCTAATCAGTTGAGAGTGAAATCATTCCATTGAGTCTTGCTGCCAATGGCAACATTGAGCTTCTTGATAAAGTCAACCCTTTTTGTTATTGTACAACACTTCATCTCCTAGGACAAGATTAGCTTACCTCTGCCACACCTTTCTGCAGTAATTTGCAGCAGTGTGTGTTTGACAGCCTGACTGATCACTAGATGAAGTGAAAATATATTTGTATAAAATAATTTGAGTTTTCAATCCCAATTTTTGAATTCAAGATTTTTTCAACATAAAAGAAGTCATTATTGAAATTCATATTAATTTTTTTCCATCGGCGTCTTCGAACTAGTTCGTCAGTTTTCAAGATTTTTATACTCTCGCAACAAAGTTGCTAAAGAGAGTATTATAGTTTTGTTCACATAACGGTTGTTTGTAAGTCCTAAAACTAAATGAGTCAGATATAGGGTTATATATACCAAAGTGATCAGGGTGACGGGTAGAGTTGAAATCCGGATGTCTGTCTGTCCGTCCGTCCGTCCGTCTGTCTGTCCGTCCGTCCGTGCAAGCTGTAACTTGAGTAAAAATTGAGATATCATGATGAAACTTGGAACACGTATTTCTTGGCTCCATAAGAAGGTTAAGTTCGAAGATGGGCAAAATCGGCCCACTGCCACGCCCACAAAATGGCGGAAACCGAAAACCTATAAAGTGTCATAACTAAGCCATAAATAAAGATATTAAAGTGATTTGGTACAAAGGATTGCATTAGGAAGGGGCATATTTTTAGGTAATTTTTTTGGAAAAGTGGGCGTGGCCCCGCCCCCTAAAAAATTTTTTGTACATATCTCGGAAACTACTATAGCTATGTCAACCAAACTCTACAGAAACGTTTCCTTTAGGCATTTACATATACAGTTCAAAAATTGAAGAAATCGGATAATAACCACACCCACCTCCCATACAAAGGTTATGGTGAAAATCACTAAAAGTGCGTCAACCTACTAACAAAAAAACGTCAGAAACACAAAATTTTACGGAAGAAATGGTAGAAGGAAGCTGCATCCAGGCTTTTTTTAAAAATTGAAAATGGGCGTGGCGTCGCCCACTTATGGACCAAAAACCATATCTCAAGAACTACTCGACCGATTTCAATGAAATTCGGTATATAATACTTTCTTAACACCCTGATGACATGTACGAAATATGGGTCAAATCGATTCAGAACCACGCCTTCTTCCAATATAACGATATTTTGAATTCCATCTGATGCCTTCTCTATATAATACATGTGTACATATAAATGAAAATGCAAATCAATACTCAAAGTACACAAATTGATCTAATCTAATTAATTTTACAGCAAAATAAAAAAAATATATAAATGACGGATAATGAAATCTCGATTATCACTTTATCATGCGAGAGTATAAAATGTTCGGTGACACCCGAACTTAGCCCTTCCTTACTTGTTACCTGTAATTTTGCCCAAAAATAGTTTTTTGTCTCTTCTCCCAGGAGCTGCTCACTTGTGGGAAGCATCTTTATCGGACCACTATAGCATATAGTGCAACAGTTTGTAGACTGCACGATCGAAATTAAGTTCTGATATGGATAGCTTTTTTTATTCGTGGAGAGTATTCTGGGCTCAGTGTAACCAAAATAAACGTTTTTTCTTCTTAAAAGTTGAGTTGAAGCTGAAATTCTAATATAATTTTTCTCATAATTTTGCCTACTTTTTGGCTATGATATTCATAATATTTCTATTATTTAAGTTTTTGTCACACAGAAAGAATGAATTTCTTATACTAACACCATAAACACTGATACAAATTTTTTGGTCTATTAGGTTCATGTTTCCTTACACTCTAAGCAAACTTTGGGCTCGGACTCCTAGAAGATATTATATGTATAAAGGGGGATCTTTGGGAATAAAGATCGGGCTATAATTTATCATATTTATAGCATGAATGAGAAATTCAAAAAAGTGGAACTGAAGCTGCGACGGCAAAATATTGATATTTTGAAATTTATCAGTGCCCTTATTTGGGCGCAACTCAAATGCTATAACCATTTTAATCGAATATTAAGAATTTTATCTTCAATATTCACTCCACCACCATCAACTTTAGTGATCATAAATTACCAAGAGTTATGAGCATCAATTGTTTTTTCCGCTCACCTGTGCTATTTATTGCGTTTGAATGATTCGCCGCCCCCACAGACGTCGTCGCTAAATTCGCATTCGCATTGTTGGCGTTCAATGCATTACTGCCCGCTGTGCCGGCAACGCCACCATTGAGTAGCGCTGTTGTTGCATTGGTGCCATTCAAATGTTGTTGCTGTTGTTGTGCCATAAGTGCTGCATGCACCTCGTTTTTATTGGGAAAACTTAGGCGATGCTGCTGATTATCGATCGTCATTGGTGAGATGAGCGTTTGATTGCTGCTGCTGCCATTCGAACTGAGCGGCGAGACGCTGTCACCGGTGTTAACACCCGGTGTGATATCTACAACCGTTGTTGTGGTGGCAGTTGTTGCTGTTGTAGCCGCTGCCGCCGCTGCTGCAGCGCGTTTTGTATAAACAAGTGGCGCCGCTGTTGTAGTTGACTGTAACGTGGTGCTGCCGCTTGATAAATTGGCCGCGGAAGATATATTCGTAGTTGTAACTGCTGTTGTAGCGCTTGCTGCAGTTGCACCTTTGCTATTCGAGGCTGGTGTTGCAGTGGCCGCGTTGTTACTAAAACTTGTGTTGTTACCAACAGCACTGTTGCCGTGATCCAAAGACAAGATCGGTTTTAACGGTTTATTATTATTAATCGTTTTTTCGTTTATCGTTGCTATGCTCGAGTCGAGAGATTTGATGTTTTTCTGTAAGCAAGTAGAGAAGTTATGATGAGTATACTGGTATTTAGTATATATATATATAAATTAGTATTATAATAGTCTAGGTTTCTAGCAGGAATTTTTAGAGTAATCAAAAATTTGGTGGAAAACGTGCAATAAAAGTGGTTTGGAATGAAGACAGATCATATTTTCTTTAGATGACCGAGTGAAAGTTAAGTTTTGTGCTGACCTCGATAAACGACTGACATATTAAAAAAAAGGGAAAAGAAATACAACATTTTTCTAAGAGATGGGTTTAGTTTCTGTACAATCGATCGATCGGAAAAGGGTATATGGCATGAGAAAGATATGATCATCACACTAAAAAAGCTCATCTGTTAGTAATTTGATTGAGAACTGTTAAAGCACGCATCATATATAGACACAAGTAGTCATAAAATATACCATATTTTAAGGGTTTTCTTCAATAAAGACGAAAATACAAGCTAAGCGAGGAAAATATGAACATTGTTTAGGTCCTAATACTGTAACAGGTTATTGATTGTTAAACAAGGAATGTACCGCGATCTTAGGTCTATTGTACGCTCTTCTAAATCAAAAAGACTCACCTAGCCCTAGCATATTGATAAAGTCCAATAATCACTACTAGCGAAGTGATGTGATCTCTATTTGGAAACATGGATCCAAGGGCTTCATATTTTTGTCAAAATTTTGGTTCCTCGATTCTGTTCGGGTAATTTTTATGTCCAAAATGTATCTAGCTCTGGAAGATCAATTGTCTAAATATCAAAATAATAATAGAAATCTCGCTGATTCAGGAGTTAAGCATTGCACAAAAACCATTTGGATGTTACGTTACAAATCGCAGATGAATCGCAACCAAATCGATCCATTACCGAGGCATATGATTACTCGCGTTGAAAAGTTCCGATAGCGTCAACTCAAAACAGTCGTAGTCGAAGCCCATTGAGCCAGCAGAAACGTTTTTCAATCCAGAATTGTCGGCCAAGAAAGTTTGGGTATAAGTTTCGTAACAGTGACAGAGAATCCGAAATTTACTATGGACTAGTCCCTCACGGCGAAACTCTTAATTCGAACCAGTACTGTCGACAATTAGACTCTCTGCGAGAAGAAATCGCCCAGAATCGATAAGAGAGAGATTGTGTTCTTATGCATCTAGCTAATAGTGCAGACTTCAAACCAAATGATTACTACCTGATCCTATATACGGCGAATAATATCCCGGCGAAAAATTCGCCTCAAGAGAAACTAATGTGAGTCAATTATCCAAGTCTTTCCCTATAGGAATGAGGGTTTCTATGAGATTTTGATATTTGAGAAGGAACACTTCTCTTGCCTTCCTAATGGCAGTGAAAGCATAACACCAGCATATGGTGAACCCAATTCCCAATCCAAGACAATGGAGCGGACATTCCATTACCCGGCCATGAAGAAGTTCGAATAACAATTACCCGTCTGAATAACAACAAAGCGGCGGGGGCCGATGCATTGCCGGTCGAGCTATTCAAATGTGGCGGCGAAGATCAGATAAGGAGCATACATCATCTTCTTCGTAGAATATGGTCTAACGAAAGCATGTCCGATGATGGAATCTAAGAATGCAGTACCCGAGGAAGAGGAAGACCTCCACTCCGTTTGGAAGACCAGGTGGGGAAGGACCTGGATACACTAGGAATCTCTAATTGACGCCAAACAGTGAAAAAGAAACGCGCTGCTGTAAGGTCGGCTATAGCTGCATAGGTAGTGTCTACGACAATAAAGAAGATACCGAGGAATAGATAGAAATAGAAGGTGAATGAAGGTACTTCTTTGAGGCTTACATTTCTTAGATTTTCCTTTCAGCTGAAGGTTCACACCTGACTCGGATTTTGCAAAATAATCTGAAATTTGGTTAAATTTTACACTATGATGATAAGATTTTATGTTAATATGACCTCAAAAGGTCATGAGAAAGTCCCGTAGAACTTTCACATCATATGACTGCACAATATGAAACCCAAAGGCGTTGGCAACGAAGGTCCAAATGCAACACGAGCAAAGATAAGTGAAATTGCGAATATATTATATTTCCCCATACATATATACATACATATTTATATCCACTATAACATAAATATTGATAGTGAAATTAAAGAATAATAAAGACATAAACTGCAATATAAATAACTCCGACAAAAGTCTGCCAGATGCTGAATGCTTTGTGATAACATTTCCAACGGTACATGCAGGTTGATAGCAGTGGAGAACTATTTCAGCAATTTACTTGAGAAAAATTTTAATAAAAATGTATACACGGATGTGTATGTGTGGATGTGTATATGAATGTGCCGTGTGTGTGGAAACAACGAAGAGTATTCAATTTAAAGTTATTAGAAATTTGAGCGTATGGACGGTTGAGCGAGCGAATACAAAGAAATTCCATAGACACACCCACACACATACACACCCACAATGCATACGCAGCCAGCAAGCTACAGGTGAGAAGGCAAGAAAATATTTTGTATGTGAAGAAACACAGCAAAAAACGCAAACGCGTATGTGATATGTGTATGTATGTATATGCTACGGCGGAAAAGGTGTAGAAAAGAATGCAAGGCAGGTGATTTAGAGAGGATGTAGAATAGGAGAAGGCATGCAAAAAAATTATGATTGTTTACTATGCTCGCATTTCTTATTATTTCTTTGTTTGGGCTTTATAAGAATATTATGAAAAAGTGCACACTAACACACATGCATATAAGTACATAGATATAAAATACCGAGAATATTGAATGTAAAGAGAAAGTTTTGTATTTTCTTCTAGTTAACTTTCGTGCTTTCATTTAACAATTTTTTGTATTTTTTCTGATTTAAACTTTTTTGGTTTTTGCTTTGCTAGGGAGGTGGGTTTGAGAAAATGCATACATACATATGAAAATATGTATATGTACTTACGGATTCGCTCAGTTTGTGTAGCGAAGCGTTAATGCGATCCGGATTGCGCGGCGGTGGTTCTGGTGGCTCAGACGCAGCCATTGTGGGACCAGAAGAAGTGCCGTTTATTTGCATAATATTCAATGAGTATTAGTGTTGTTTTGGTCACACTGTTCGTAATGGTGGATAATGGGACAGAAGTGGTTTGAGTGGACAGTAAATTATGTCTTGCTTGCTGTCTTTAGTTTCTTTTCAGTTTTCTCTTTTTTGCGTGTTATTACTTTTTCTATGGGCTTTAATTTTTTTGTGCTTATTATCAAATAATAGTTTTGGAATTTGAATAATGCAAATAATTTCAATTTGCCCACATTTAAGTGATTTTATGCTTTTAGCATTTTTGCATGTTTTAAAAGTTGTGAGTTGAACTCGAAATAATTGTTTGGCGTGTATTTTGTTTTTGCTAGTTTCTTTGCGTGTTTAATGCTGCAACATCTGCAAAAAGAAATGAAAATATGTAATTTAAATCTTTTATAAGCGTTTGAGTTTAAGGTTATGAAATAATCATTGCATAAGTTTTCTACTGCTTTTAAGCTTTTTAAATTAAAACGACATTTTATAGCTTTCTTTATATTATGTTACATTTGTGAATGAGACGTGTTGTTATATTCATAAACTATTTAAATATATGTACTAGGAAGCCCAGTTATCTGCTGAGATTTCAAACAAAGAAGACTCAGAAGAATGTGAGGACAGAATTTAAGCTTTATTAACACACTTTAAAGCTTCTTGTTAACGATGTTTGCTTAATATGGCTACGAAATTGCTGTTGTAGTTGTCAAAAATTTTCTAAAAGTAAAATAAATATTTCAAAGGTTTGTGTACAATCAATGAAATGTATGAATGGAAAATTTTTTCTTTCAAAAGCGTCTAAACAATTTTTATAAATATCTGGTAAGAGCTATGTACATATATATATACTACTTCACTACTAAGATGGTGCTTCTGCTTCAATTGGAAGCTTGATATAACATGATAGAGTGCCATGAGCAGCAGTTCGTTGATTGAAATAATTTTTTAGATGAAGATATCTCGTCAATAAATTTTTTTTTTTTTTTTTGATTTCGATAGGTCAGATATATTCCAAGATTACCACGCCTATTTCTTAAATATATCTCGTGAAATAAAAACATTTTCCTTAAAAAGTCCTTGATTCCAATCATACAGTTTGTTTCGTTTTTATGGTAAGATATGAGCAGCTTCTTGGCTTACCTGGTCATATATACATATGTATATGTATTTACTTTATAGTAGAAAATGTAATATACTATGTTCTTCTTCTTTACTGGCGTGGACGCCGCTTACGCGGTTATACCCGAAATAACAACAGAGCGCCAGTCCTTTCTCCTTTTTACCTATCCAGCCTTCATGTCCTAGCCAGCGCAGCCGCTGTTTCTTAATTTACTAAACTATGTCAATGTCGTCGTATGAGATATACATGCAGCTCATCGTTCCATCGAAAGCGAAATTCGTCGTGGCCAAGACGCAAAGGACTATAAATCTTTCGCAGAACCTTTCTCTCGAAAACTCGTAACGTCAACTCATCAGATGTTGCCATCGTCCATGCCTCTTCACCATATACATACATACTTAGCAGGACGTGAATAATGAGTGACTTATAGTTATTTGGACTTTTAAGCGAAGGGAAAGTTATCCTGCGTTGGATTTCGAGGCTGACATTGTTGGTGGTGTCTACACTGATTCCAAGATAGGCGAAATTATCTACGACTTCAAAGTTATGACTGTCAACAGTGATGTGAGAGCCAAGTCGCGAGTGCGATTGTTTGATGGCAGGAGATATTTCGTCTTGCCCTCGTTCACTGCCAGACCCATTTACCTTGCTTCCTTTTTCAGTCTGAAGAAAGCAAAACTAACGTCGCGGGTGTTGAGGCCAAATGATATCAACAACATCGTCAGCAGTTTTACACTTTTATAGAAGATTGTACCTGCTCGATTCAGTTCTGTAGCTGGAATGATTTGCTCCAGCAGTAGATTGGAGAAGTCGCACGATAGGGAGTCGCATTGTCTGAAACCTCGTTTAGTATCGAACGGCTCGGAGAGGTACTTCCCGATCCTGACGGAGCTTTTGGTGTTGCTCAACGTCAGTTTAAAAAGGCCGTATTAGTTTTGCGGGGATACCAAATTCAGACATAATGGTAAAAAGGTATCGGCCCCCACCACTTTGTTGTTCTTCAGGCGGGTAATTACTATTCGAACTTCTTCATGTTCGGACAATGGTACGTCTGCTCCATCGTCATCGATTGGGGAATCGAGTTCGTCGCTCTATACTCTGTCCAGGTTATAAAAATAGTTGTAATATAGGCAAGCATAAGTATTCGATTCTTATAATACGACTTCTAATCTAAACAAATCCCAACAGAGTCTGCGAATATTTGATCAATTAAAGGTTGAAAAGGCAAAGTGAAAGCCGTCTAATTTTAGACAAAATATCACATCTCACAAACTATTCAACTTAACCACTTTCATATCCCACAGGACACTAACTTGAACTTTGATATTTTATTTATAATATTGTTCTTTCAAGTCAAAGAAATTTCGTCCACATAAACACTATATTTAGTTATCCTCTCTCTGAATAACTTTACACCGTATATAATGTTTAAATAGTAAGCTGTCTTGATGTATTATGTGAGCATATTTCCTTGCGTCTGAGCTGGCTGTACACAATTGTGAATTTGTTGTTTCATTCTGATATGGCCAATAGACCCAATATGTACCTACTATATAAGTTAGATTGCGAAATATTTGAATAAATTCAGCTGAAATATTCAATTGCTCTTTTGAATTAAACTCAAATGCTTCAAATTTTTCTTTTACTGAAATTTTTGTTTCTTCAACATTTTTTCTAATCAGGAACTTTAAAGTACTATCTACCGTAGTTACTTATATATAGGTCAAGTATGCACATAAGTACATATATAATAAGAAAATTGGTCAGTTTGAGCCCGCATTCGAAGTGAAGTGCATATTTTAGAAACATGGCAATTGTAAAGTTATTTGCAAAACGGATAAAGAGGCACAAGAAGAATTGAGAATAAGCATGTATAACACAGAGACAGGAAAATAAAAATTGTATTTATATGTAGTCCACTATGAAGCTGGGCTACAAACGATGCTCCAATAATAAAAACATCCACATACAAATATATTTTGCTAAGTGAAATGGCATTCATGCGTAGAGTCCTGGCAGCTCAACCAAAAGCGGTCAAATACACACACGAATAACTGCAAAGCATATTTACGGCATATATCATAGATATATACACACATATGAGTATATGATCTGGCATGTTCATAAATAGAAAGCCTTTTTTCCAACTCGTTATTGCATTTGAGCGCTCGCCAATGGAAATGCACACTAAATAGGCGCATATGTATGTGTAAAAGGCATAATATTTATTAGCGTGTGTACATTGGTACCCAATAGCCCAAATAAATTTCAAATTGCCTGTAAATCGAAAGCGAGCAGGAGCGCGAAAAAATATACATACGAATAAAGAGAAATCCAATATACTGCCAAGCATGGTGGATTTGAGAACTGAAGAAGGTAAAAAAAGTTTTCATTTTTCGATAAAAAAAAATTTAAAAACAAAATGAAATTTTGCAGCGCTTTTTAGTTACGGTAACTAGCAATATGCTGCAACCGACATTCTGGGGCAAAAAGTTCACCAACTTTTGGAAGGTGAATCAATTTGAAAGCAGCGCCATCGAGGCAAGTGTAGGTTGCATAGTGCAAAAACAATACTGACTGATATTGAGAAATAGTAGTAAATAGATTGAGTAGGGTGAAATTAAGTAAGCAAAAAATTGCTACAATTCGCTACAACTCAAATTGGATTATGCAAAATGCTGCGCGAGGGGAGGAGCAGTGCTGGGTTTTCACTAATTAGTTGAGCAACTTTATGAATTTTGGACTGCAGGCTACTCAAATTTCACTCTCGGTTAGGGCGCGAAAGCTTGCACTGACTGCTACGGTCGGCATTTTTTAAGGTGGTTTTTAGCAAAATACAAAAAATAACAGGATATTACTATTAGTTACGTTGAGTGCAGAAGGATAATGCGGATGAGGAGCAGTAACTGGGTCAGTGAAGAAATTAATTTGTCTATTAAAAGTATATATTTTCTGATGAGAACAGCCAAGCATACTATGGTGCATGGATAGTGCGATATTTTTGAGAAACTCAAACGGACAACTTTTAGGTTAATTTTAATGAATAATTTAAGGAAGGCTATTTAAAAAAAGTACCTCTACTTTGATCACCCGTTACATATAAGTATAAAGCACTTAGGTTATATGCACTCACACGTACAAAACTCTAGTACACTAACTTTAAATTATATATGCCCAACATTCTAAAATATTTTATGTCTGCAATTGTCACGTTGAAGTGACGACAATGCCTGTCAATATCATCTCTTTCGCATTAAATTGTAATTAATGACGCTTCGATGAAATTAGATAATAATTTGTGAATAGCTAAAAAATTGGTGAAGAATGAACTGACAAAGCATATTTGGTGCGATTGTTTTACATTAAAGAATTTAGAGAATTTATTTTCATTAAATATGTTTTACTTTGAGCTAATTGCTTTATTTAGTTTTAATATAAATTAAGTGCTGTGTTGGTGTTTTAAGTATTTAACAGAAACTATCACATTTTAAATTTTCAGCTTTGTGGATTTTGGAATGTGGTGCTGACAATTTTAAATATGTACTTGAGGAATTTTAAATATGTACTCAAATATGCAAAAGTATCAGATCCTAAAGCAAACAATAACAAGAAAAAACGTTAATGCCTTTCACAGGTGCTTTTCTGTTCGTTTGCTATGTGTCCAGTTTGTATAGAAGCTATATGCTATAGTAATCCATCTGAACAATTTTTTCGGTTATTTCTAAAAACAATAACTCATACCAAATTTCGTGAAGATATATCGTCAATTGAGGAAGTTTCCCATGCAAGCATTTGATTCCAATCATTCAGTTTGTATGGTAGTGCCCAAAAAATAAGGTGACATTGTATTTATTTTGAAATTTTCTTATTTATTTTTCCAAATCAATTTCATCCCCTTCAAAGTAATCCCCTCCCGTTGCAATGCACTTATGCCAACGGATTTTCCAACCTTCGAAACACTGGTTGTAGTCACTTTCCGGGATGGCCTTCAGTTCCGTCTTCGCTGCGGCTTGAATCTCCTCTATCTTATAAAAACGGTGTCCCCGGAGCGGTCTTTTGAGCTTGGTGAACAGCCAGATTAGGTGAACACGGTGGTTGCGGAATGATATGGGTTGAGTTTTTGGCGAAATGATCACGAATTACGAGGGCAGTATGGGATGGTGCATTATCGTGGTGTAAAAACCAAGAATTGTCTTTCCACAATTCCGGCCTTTTTAGGCGGATAGCGTTACGCAAACGACGCATAACATTCAAATAATATTCCTTGTTGACTCTTTGACCGTTTGGAAGGAATTCATAATGCACAACACCACGATAATCGAAGAAAACAGTCAACATGACCTTGATTTTTGAGCGACTTTGGCGCGATTTTTTTGGTCTCGGCTGTCTTTTGGCACGATATTCGCTCGATTGATCGGTTGTTTCGAGGGGCATAAGCATAGATCCAAGTCTCATCGCCAGTTATAATGCATTTCATGACACCCTGGTAGTCGGAAAGCATCGTTTCACACACTTCAACGCGACTCCTTTTTTCCAAAAAATTCAATGTTTTTGGTACCAGTCGAGATTTGACGCGCTTGAGGCCCTAAAGATCCTTCAAAATGGTTTTGGCTGAGCCTTTCGATATGCCAACTTCATCAGCAAGGTCTCTAATTGGTAATGGATTCAACACAAATCTTTGATTTGTTGAACGTGAGAATCGTCGGTTGAGGTTGATGGTCGCCCTGGACGCTCTTCGTCTTCGACACGTTCACGGCCAGCTTGGAACTCACTATACCACTTGTAAACATTTTTTTTAGACATAGCCTCATCACCAAAGGCTTTCTGCACCATCCTCAGCGTATCCGCAGCGAAAAATTGATTCCGTAAACAAAATTTAATGCAAATTCTTTGCTCAACAAATTTCGACATCGCAAAAAAAGAAAAACTCACTTTTATCAGCTCACAAATGAATACAATGTCACCTTATTTCTTGAGCACAGAGTACACCTGATATGTGCGCCGGAAATGAACTGGTCTAGGCCGCTCTGCGGCAAAGTAACAAGTTGAATCCGATATAGGAAAGCAAATGAGTACCTTATTACTCGTAATGTGATAGAACTCACTTTGCGCAGCTGCTATATTTTGTGCGATTCGTTACTCTTTAACGCTTAGCGCATCGAATACAGAAATATAACACTAATATTATTATTATTTTTTGCATATTTTAAAATAATTTTATCCACTTACATTATCTGCCACAGATACAATATTTTAACTATTTGCGAATAATCTGTTTTTGAGCTTAGATCTAGTCCTTTCAACTATTTTACATCCTTACTTCATTAGCAGGCATTAAATTCACACAACATTATGTGCACGAAAACTCAATTAAGTGCGTGTATAATTTTTTTCCAAAACTCGGGTTACTTTAACATACGCAACACCATACCATATATTAGGGCTAACTACATTAAGCAAAGCTCTCACACATACTAACTGTGTTCGTATTTCAAATTAATTTAACTGGATTATCAGTATAGCAACCTAATAAACTAACCAACCTGGACATACTCGTATACATATAGGTATGCATAACCACAGTGCCGTGCAAAGCAATACAAATAAATACGCACCAAGTACGTAACGGTAATTGAGAGAATACATGCACCTATAAGGGCGCAAATACGAATTTGCAGAATTGATTTGGCTTGCTATGCATGGCATGAAGTCACTATTAAATTAACATTTATTGATACTCAATATGCAACATCCATATAATAAGTAAGAAACGAGACCGCATATATCAGCACAAAACCACACTCATGAATATATCAGAGCTCGTATAGGTGATTGTGAATGTAAACGTGCGAGTGTAGGTGTGCAGAGATATGGCTTAAATCGGCGTATAAATATTATTGCCGAAGCCTTGTCTCGCATAACCGGCAATAATTTTGTGAGCCAATCAATTCTACCAAACACGACGACTCAGAATTTCCACTTAAGTGATACTGTGGCAGGACCAAACTGTCCGGTTTGAAATAATTCAAAATAATGGTCAACACTGAGTGCGCAATACAACTTGATCGTCACATACACACACATACAAACGCATGCATGTATATGGTATAATTCAGTTATAGTTGTGGTCGTTTGTTTTGGGGCATACAATTCAGTTTTGAGGCGAAATTTAGGTCAAACGCATAAATTTGACATAAGAACCTCAAGCGCTTAACTGCTCACAGGCAAATGTTTCACACAAATGCATAGTGCATATGTATGTGTATGTATATGTATGAGGATACATGCAAAATACTCGTACATACATTCTACGCACTCTTAGATAAATAGACAGCAGGAAAGATAGGAGTTTTTTTCGAAATATATATATAAATATGGATATATGCAAATATTTAGTTGTTTTGGAATGGGAAATGGAGGATGGAGGCGTAGAAATTCACGCAAATGAGGAAAACTCCCATTCACTTCAGCGTTGGCCAGAAATGATTATTTTACAGATGGCTCAAGCAGTTTACAAGTCCGGTCTTAGACCAAGTATCCTCTGGGTAGCCAAAAAACAACAGTTTGAAGGTAAGCCAAACTGAGAAGGCGAAACATTTGTCCCAAGGGTTGTACGCTGGGTTTGGGACCCATCACGTAAAACAACACCCCCAATTAAAACAACGAAACATCCTCGGATGAGAGACCCCCTTTTGATGACGACCACTGCAAACGTGTTAAGGATTACGATTTAAGGGCATGCACTTGGAATGCGCGGTCCCTTAATTGGAAAGGTGCCGCTGCCCAGCTGCTTAATGTACTCGTAAGAATATACAGCTGCTGGTATATGTCTATGATATTGATATAATTAGCCTGAACAATTGTGACGTCAGTTCTTTCTCCAGACTGGAAAATTTAGCGAAGCGAATGTGTTTGGTTGTGAACGAGGTCACACATCATCCCTGTCCTGCTATATGGTTCAGAGGCATGGACGATGACAACATCTGATGAGTCGACGTTAGGGGCTTCGAGTGAGAGATTCTGTAGAAGATCATTGGTCCATTCGATGGAACGATGAGCTGTAAGTGATATAGGACGACATAGATGTAGTTCAGTGAATTAAGAAACATTCCAGCTCTGAAAGTGTTCGACGTAGTACCCACTGGGGAAAGCAGATGAAGGAGACGACCTCCACTCAGTTGGTGAGACCAGGTGGAGAAGACCCTGGGTACACTAAAGCCTCCAACTGGTGCCAAACAGCGGAAGGAAAGATCGACACGCGCGCTGCTGTAAACCCCGCGTAAACAGTGTCTACGCCAATAAAGAAGAAAAGGAATGGAAAATAATCCATTCTTAGAAGAGATCTTTTTTTTTTTTTTTTTTTACTTATCTCTCTGGAAAAAAACTTTTAAATTATTACTTTGAAGAGTAATTGGTTCAATATAAACCATACTATTACTTTGAAGAGAAATTGGTTCAATATAAACCCTACCAAATAGTTGGCTGTGTCTGATTGAGACTGTTTTAAGTTAGTTATGTTCCATTAAAGATCTAAAAATTGGTTAACGATACTTTCTGGAAGGTCAAAATCGTACAGATTATTAACACAAGTAAAATATATAATATCTCAATCCGCAGATGAACTCAATTTTGGCGGATTTTTCTTTGCAAAACGTAACTAAATATTCGACAAGGGTTTAGGATTCACATGACACTCCAATCGTCGGTTATAACTGATGGAATAATGTCTCTAGGGCAAAGATGGCAAAAAGAACAAAATGGCACTAAGGAGTTTGTGAAGACATCTCCAATTTCTCAAAACATACACTCTTAAGATATCTATGTATTACCTTGAACAGTGTATATTAAATTTGTCACGAAGTGTGAAACACCCAGAAGAAAAAGTCGAAGACACTATAATATATATTCCTAAAAGATCAGCACAACGAGCTGAGTCGATTTAGCAACGCCCGTTATATAAAGAACTGTAGATTATTCGTTTAATATAAAATAAAGCTAAAAGATCAGAAGAGTTTAAACTTTACATTGTAGAGTTATTGAAGAAATTGCATAAAAAATAGCTCCTCTCTAAACACTAAAATAAGAAAAAAATTACATAAAACTTTTCCGTACAACATTTTCACATACAAACAAATATACACATCCTAACTAAAAGCCTTTGCTGATTTCCCCCTTAGCACACTTTTTGCTGTAGCTGGTCGTGATTAAGTTTTCTGTCTATTTTTTGCATGTACATGCTACTGGACATTTTCAGATTGACAGATGTTTATGCAAGCAGAAGGACATTAGAAAGCACTTGTCTATGAATTTTCAACGCATTTTCAGCATTTTTTTGAATACATGTACTACTTTTATATATGTATACTTTACACATGCCCTTTTGCACTCTTAAAATTTAAGTCGCTTGCACATATAAATGCATGCAAGTAAATAAGTAAACATATATGTAAACAGTAGTGGGCACAAATACATCTTGTAAATATATGTGTGTGTATTTACATTGTAAACTATATAACTGTATTTATAAATTCCAGTCAGAAGGACATGCTCTCGCTCTCAAGTGCGCACAGCATGCGACCAACGTAGCCCTTTTCACATGCAAATTTTCCTATCCATTTACATATGCTGCCTTTAGAGCGCAGCACTTGAAGCGATTGTACTCGTAGGCGAAGAAAAGTTGATCTTTTGCTCGAATGCAAATTTTAAATTGAATAGTTTCTTCGTGCAGACGTGTACTTTATACATACATATATGGTATACAGTATGTGCTTGAACTCGCATGTAGGGATATAAATTTACAAATCACACACTGTCTATGCATATATATTGAAGATGTTCTTATAGCGTCGCAATTCAGAATAATGTAAAGGGTGTTCCTTTTAAAGTTGTAGAATTTTATAAAATTTAGTTATAGTTTGTAGGACGGTCAAAAATTAATGAAATAGTCATTATTTTGGCTTCATGGGCCATTTTAAACTTCTTAATTTATTCTTCAAAATCTATATTGTCCCTCTCAAAGTAATCTCCCTTGGTAACAATACACATGTGCCAACGTTTTTTCCAATCCTAAAAATAGTTATTAAAGTCAATTTTCGGAAGAGCTTTCAATGCGCGTAACGATTCATGTCTAATGTCTTCATTTAACTCAAACAGTTTACGAAACAGTTCTTTAAGTTTGCTAAATAGCCAGGAGTGACACGGAGCTAAATCAGGCGAATACGGCGGTTGCGACACAATATTGGTTGAAAATTTAGCGAGAATCAATGCAGTATGCGACGGAGAATTATAGTGGTAGAAAAACCAAGAGTTATCGACCCATAATTCCGACCTCTTTTTACGAATAGCTTCGCATCAAATACTATTCCTTGTTGATAGTTTGGCTGGTCGGAAGGAATACGGAGTGTACTACACCTTGACAATCGAAGAAAATTGTCAACATAGCCTTGATTTTTGAGCTGCTTTGACGTAGTTCTTTCAGCTCGCCTTTGCCACGATATCCGGCAAAGCGTCTGTTTCGGGGTTGTAAGCATAAATCCAAGACTAATCGCCAGTAATAATACGTTTCATGACATCCTGGCAGTCGGAAAGCATTGTTTCACAGACGCTAACGCAACGTTGGTTTTTAAACAAATTGAATGATTTTGAACCAATCGTGCTTTCACTTTTCTGAAGTCCAAATAATAATAATTAAAATGGGTTTCACTGATCCTTATGATATTACAACGATACCAATAAGATCTCTGACTGTTAATAGCGATTTTCAAGCACCGAAGCCTTCATTTTATTCACGTGTTGATCATCAGTTGATGCTGATGACCGGCCTGAACGTGGTTCGTCGTCAAAGCGTTCTCGATCCCCTTTGAATAATTTGGTCTTTGAACGCCTTTTCCAACATTCTGAACGTTTCGGCACCCGAAATTTGATTAAAAAGTCTTTCTATTTTTTGTCCACAGACGTATTGAACACAAAATCCCACAATTTAGAAGCTCAGGCAGGTGGTCCGATCTAAAAGATATGTTGGGAGCTTTGCTTTGGATTATTATCTCTGCCAAATAAAAAAAAAAAATTCCAAATAAGGACTTAATTCTAATCGATCAGTTTTCAGGTAGATACATATGTGCTGTAGTTGTCGGATATTGGCTGTTCTGACAAAAAAGCAGCTTCATTGTGAATTAAAAGACTTGTGCAAATTTCTAGATTGATAGCTCAGAAACTGATTAGTCCCTCGTGTATAAAGAGATGGACTGACAGGTGTACATGACTAAATCGACTTAGCTCGTCATGTGGATCATTTATTTATAAAATATATAGTTAATTTTTTTCATATATAGAGCATTAAAAGAACATAAGGCCAGAAATTAATGTGGCACTTATTATGAGAATTGTAAACTCTGTTTATTTTTACCAAATACGAGTACAAGGACTTTATAACTCTGAGACTGCAACTCCTACTTTCTACAATTTTCACAAGTTGCTTTGAAGAGTGTTCCCTTTTCCCCTCTAGCACTCAAAGTCTTTAAATAAATTAATCTTTTATCACCAGTATCGCAGAGGATTATGTATGTGATAATTGTATGCATTTTGTTCTGAGAATTATGCTTGTATCAGTGTTTAATTCTATTTTCAAATATTAAAATCTAACACAACTCTATCTCCCTCTGCTGTCAGCACTGTCAAGTTAACTTCGTGTAGAATATAGTAAATCGCTTAAGCTGTTGTGTGCAGATACTATCATTTGCACAACAAATTCAATTATGAAAATATCTTATACAAGCAACTTTTCTAAGCAAATACAAGCAAATACAAAGTGCACACACTACAGACTTTCTTTCCCAATACTTGTATGCAATTTCGTTCCTGAAATTCATCTTTCCTTCTATACTATCTCTTCATTTCGCTCTCTCTCTCTCTCTGTTTAATGACTTAATTACCTTTGAGCAAAATTGCACTTACCACAACTTCTATGTGTTTAAACAAATTTAACAAGAAATTAGCAGAATGCAAGCCATAAATTAAATGCACTCAATTCAGAATAATCCTGTAGACACACACAGAGACACACACAAACTCACTGTGCTTTCACTGAAAAGCTAACAAGCAAACCTCAAGCATTCTCAGCTATTATCGGTATAAATTTTCTCTCCTGGTCATTCGCATGACCGCAGCTTGACAGACGAAACCACAGGTGAAGCTATCGCTAGCAATCGTAAATACTTAATCACAATAGAATATTGAGATATGCAGTACTAATCACACATAAGTTATGCAGTTTGTACAAACGCACAAGTACAGTCGTTTATTTGGCAGTAAGTGGATGTGCATTAGGGTGTTCAGTAAGAATTGTATAGCATATAAGCTTTTTTTATAATCGCGCAAGTTGCAGCTCAGATACTAATTTTTTATAAAATACACTGAGAACTTGAACTAAAGCCATATTGGAATTGTTGCTGAGGATGAAAGCACGATTGGTTATAAAATCACTAATTTTTTTCGAAAAACACCATCGCGTTAACGCCTATGAAACCATGCTTTCCGACTGCCAGGATGTCATGAAATGTTTTATTACTGGGGATGAATTTTGGATCTATGCTTCTGACCTAGAAACGGACGATTAATCGGCAGAATATCGCAAAGGTGTGCCGAAGCCAAAACAGGTCAAAGATCAAGCTTATGTTACGTGTGATGGTACACTCCGAACTTCATCCGACTAGCCATACCGTCAGCGAGGAATACTAATTGTATTTTACTTTTATGAGGCGTTTGTACGAAGCTATTCTTACCGAGAGGCCGGAACTATGGTCCTCTTAGTTTCTACACAACAATAACACCGTGGAACATTTTTTGGATTATTGTCTGGGGGGTGAAAAATTCCAAGTCAGGGTTATGGTACTAGGTCTGTATAGTAAAACCCTCAAAGGGTTTGGCGTTCGTATGTGTCAGTTTTTTTTTATGACCTTTTAAATTTTTTCCTTATCTTTATGTTTTTTCGCTTAGTTGTAACATTTTGGCAAAAACGTAGCTTAACATAACTCGCGAACCACTTGTCCGATTTTGATGAAACAAATTTTAGAAAATTAAGAATCATAAATAAATCAGACAATAATCCCAAAAATGTTCCAAATTTTAAAAGGTCATAAAAAAAACTGACACATACGAACGCCAAACCCTTTGGGCGTTTTATTATACTAACCTAGTACCATCACCCTGACTTGGAATTTCTCACCCCCCAGGATAAGCTGTTGTACTGTGTAATGCACTGTCGCATACTGCATTGATTCTTCGTGAGGTTTTCGCCAAATTTGCAACCAATATCGTGCCGCAGCCATCATATTCGCCTGATTTAGCCCCACATGACTTCTGCCTATTCAACATACCTAAAATACCGCTCCAGGAAAACCGCTTTTATTCAATTGAAGACATTAAACGTGAATCGCTAAGCAAACGCCTGAAGGCTATTCCGGAAATTGACTTTGACAATTGTTTCAAGGATTGGAAACAATGTTGGCACATGTGTATTGGGGCCAAGCGCGATTATTGTGAAGGAAAAGACATAGATTTTGAAGAATAAATTAAGAGTTTGAAAAGAGAGAAATTATGAACAAAGTATTACTATTTTTTTCTTATAGTAGTACCCTATTCAGACTATTAAAAACAAATACGGAAAAACATAATTTCACAATTAATGTTATGAATTTCGCTATCAAAAAAAAAAAACTTATAAAAAGTTAACAAAAGCAATAAATTAACTCTCTTTAGATAAGCTGTATAAAGTGTTCTCTCATCAATTATTTGCTGATTTTCGAACTAAGGTGGCCAGAAATTTTAAAAAACTGAAAAGAGTAGGCAAATATCTAACGCAGTTCATATAATCAGACTTACAAATATAGTAAAATTTGTAATAAATTAGTAGAGTTTCCTCATTCACTAAAAGTTGACTTTATTGGCTCACCAATACTTTACAACTTTATTTTTTTTTTAAACTATTAAAAACAAAATTTGGAATGTCGGTACTTTATTGTATTATTAAATATGTGCATTGCAAAACCAAAAAAAAAAATGCAATAAGCAGCATTTGCCTGAAATTATCTATAACCAATAACGAAATATATATTTCTGATTATCATTCAGATATCAAACCGGCTTTTCAAAAATTTTTCTCAGAGAGTCAACAAAAAAGAGAGAACGATTCATATAGTGAGAGCGATTTAAGTTTCAGTGAGTCGACTTAGAAAGCTGCTACTTATATTATCGACAGTACTTTCTTAATTTATTGACGTTTATTATATTTATATAAAAGTTCAAATATATTTACAATCAGTGGCTTCTTTCAAAACTATTATTAATTGTAATAGTATACAATTTCATTAAACTATGGAAATTAACAAATTAATTATTGAACTATCTCTATGTCGACTATCTTATCGAGCTATCAATATGAAAAGTCATTCGCATGACTTGCGTTTTCAATGGTTTCGCAAATAGAAGACGTCTAGTAAAGTAAATAAAAGTAAATTTTATTAACTCACAAACAATAAAACAAGCGCCGCTATATATATATTCGATATATTCAAAACATTCAAATGAGAATTCGGTAGTAATGAGAGTTTTGTATGTACTGAGAACAATAAGGTCTATCAAACCGAGTGTAGAAAACCAAGAGACTCCTAGCTGCTTATAAATAGACATATCAAACACAACTTGCATCAGTTGCATTAATTATTTCTAACAATTAAGTGCTGTGTTTGTTGGCTATAAAAATCATATTGATAAGGTAACTGAAAGCAAAATCTAATAAAATATTGCGGAATATTAGTCAAAACGGGTCTAAGTACTACCAAAGAATATATTAATTGCCAAAAAATGTTAAAAAGGGTGACTTAAATAAACTTTTAGTTATGAGCAGAAAAAGAACAAACAAATTAATACGAAAGTGAGATTGTATCTTGTGTATTAAAATACAGTCTAATTTATAAGAGTAGCAAAGACAACCGGTATAAAGAAAGAGCAAATAAAGAGCGAAACACAGACGATTATACCGCTTTAAAGCAGTAATCTCTTTTACTTATACAGGGTGTGGCACTCGATGTGTAATTAAAAAAAACCATAAATTCAATTTGCAAAACTATTTTTATTTATTTTAATGTACAAAATGTGTGAAAATAATCATAAATTCAGGACCAATTTACTTTTGCTCGATATGACCACCTTTTGCCTTGACTATGGCCTTGACACGGTCAAAAAACCAATCGCAAGCTGCCCGAATGTGACTTGCCGGTTTTTTGGCGCACTCACGTTCAATGGGTTTCTTCAGCAACTCGAGACTGATGTATTTTTTACTTCGGACCTTGCTTTCCAAAATGGCTCAGAGAAAATAATCCATTGGATTCGCATCTGGTGAATTCGAGAGCCATTGTGTGGTCGTAATGAAGTTCGGCACGTTGTTTTTCAGCCATTCCTGGTTCACTGGCGCTTTGTGAGACGGTGTTGAGTTTTGTTGAAACAATTGGAGGGCGCCCATCTGCGGTGACAGCGGCGCAAACAATTATTTGAGGCGGGTGGTGCCTCCTGGTGCCCAACCGATGACTTAGATTCTCGTATGAACGGTCGGTCAAGTAAACCCTATCGTTTTGAGGGTCAACGTATTGCTCAATTGAAAAAATTTTTACGTCAGAAAACACAATGTTCGGAATTTGAACGCTTTCGGCCAAGCGAATCAGCTGCTTCACTTTCTCAAGTCTTACTTGTTGCTGCTTCGGTGTGATATCATGGGCCTTTTGGTACTTGTAAGGCTTGACCGTAAGCTCATTTTTCAATATGCATCGGATGCTGCGGTCGGATATTTTCAGTTCTTTAGCCATTTGATTGGCATTTCGTCATGGATTTCGCTCAAGTCACTTCTTCACTTTCCAAACCATCTCACGTGACGATGCTACCGGTATGATTGTGACGAGTGCTGGTGCTATAAACAACAACTTTATTCACATTAAGGTGTTTGAGCTCACGAACAATTGCTGGCTGTGATTTTCCGGTTAAATATAACTATTACGTTTCAATTCCATCGCTGATCACTTTTTTTTTGCGTTCACTTTTGGCAACACGCTTTTGTACACTTGTGAACAATACTCCGAACTGTCATTCAGCAAATTTACAAACAGCTGATTTCAGTGCGACAGCTACGCGAACGGTGTGAAGTTGGTTACACTTCGAGTGTCGGACCCTGTATTAGGCTCTCTTTTGTTATATTAGATTAGATCACTTTGTTATAGATTTTGCCTGTGTTTTTTTTAAGATAGAGAGTTGTTAGAGTCGTAAAAATTGCTTTCGTTAATAAATATCTGAATACCACAATATTAAAGTTTATATTTTTCCTAATTAGATGTCTTACAGAGTGGAACAAGTAAACGACTCCTATGCATTTCTCGGTGAAGGACCCCACTGGGATATTGAAACACAAAACCTCTACTTTGTCGATATTCCCAACTCCACATTGCTACGCTATGATTACAAAGAGAATAAAACCTACAGAGCTAAGGTAGAGAATGAGAAACAAACTTCCTTCATTATACCAGTCGAAGGCGAGGTTGGCAAATTTGCTGTAGGCTGTAGCTCTCGTGTGGCTATCGTAGCTTGGGATGGTGTGGCGCCAATTGCAAAGGTGGAACGTACTGCCTATACACTGCAACAAGGCGACGAAGTTTGTGAACATAAGTTTAATGACGGCAAAGCCGATTTACGTGGTCGCCTCTTTACTGGTACTATCTACGGTGAATTTACGGAGTCTAATCCACTTGGTGAATTGTATCGATTTGAAAAGGGGCAGCCAAAGGCAGTTATAAGGACGGGAATAACCATTTCTAACGGTTTGGCGTGGAATGAGAAAACTAACAAATTCTATTATATCGACTCAAAAGATTGTGAAGTTACCGAGTATGATTATGATTTGAATACGGGCGCGATCAGTGAGTAATCATTCTTTAATGTAATACTATATACTTAGTATTTACTTAATTTTATTTTTATTTTATTTTATTTTTTTTGTTGGTGTAGGTAACCCTAAAGTAGTCTTCAAGCATGCCGAACATCTCCCCGATGGCATGACTATTGACACCGAAGGAAATATTTATATTGCCACGTTTACCGGTCATACCGTCTACAAAGTTAATCCCAGGTTAGTGTGAAAAAGATAAGAGACTCATAAAGATAGGGGAGCCCAAAGCAATATCGAGTATGGTACTTCAAATGATCTAAAAGTTTGTAGCAACCAGATTTCTATTTTTTATTTAGCATCTTCTAATTTCTTTGATATTTTAGTCACTTATTTCTGATTTGTTATTAAATTTGTCATAGCAGTTAATACATCTCAAGCTATCTGGATATTGCTGTTAAGATCTTTATGAATCTCGTATTTTACATTATTTTCCTATTATTATCACTCACATCTTCATTGCTTTATCACCCCTTTTTATTTAATCTGATTCACATTAGCACTCAAGAAATTTTGCTGGCAATCAAATTGCCTGCCAAGCAGATAACTTCTGTGGCTTTTGGTGGACCAAATTTGGATATTTTATATGTGACATCCTCGTCATATAACGATGAACCTTCTCCAGCTGGATATACATTTAAGGTTACTGGTTTGGGTGCTAAAGGATTACCAATGAGGAAAGTGAGAATCTGAAACACAAATGAATAAAGGACTATGATTCTAACTAGAGTCAATAATATTTGTCGCAATAAATAATTAAAGCAATAAAATAAACATATTTTTCTTTAATCGTTAAGTGAAAATAAATAACTTTAAAGTGAAATTGTCTATCATTTAGAAATATTGTGTTGAGTTGGGTAGATGATGATGAAACAAGACTAAGCATGTGGATGTTAGCTGAGAGTTCAATGTTATAATACTCATATAAACTAGGGTTTGGATCCGTAGACGGAACAGAATAATATAAAATACACAATTAAAAATCAGGGATTGATCATATAATCACATTTTGAAAAATTTTTTTGTTATCAACTATCATTTTACAAACAAACAGACTAATTCGATAAGCACGAATAAAATCACCTAAAATAGAAAACTGCAAAAAGACTGACGAAAATTTTAGACACTTTGTAGAAACCTCGAAAATGTTAAAAAAATTAATAATACGTAAATCCGTCAATTAAATAATAATTCAAAAGAAATACCCAATGACATAGACAAAACATATAAATAACTAACTTTGATTCGTTTTATTTTGAAAAGCTATTTTGTGGGATGATCTCTGCTTTGTAGAAAGAGAAAAGAATAGTCTGGAACATTTCAGATTCAATGTTCTCTTTATTTTTCTAATTTATAATTTTATTATTGTTATCTCTATAAACCTAAATATTAAATTAAAAATCCTTAATACTATATTTATAACATATCAATTATGTTCCTTTAAATACCAAACAAATGTATGTATATCTTAAAATTAAACACCTAACCTTTCCCTTCGTAATTTAAATTCGTCTAGCTTGAAACGTTCTGGCCATGTTGGAGCATGTCATTATGATCAGCTCCCGTACCTCCATTTCCGAACAACCAAACCTTCGTTGAATACAATAAATGGCATCGGAAACTATCTCAAAATCCAATTTTGGTTTCATCACACGATCCTGGAAACCGAATGTGTGCGATAGCCTGCTGATGGTATGGGTGGCCAAAGTCTCCTCGTCGAACAACAAAGTCAATAGATTGCGTGTGGCAAGTGCAGCGGAGAACCATTGTATCCGCTCAAAATCATTCTCTTTCACAGTTGTGCCACTTGGTCCAATTATAACCAGGCTTTCAGCGGGTGTTACTGCTATGGGCGCCTCTTCTTCTATTGCAATGCGCTGCTTTTTGGAGTCATCTAAATTAGCTTCGACTTCGTTGTGACGTTTTAATTCGGGGCTAGCCATGAAGTCATGAATATTTCCTGACATTTTCAATATATGAATTCGGGAGTTGTTAACACGTTCGAAGATTGTGCGAGTATGAAAATGATATGCAAAGTACCTCGGGTTTTATACCCTTGCGTCGCTTCATGACGTGTCGTTCAGGTAGCTGAACAGCAAGTGTTGTTGTTGTAACTCCTTTAAATTGTTCGACCTTCAAACTACAGGTTTTAGGAACAGGTAGTCAAGTACTAATTTAACAATAACCGACGATTAAAAACCTCTTTTGTTTGAAATAAAGTTTGGACATTATTTACAAACCGTTTTCCAGTGAAAAACTTTTCAGTTTTCAATTTTTTTGTCATAATCATCAAAACAATTAAAGTTAATGAGGAAGTATTATTATTATTCATTGAAAGGGATAATATAATTAAACCTTAACAGTACAAAAAGTATGGGCTTTAGTGGCTAATAAATAATGAGTTACACCATGTCGTGAGAATTGTAAATAATAAACTGTAGAAAAATGTAGAGTTAAGGCATTGTTTGGTCAGTTCTTTGTCTTCGATTAACTATGGAATTATTTTTTCGGAACTTTCACACTAGGTAATTGAGAATTGCTCTCCAGCGGTTGAACGTGTTTGTTTATGGTCAGCAATTACTTAAATGATCCTAAATAGTTTATTTTCCGGTTTTTTAGAATAAACGCTTTAAGTACACAGAAGTTCCATTAAGCAGGTTCTTAAAGTGGTATTCTAGTCTAGAAATTTAAAAAAATCTAATTTTTTTTTCATAATTCGATAGTTTTACATTCAAAAATATTTCCCTAAAAAGATTTTTCAAAACTCAAACTATCTTCAAAGTTATAGCCATTTTAGTGTCAACTAGAGCGAGCGAATATCGTAAAACGTAAAACTTCGAACGCGTTTTTCTCAAAACTCCTTTTTTTGATGTGCTAGCCACAATATCTCAAGTTCTAATCAGTTGATTTATTTGAAATTTGGCACGAATATTCCTTAAATATATTTCTATCACTAGAAGCAACAAAAAATAAAAATTTGAAATTTATAATATTTAAAAAAAATCGACAAAATTGAAAAATTAGTGAAAAAATCGACCTTTTTTTTGAGTAGCCGCCATTTTATGTATGTTTTTTTAGTTTTGCTGCTTCATGACCTAGCGACATTCGTACTCATTAAGAATCTGTCATTGTTTTATTTTTCAGAAGACGATAAGGGTAGAAATTATGGCGATGAGGACACTG
>CM050325.1:90573652-90623191 GCA_027475135.1 Bactrocera correcta
CTTTTTTCTTTTATTTTAGCTAAAGCTCTTCTTTTTTTTTTGTTTCAACCAAATTCCATTTCCGAAAAATCCAACTAAGCATCTTAGCGCGTGTCCAAATCTCCTGCTGCCCTCTTGACCCACTACATTAGGCCGCCGTGCTATGCGTGCTCATGCCGACATTCCTTTAGTCTCTTAGTACGTGGGTGCCCTGCACTCCAGCAATTGACTTGACTTTATGTCTGCTTTAGCTGCTAACGGATTTGGGTTTACGTCGAGCCGCTTGGCATGGTTTCGCTTGTCGTTTGGACAGTTGAAAAATATGTAGACATTTGAAGGTGTCACAGTGCATCATTTATCACGTGGATTTGACGTTGTCTTGCGTTGAGTGTGTAGTTAAATGCTGCTCGGCAAGTGTTGGTGTGCTTTAAGTACCGGTGTGTCTTCGTTTGATTGCCCACCGAGGTGTTGGTTATAGTACATATATGTAAATCGAAACGTTGTAGGTTGTTAGATTACTTGAATTGTTTCGCTGGAATTTGCTTTGCAGTTGTATTTCCGCTTTCACCAAGCTTAACATTTATTTTTTGGTTTTATCATCACAGATAATCATTTATTTAACTGGCGGCGGACTTTTTGTATAAGCAAAGAAAAGGATTTCAATTTATTTAGCTTATATCAGTTAATACAGCACTATATAAAGTCAATGAACTCTTCAAGGATTTAACATTGTGAGTACAGTAGAACACTGGCTCTATTTTCTGTGTATTCAAAACAAAAGCTTTAAGAGTTGAACTTAAACATCTGATTTTCAGAAACTTTTAGTTTTCAGTTAACACTCTTCGTAGCAAAGCAAATAAGCTAAAAAACTCACCAGTAGTTTTACTACTATTTGGAAGACTTTATATAAAATTGTTGTAAAGTAGCCTAGACATCTAATTTGGAATCTGATAGCCATCACATGAAAGCTCCTTTCTAAAAATGCCTTTGAAAGTGTAAGGCCTTTAATTAAGATATTTTATTAAAATATTCCTACTTCGGTTGTCTTTTCTAACTTGCCGCAGAAACTCCAACTCCACGACTCCCTTTTTGCTTTACGAATTTATTTTTTGTTCCCACTGGTCCTCTTCGCGCGATCCGAGGTTCTTGTTCCACTAAGTTGGCTTCGATCCACCCATGTGAGCATGTCTGTCCGTTTCTCTAGCTCAAAGATTGAGTCATTTTTCTGGTCTACTTAAATTGCATATTAATATCTTCCTTTACTTTACACTTAGTATTCTTAGGACTGCCTGAAGGTTACACTATTTTTTAGGGCAGAGAATTCGACTTGAAATCTGATATACCTGTGGTCAGAAAACATGGGTGTACGAAGCACCTTCCAATCCTCAACGGTGATTATTTTGCTATTACGCATTGCGACATCAAAGACGTACTTCGAGGTAGGCCCAATATATGTTGGTTCCTCCTTCTATCTTTTACCAGTATAAGTATTCCTACCCTATTTGTTGCAGTCGAGAAGAACATACGGTATATTCCCGACTTTAGTTCAGCTACCATATTTCCCGAAGGTATCCATGGTTTCTGAGCTAAAGCCGCATCGTAGCCGATGCTCTTTGATTAAGGAGGATTTCGACAGAGGCCACCTTCTTTTATGCAGATTTACTTGAAGAACCTGCACCAACCTTTTGTTCTGGTTTCTTCACGGGATCGGAGTGAGGCTCTGGCTTTCCATTAACTCCCTTGCTCTTCTTGAGACGAAGGTATACGCTGCGTATGCCCAAGCAATCTTTCCGAATCGTTCATATCATACATACATATGTATATCCTTGGTCGACCGACTGATTTGGAGTATGTAGTTTTAGCTGCCATCCTCCTTGGCGGAGTTAATAACCTTCACGCCAATATTCTGTCGAAACATCAGATTTTGTCTTCTGAGAAGCAGCAAGTATTAGAACCTTCACCTCCCTTATGGATGAGATACAACTTCGGTCCACAATTTACAAAACGGCTCACTCCTTACTTCAATTTAGTCGATACTCACACCTTATTCAAGACATAAACCTAATTGCGATAATTAAAGTAAGCAGCCGCCTGAAATTACTCAATTATTGGACTCACCCAACGATGTATTGACTTCTAAAGTTTATTGTTTATCTATCATCCAGTTAGTGTATAAAAATGTCAGCACTTATTCCTATCTAAATCAATACATACTAAATAATTACGTTAATAACACTTCGCAATAAAAATATGATCACACGAAAATTGACAGCAATAAAAAATTAATAAAAGTCAATTAGCGTTAAATAATTCATGTGCTGCTTGATTTCTCAAGTTATTACACAACTAAAGCGCTAAAACGCCCACGCATAGGCTACAAAGGTGGTTCTAAGCTAACAACGCACTTCCATATACATAGTATGTACATACATATATATTTATACCCTGAACTGAATATATTATGTTTACCAAGAAGTCACAACGCTTATTAGAAAACGTCTGACTCCATCTAAAATTTATATATGAATGATCAGCATGGTCATCTAAGTCGATTTGGACATATCCTCCTGTCTGTCCGTATATACGCGAACTAGTCTCTCAATTTTGAAGATATTGACCTGTAATTTTGCATACGTCCTTTTCCTTTCAAGAAGCTGCTTATTTGTTAGAATGATCGATATCGCTTCAATATAGCATATAGCTGCCATACAAACTGAATGATCGAAATTAAGTCCTTCTAAGGGAAACTTTTTTACTTTAAAAGATATCTTCACGAAATTTGGCCTAAATTAGTTTTCACATCAACACTATATTCTCACAAGAAATGATTCAGATTGGAGTACCATAGCATATAGCTGCCATACAAACTGAATGATCTGAATAAAACTTTTGTATGGGAAACTTTTTTATTTAAGAAGATATCTTCACCAAACTTCGCCTAAGTTATTTTCTAAAAGACCACTAGAATATATGAAAAAATTGTTTAAACTAGACTACTATAGCATATAGCTGCCATACAAACTGAATGGTCGGAATCAAGTGCTTGTATGGATAACTTTTTTATTTGACAAGATATCTTCACGAAATCTTGCACGAGCTATTATCCAGGATAGCTGTACATATCTCTGAAGAAATTATTTAGATGGGACTACTATAACATATAGCAGCTGAGCAAAATCAAGTTCTTAAATAGAATTTTATTGATTTGTAATGGGTATTATGGCTTCAGCAATTGAAGTGTACTTTTTGTTCTTGTTTTTTTTTTTTTTGTTCACAGCTGTCGTACAGCCCCAATTATACCCGCATAAGCACATAAAAAATGATTATGAGCAAAATATGATAATAATTTTCGCAGTTACTTTTGCCCACTACGCAAACAATTAAGCTTGGCAACTCTTACCCCTATAATTAAGGCACATAATTGCATGGCTATACATTCAGAAATCTATATGAAATTTAGGTGTATATTTATATTAGTAGATGTGTATATCTCTGTTGTTGTTTCAATCGCTTGTAAGCCACCGGCGAGCTGCGTGAAATTGAATTGTGCGCCACAAATTTAATGTGCGCATTTATGTATGCGCTCAAATATATGTATGTGTGTTTGTATGTACATGTGCATAAGTGTAAGTTGCTAAGACACCTGGTTTAATGATATACTATAATGGTTAACCCACACACAATTATTAATATTCAAAGTAGCGCATTTGAGTGTCCAGCTCTGGCTACCTACAAACGCCCCTACTACTGGAGCTGATTGTTGTTATTGTTGCTATTATTATCGCCTGCAAATAAATGTGAAATTAACATTAATCGCATTGCAAATGGCGTATTCGTCGAGTATTTCGCTGTTGCCGGTGGGCTAAATACTGGCGTATACTCATACAGACACTCACACACAGACACTTAAATGCCCGCAAGCCCACAATTATGACTACCATTTGCCGCTTTGTTGATCGTTTGCTGATTTTCATGCGACCACTGCGTGTTTAAGTTATAATTTGGTTGCTGTTGATGCGTAGAATGTGGCGCGTTTATGCAACTGGCGCGATTTAAATTTAATTATTGTTAGATTTATTGGTAGCATTTGGCGGTTGGTGCGCTTTTGTCGGTGTCATTAATGAAAAATTCTGTGGCGTTTGCATACTCTATTGATATGTTCGTCAGTGTGTTTAGTATTTAGTTATTTTGTAGCATAAATTTGACTTTTATTAAAATGTTTCCGTTTTAGGCAAATTTTGCTGATTTGGCAGGAAGCTCGATTAATTTGTGGTTATATTTCGGTTAATTATTCGTTAGTGCGCACTAATTCACTTATTGAGTGCAAATTAGTTAAAAACACTTATATATGCTATACAAAGTGATAAATTTCCAAGAATGCATATATTTTATTATATTTTTAAACAGAATCAGCATTGCAAACGAAATATTTGATATCTAGTTAAAATACATTTACTATTATTACAAAAAATTCCAAGCTTTGTTAAGTTTTAAGTTCAAATAAAACGATTTAGGTCAAATATGCACTATTCTATTCCATAACTTGTAGCCATTTCGAAAGTAATGTCATAATATCATTCTCATATTAACTCTCAACCTTATTGCCAAGAAAACTGGAAGAGTCGATTTCCATAAGCTTTGCTTAAGTTGAATTTTTCACCAGCAAAATCATTATCCATTTGCAGAAATGGTTAGTTATCACTTAACACTAGGACCCGACTATAAGATTAATATATAAGGATCTCTCAGCAAAGGCTCTCATAGTTTTTGGTAAATCAACATCAATATGTGTGGCAGCCGTTGTCTTGATTTAACATAATTCCTCTACTATCGATCTCAATTCTCCGTTTCTGGGCGATTGCTTCCTTGAGAGGGTCCAATTGTTCACCGTACAGACCAGCCTTAAAAGCTTGGCTGTATGATAGCAGCTCATATGTAATAGATGATTTACTGTCAACCCCACAAAAAAACAGTAAACCTTCCAGGCCATCTAGCCTGTCTCGCCCATGCTTATCATTCGACAGTAAACACTTTCGCTTGACGGTTGTGTAAGTGCAGTTTGTTAAGTGTCAGAATCCTTCACTAAAATTTAAATTACTTCCACAGAGTAGTAGATTTGCCAAATTTATTCTTAAATATCCATTTTTCTGAGAACTTGCTACCTTAAAAGCGATATTTACCCAAATTGTCCTACAATTAAATATAATAGAAATAATAACTCTACAATTTCTGAGGCAAAGTTACTTTTTTGTAGCATACCTTTTGGCGCAGTAATCACTTGAGTTTTTGAGTTTGACTTTTGATTTGAATTTGAGTTTTTGAGTTTGGTATTTTGACTGTTGAACAGATTTAGATTACACTAGGTTAATCTGGTAGGCCAATAAGCCACTCTAGACCAGTTTTGGTTCTTTTTGGTACCAAATAGAGTTGAGTTGTTAGGTCCATAAGGAGTAGTCATTCTTTAGGATGCTTGCGCTTGACGTGAATTTTAAAAAATTTGTTCCATCGGGTTCTGATTTTCTTTACCATGCTTCTGTCCAAATCATGTTTCCCGGTGTTTGCCTTACACCATTCTTGGCAATCTCGTCCATTTCTAAAGTGAAGCTGCGTGCTTCTGGCAACACTTTCCACTGCTGCCTTGCTACCCAAGACACTTCTGGGTAATATGCGATACCAGGTTACTGCCTTGATTGCTGTTTGGCTGTTTTCGTCGATGTGCAGTATACAGCGAAGAGGTCTATAGGTGGCAAGTGTAGTACAAGTTCAAAAGCCGCCGTTAGAGTTCTTCTTAAAGCTCCCATTAAAAAAAGCGAAGCGAGCTTCTGGAGCCTTTCCATTGGCTTCCAGTAGGTGGATTTCCGTACACCTGTCCACCATACTACTTCATCGTAGAGCAGAAATTTCGCTATCGAATCACTACTTCAAATTTCGAAACTTAGACTGTTATAAATGCGGACTAATTTGGTTTTAACAATTATCTAAAAATCAGAAATTTTTTGTTGTTTCAACGTCATATTTTGGGAAACTTTATTCTAAAATATGAATTTTCGTGAACTAAACTAACAAAAATTTTAACAAAAATTGTGTAGTTAAGAAAGTACTTTTATATACATATTTCATAAGCTTGCTTAAGGGAACTTCCTCTAAGCTCGTACTTTTTTATAAATAAATCTTTCAACTTTTTCTGCCGATTTTGATTCAATTTATTTTTAAAATCAATACAGCAATTTAATTAGATCGTCATAATTACTGGTAATTAAAACACCGACGCTTCTGTTGGTATCTGTCTTGGCTATGAATTTTCTTGATATTGCAGGTTTTTGTCTATGATATTGTGGGTGTGTGTCTAGACTATATAAAGAGTTACTCAGCAACAAAAGAATTTTAGTGTTTTTAATAGAGTAATACGCCACAAAATAAAAGAAATCTAAAACATTTTAAACAAAAAGCATTAATTACCAGGTTTAAATCCCTTTTCAACTCATATTGGGGAGCTTATGTTTATTTATAATGCTTACATACTTTTACTAACATTAGAGAGCAGTACTTCTTTGCTAATATATATTAGCTATCTTATATTCGCCAAGCGTTATTCATCACCGAATTGAACAACTTTCAACCTCTCCGCCGACTATACCAGATGCCAAACTGGAAGCACTTGTTGTGTAAACCTTCGCTAAATTGCCTTCTAACCACTTACACAACTTCACTTAGGGCACTTAAGAACTTTGTTTTTGCAATTTTTTTTTACCTGTAATTTTTTTGACAAGAGAGCAGGAGTGAGCAAAATGACACGTCGAAAACATCTTTATAAAATCAGTTGAGATTTATGGTAATGCAAAATAGAGTTGAAGATTCGTCACCGGCTGCTCTACATTTCTGGTGAGATTTTTTCTTCATATTTCAAAGGAAGAATCATCTCTTAGATATTATTCTGTGATTTTTTTTGTCTAGAGTAGCTTAAATTTCCGAATTCCTTTAAACCTTAACTTTCAACACCTTGATAGATTGATATGTACATCAAAAATTTGATTAGAAGCTCAAGTAAACTCTAGTGATTTTCCTTCAAAACCTCGCTCTTCAGCTTTAAGCATATTGAGTTATCAATACATTTCCTGATATATTGCGAAAAAGGCTTAAATTGCCAACAGGCTAAGATATTCATGTCATCAGCATAACAAATAAAAGTTTTAGCTTACTTCTTTTGCTTTTTTCTTGCATGCAGTGATTGAAATGCCAGCTGTCTCACCTTATGGCATTACAAGGACATCGCACTCATTTGCATATCAAATGAGTAGTAATAAGTATTTGAACTTAAAGCGTAACAGAATTTTATCCAGAAGGAAATATAATAATAATTTCAAAAGCACGCAAGCGAAGGTAAAAATGCCAAACGCCAAAAGACGTAATCAAGAGTCAAGGCGACCGAAGAAATTCAAATAAAAAAGAAAAAATTCAAATGAAATGCGAAAAAAAGCAACAACATTTCTAAAGGTATACGGATAACAGCAAATTTATGTAATCACATATACATACATACAAACACATACACAACTGTTGTGTGCGCCGCTCACTGTTGCGTATGCATTGTGGTGGGCGCGTGGGCGTATACGCAACATTGCTTACGCTGGCGAAGGAAGAGAAAATCATCGAAAATCCACCCGTGTGAATTACAATAAATAAATAATTTGTATATATGCGCTTGCGAGCATGTGTATGTATGTATTTTTACCAGTGTATGTGTGCACTTGTAACATAAAGTAAACTTCCGTGTCCACGCAAATGTTTACGTTATTGTATTTGGCTACCAAGGCTCCCTTGTATTGTAGCTTAATCCTTATGTACGCTGCCTTACTGCGCTGCTGCCGTTACTTTTAATGCAAATTACACATTTTGAATTAAAAATGCATTAACATGAAAATTCGTATAATTTAGCTCACAGACATAAATAACCGAATTACACGGCAACGAGCGCACATAAATATCAGCAATCTGCTTCACTAACGATTAATATGCGAGAAAGCGCGCGTGTGTTGGTGTGAGAGCGGGCGACAGTGGCAGGGCAAATTGCTATTTACAAGCACTTCATACACTCAAAACTTAAGCACTGCTGATGACGCAAGTCTGTTGTTGCTGGCAAGGAGGTACACACACTTTCGGCTTTTGCAGGTAACTTCATTTTCACAAATACACCGCTTGTTAGATAGCGGCTTTTCTTGCCGCTTGCCCGCATAGATTTGTGCAGAATTTTCATTTTGTAATGCAATTTGTGTGCTTATTTGAGGTCAATGCGTATAGTACATTTATTATCTTGCGGAAATTATGGCAACTAAACAGCTGCTTGAGGCGTAATTATGGGCCATTTAGGTAAAGTGTTTATTGTTATATTCGCAAATTATTGTGAAAAATAAAAATGCGCGGAAAATATGATTATTTGCTGAGCTTTAGGCAGGTGTAAAGGTTTTGTGAATTTGCAGTTAATCTAAAAGGTACATTTTAGTGATCAATTGATGTATTTTTTGAAGATATTGCTTCAAATGAAAAAGTTTTCCATACAAGAACTTGATTTTGCTCGTTCAGTTTGTATAGCAGCTATACGATATAGTAGTCCGATCTTAATAATTTCTTTAGAGATTATACCATTACTTTTAGGAATATTTTGTGCAAAATTTCGAGCAGATATCTTGTCAAATGAAAAAGTTTTCCATACTAAAACTTGTTTTTGAACGGTCACTTTGTATGGCAACTGTATGCTACGGTCATCCGATCTGAATAATTTCTTCAGAATTTATAATATTGGATTGGAGAAAAGTTCGTGCAAAATTTCGAGCAGATATATTGTCAAATGAAAAAGTTTTCTATACTAAAACTTGTTTTTGAACGGTAACTTTGAATGGCAACTGTATGCTATAGGGATCCGATCTGAATAATTTCTTCAGAGTTTATAATATTGGATTGTAGAAAAGTTCGTGCAAAATTTCATTCAGATATCTTGTCAAATGAAAAAGTTTTCTATAGAAAAACTTGTTTTTGAACGGTCACTTTGTATGGCAACCATATGTTATAGTGATCAGATCTGAAAAATTTCTTCAGAGTTCATAATATTGGACTGGGAAAAAATTCGTGCAAAATTTCGAGAAGATATCTTGTCAAATGAGAAAGTTTTCTTTACAAAAACTTGTTTTTGAACGATCGCTTTGTATGGCAACTGTATGCTATAGTGATCCGATCTGAATAATTTCTTCAGAAATTATAGTATTGGATTGGAGAAAAGTTCGTGCAAAATTTCGAGAAGATATCTTGTCAAATGACAATGTTTTCCTTACAAAATCTTTATTTTAATCGGTCAGTTTGTATGGCAGCTATAAGCTAGAGTACTTGCATATGAACAATTTCTTTAGACGTTATACCGCTGCCTTGGAAAATAAATTCGTACAAACTTTGGTGAAGAAATCTTGTTAAAAAAAAGATTTTGATTTTCTTTTTGATTGAAGCAAATGAAATGAGGTAACTCATACGCCATGTATCACAATCGTTATTAATGCGCACAAAACACTTTATTTTATTGTCGTTTTTTCTATTTAAAAGAAACTTACACGATTTTTACAACTAAAGCCCTGCAAAGCTTCACTTCCCTTACTTCTAAACTTTCATTTTAAGTAATTTTTTCGGCAACATAAATAATTTAGTATTTATTTTCGCTTTACGCACAACATTGCAGTTTTTGTGAAACCAACAAAGTCGACTTTTCAAGTTAGATTGAAGCAACATTTTCTTCACCTGCTGAAACTGGCTTAAGCGCTTATGTGTGTGTAGTTATATATGTTTGTGCTTTTGCCATTGTTTGTATAAATCTTCTTGTTTGTGTATGTGTGTATGCGTAACTAACCGAAATATACACCTTTCCACTGAATTTCGCTAGCAAGTAAGACAGTTTGTGTGAAATTTCTCACCGGAGACATATTTTTGCGAAGACTCACGACAGCTAATTGCCCATGAGAAAGTATTGTTATTGAATGAGTTGCCAAAATAGTGGAAAAACTTTTCAGTTTCAAATTTCAGCAAGTATTTGGGATTTATAAAACATAAATATGGATGTAAAAATACGAGGGTAGCTGTAGAAGTTGGCATTTAATTTTTTGAAAAACATTTTATTAATTTTTTCTTTATTTGTATTTGCTTCTTTGCTTGAAATTATTGTTTTTTCTACATTTATTTATTTATTCATAATTTGAGTTCCCGGTCATAGAAATATTTTCATCGAGTTAACAATAGACGAGTTGACCAAGTCAGGAGCCTCCTTAGTTGAATTCGGTATAAGAAAACTGTATACAGACAGCTGAGGCGTTTCATTAACCGCTTAGTCATAGAAAAGGCTTATCTGACTCTTCCTACAAAATGTGTCTAATCTAAATTAAGTCCAGATTAAATAATATTTATTCGCTCATCGTGGTTTTTACAAGTTAGAAAGACAATGCTCTTGATACTGAACAAAAGGTCTGCTTAAACCTAAATCTTATCTAATCTACCACAAATAAGGTCTGGTTAAAGCATAATCTTATCTTACTTAACATACGAGTAATCACCGAAATAAAACTCTAGTTTTCTCTTCTGTTTGCTTGATTGTCCTTTATTGGATGTGTTCTTTTGTATTTTGAGCTTATCGTACCACAAATAAATGGAATAAAAAGAATTATGCTAAAGTAGAATGGATATGCAGTTCGTTTTATGTCATATAAGCGTATTAAGGAGGGGAATACAACTCGGAAGTCGTTGAAGAACTCAGATACTTTGCAAAAACCATCACCTAAGCTTGATTTAAGTAAGAAATTTTAAGTTTTTGCTGTTCAGAAATTATAAAAATTAGTACCAGGAAAACCATTTAAAAACTCTAATACTTAAAAGCAGCAACAGAAAATGCATATAAATGTTGTAAAGCCGTTAGTGAAATGCTTGCAAAATTTCATTGAAAATATTGATTATACCGTTCCTACAATAAAAAAGAGTATTTTCACATGACTTATTTAGCTTTCCCCTTCACAATGATTTCCACCCCAAATCGCAGGAAATCTTCCAAATTTAAATTGAAACTGTAAGTGAAAAATTTCGCAAACGTCATTCGTATATATTATTATTTGCAAGCTTGTTGTTCACACACTCGGCGTGGTGTTATTTTATGGCTCTCCTTGTAAAACTTGCTTTATTTCATTGTGTAAATATTTTCCTGTTATCGCCAACCTTTCGTTAAATTCGCGCAATCCGACGCCTGCTGTGTTACGCAATGAGCTGTTGAGCTCAAACAAAATTGAGCACAGACAAATAAATGTTACGCTTCAGCCAGCAGCAAAGTTTATTCGCTACTTTTTCATACATTTATTTGTTATTGTTTTTATTTATTTCGATATTTTCTGTTTCGGTGGGAATTTTATATACAACTGTCTTGTTTTTGTTTTGTTTTTTTGCTCACAATGTTCAAGTGAAAACTTTGCAGACATATAAAGGTGAGATAAACGCTTTCAACGCCCAAGCAGGTGGTTGGTTTTAATGGTTTACACAAGTGGACGAGGTGTGAGTGTAATAGATACAAGCATACTCGGATTTCAGCAATAAATAAAAGTTGGTAAGCCATACTGTGTGGGCAAAATGCGGAAAAAATGCTCAAAAATACAAGACAAAAAAAAAGTTTGACTTTTCAGAAATAAATATTTTTTATTTTTTTAGATTACAAAGAGCCTACTTATAGACAAACTTTAACACTGCCATAGTATACAAGCTTGGTTTCTGAAGGTGTTAAAAATTAAAAAAAAAAATATTTAATTATCATCTTTAGGTAGTTCCACACTATGTAAGGAAAAAAATCGTCAAAAAACTTATAAGAATTGCACTTGCCTCCTATATTTATTAGAAAAAAGGTTAATAAAATTCTTGTCAAAGACCATCTATCGTATCCAATATTTACAATTAAACAGGCTTTTGAAAATATTTAGTGAGAACCATAAAATCATTTTTATGTAATTCCACTCAAAAAAGCCAACCAATTTTCCACAGCGCCATTTAGCGATATTTTTCATTTATTTGAATACAGATAAACATTAAAAATAAATTCCTTAATCTTTGCAAAAATAATCACATATAGTATTCAAATGAAACAGATATTAAGAAACGTTTAATCAGCCTCAAAAATAATAAGATCTATTATTTTATAAAAATCCAAAAAACAGTGCCATCTAACGTATGCTTTTGATAAGAAATAGTCTTTGAAAAAGGTTATCTAAACCAAAAAGCTGTTCCCATTCCAATATATTTCCTTTTTGGGCGAATTTTAGCAAATAGTTGCTTTATAAAGGACAATAAACTTTACTAGGAAAACAATTATACAAAGTAAAGAAAATTTAAATTTTTCTTATTTTCTTTGAAAAATATGTTGAAGTAATTTTTGCAAGAAGCACCGCATATAATTTGTAGAAACGATTTCTAAACTTTACAAATAAGAAGATATGTTATTTTTCTACATAAACCCTAAAAACAACAATAATTGTACCACGACGCTATCTAGTGCAAGCTTTTGAAAAACAATACTATAAATGGTAAAAATAAGTTCATCGAACCGAAAAGCATTGTTGTAACATATTCCATTATTTTTTTTTTTTTTTTGTGCAGTTGAATTTTACTACTTTACTAGAATGCGTAATTCTTTCTAAGGAATGACCAACTTTACTAAGGAAAGTTTCTGCTATGTAGGAAAAATGTGATAAAAATCTATTGAAAATTTCAATTTTTTCCATTTTCATTTCCAAATTTGTTGAAATAATTATTGAAAACAGCATTGCATATAATATTTATAATGAAACATACATTTAATATCAATAACTCTGTTTTACAAATATTTAGATACGCTGTATATCCACGTAAACCCCAAAATGGGCAATCATTGTAACACAGCGGCATCTAGCGCAAGCTTTTAGTAACAATTAAATAGTAAATATAATTTCTACGGAACAAAGCTGCGTGATTTTGATAACTTCACAGTATACATTCTTATTCGCACGAGTACTAATAATTATTTCTTTTATAAAGGATCACCAACCTTACGAGGAAAAAAATATTTATAACCTAAAAATTGTTTTGAGAAATACCTATGAATTTTACTCTACTTTTAATTTTGTCGTAAGGCATGTGGATAATGCTCAACTATGATCTTTTCTACAAAATAAAGGTTTGAACTGGTATACGAAACTCCTAGACAATGAGGCACTAACGTCAAAATTTGATGACTTTTCAGTATTTTCAATAAAAGTGACCTTGCCTAGAAGCTATAATTATAGATTTATAAGCTTAAAATCAGGTACGGGCTAAATTTCCTTATGCCTAGGCTGAGTGTACATAGAGAACATACATATATAGTAATAATCACTAGTTTCTGTTTTCTACGTTCTTTAGTAACTATACGCTTAGCCTTATGTACTTACTTTCAACATCGGTCGAGCCCATATGTATGCTCTTGTATGAAAGACTTTTATATTTCAGTGCGATATCTTCATAAAATGTGACACGGATTATTGTCCATAACAACGTAAGAATATCCGTATCAGAAACGGAGCACTATGACATATAGCTGCCATATAAACTAACCGATCGAAAAAAATTTCATTTATGGAAATTTCTTTATTTTTGCTTTAGTGTAACTGAGGTTGGCATTTTTTTTTTGTCGATTTTATGAAAGTTGGATCTCTGCTCTCTCTTTGCTCTATATAGATGATCGGCAGATTACACTCAGCTATCTCACAGAAGAATGCTAATATGACGTCAAATCAAAAACGCACAAAATTTAAATTTGCCCAAAATTTTTTGGCTCCCCATAGTACTAAGAAAGTGTAAGAATATGAAAAGAAATAATTAATATTTCCAAAGTTTAGAAAACGCTCAACATTTATAACCGCCTCTGGCAGATAATTATTATAATTTCCTTTAGTTAGAAGTTAAGAGAAAATTTTTGACTCATCGCAAATGAGGTACATGAAATTGTCAGATCAAAATATGTTTTTCAATTTAATTTCTCATATTCACAATCGCCAATTATCTTGTTATATAAATTGAACACAGCGCACTGTAAACAAATTAACTATACATTTTCAATACGTACCAGTAATTATCGCTACTTTACTTCCTCCACTTTCGCAAAAGTTTTTTAACAACCAAAATCGCAGTTCTCAATATTCATATACACTACTAACTACTTGCCTGCCAATAACGCCAAGGTCTCCAGTGACTCTGGTGTTAGCCAAAAGTCGTATTGGCTGCTAGCCAAGTGTGTTGTGGTGTCCATTAGTGGCTTGTAGTAGTTTGTAGGAAAAACTAACCTACCAACAATGATGCTGACTAAAGGCAGTCAAATGAATGAAAACAGCTAGAATAAAAAAGTGGGTTTCACGGGGAGATAGAACGCAAATAAAAAAGTAGATTTCACGAAGAGATAGAAGAAGAGCATTTGAGCGCACAGCGAAAAAATTGAACGCTTTCTGTGTTGTGCATATTTTTAAAACAATTTTTAGTATACCTGTGCCACAAGATCGGCTTTTTTTTTTGGAAAACGCTGTTAACTGTAATTCGATGTATATATGCCAGTGGGTATTGCTTTCATATTGATGCTATTTACTAAGGTGATCGCGTTGTTTCTAAAAAACGTTTTACCTTTCCTTTTGATATCGATTTCAATAAGCAAATAATATAAAAGAAATAATAATCTAGTTCTGAACATATAAAATATATATATGTTCATATATAATAAGTATATAATAATATAAAAATAAACTACAAACATAAACTTTCCTTAAAAGTGGAGTACCAGCAAAGAAAAGCTTACAGCTCTAGAAATTGGGGCCGCCACTCATACAATAAATACAAATCTTTCATGATATTGACACATGCTGAACTTAGCAGTTCGGTATTCTATATCCTAACGAGCTTTGAATTGAAAACTGCCACCCATTTTTAAAACTAGTATTTTTATAGGACAACTTTGTATGAAATAGCTTTTACTAGTTTCAATTTTTTTGATAATTTTCTCAGAGCATTTTTAAAATTATTGGTAATATGATTGTATTCGAAAGACTTGAGTAAAATTTCATGAAGATCTGTTGAGTAGTCCTCAAGAAATCTTTTTAACCGACTTCAAAAACACTGTTACGAGAAAAGTGATTTTTAAAGATGGCTCTCTTAGCCTTGGTAACCTCCAGCGCACAAGTTCTCAAGGCTGTATCTTCGAAACTATTAATCGGATTCACTTGAGAATTTATAACAATATTCTAGAGGTTTTGATAATATGATCACAGGACACACAAAAAACGACTAAAAGATGATTTGTGTGATCCAGATTAAGTTTTTGTATGAATAATTTTTTTATTTGACAAGATATCTTCATGAAATTTGGTACAGATTACTTTCTATGCCAATGCTACTATATCTGATGATCTTTTTTTAAATCGGATCACTATAGCATATGGCTGCCATACAAATTCAACGATCAAAATTAAGCTCTTGTATGAAAAACTTTTTTATTTAACAAGATATCTTCTCGAAATTTCGTATGGATTGTTGTCCAAGATAACGCTACAATATATGAAGACAATTTTTTAGATGAGATCACTATAGCATATGGCTGCCATACAAATTGAACGATAAAAATTAAGTTCTTGTATGAAAAACTTTTTTAGTTTACAAGATATCTTCTGAAAATTTGGTATGGATTGTTGTCCAAGATAACGCTAGATTGTCTGAAGAAATTTTTTTAGATGAGACCACTATAGCATATAGCTGCCATACAAATTGAGCTATGAAAATTAGGTTCTTGTATAAATAACTTTTTTATTTGACAAGATATCTTTACAAAATTTTGGCATACATTTTTTCTGGAGATAAGGCTGCATTTTGAGAAAAATGTTCCAGAACAGACCACTATAGCATATAGCTGCCATACAAACTGAATAGCAAATTCAAGTTCTCCTGAGGAAACTTCTTTAATTGTGCTTTGGTAAAACCAAAGCTAACGGTTTTCTAGTCGATTTTATGAAATTTTGCTCTCTGCTCGTCTTTGCTCTGCATAGACGTTTGACGATTTCTCAACGCTCTGACTGTTCAATCAACAAAAAGTACACTCACAATTTAATGTTGTTAAAATTTTTACTTTAAATCGATATACACTGAAATATATACATTTATGTATGTATGTGTGTATATTAAATATTAACACTGTCTTATGCACTTCCCTGGTATTAAGTGCCACGATACTAGCACCCAGCTCCTTTCAACCAACACCAACAAAGGTGTAGTGCAGCGCAGGTTATTTGATTTCACTTTGTATCCGTCTGCTTGCCAGCAAGCAAAAGACTGCGAAACATAGTCAAACAAAAACAAAGAGTATTAAGCTTGAAAGCGTTGCAGCTGCAGAGAGTGAATAGTGGCAAAAGTGTATAAGTTTTGGCGTGTCTAAAGGGTGCAAACAGATACATGCCGCGAGCATTCATTTGCATGTCGACACATTTTTTTAGTGTATCCATCTTTTTTTTGATGTATTTTTTAGTTTTCTTTTTTTTTATTTTTTTATTTTTTTTTTTCATTTTTGGGCTTTCCTCTGCTGGCTGTGTATAAAGGCGCTATGTGTCACCAATAGCTGTCTGCGATTTTTTCCAACTACATATCTGCTCTGCCTGCCAATAATTTGCTTATTTTTTCACACACACACACAGCTCCTTTTTTTCATACGCTGCGACGCAATAACGACTTGCTGAGGTCAGATCGCCGCGTTTGCTTCATTGCACTAATGGCGTATGCTAACGGCACAAGGTAATAGTGTAGCGCGCAAAAAAGCCGGCACTGGTGCACGGTGAGCCACATTTAATGGCCCAGAAAGTCTAAAGGATACGCAAAGCTCGCTTATCCGCTATCATGTACGCTGTGTACTCGCAGATAGCCTGGCAGACGATTTTCACTAGCTGACATGGCCAATTTGATTGCAAGCAAACGTACTTTCTAGTAATTTTTTTCTTGTAGCCAAAGCGCTGTTTTTGTTGGCCGCTGGCGTTTGTCTTCGCCATGTTGGCACTTTGTAGCGCTGCGTATATTTCGTTTTTTTTTTTGTATTTTTGCTAGCCATTTGCTTATGGCGCCTCATATTGGTTACCGATTTGTGCTCTTGTAGCACTGCTCCTCTGTAACTCGCCTTCACTGCGCTCGCCCGTCCAAATCGCTGTTGTTTCTAGTTGGCCATTAAGTGGTCATACACTTGCTGCTGCTGCTCTCCATTGTGTGTCCTTCGTGTACTTTTTGGTTTTTAACTTGTATATAAAAATCAATGACCGCAACCGGCGAGTACTAGCCAAATTGCTATAAAAATATATGCGTCCATTTCGGATTCATAGATTTGATTGCGTTTTATTTTCGTTTATTTTCGCAAAACATGCGCCAAATGACTGGTTTGTGTATTTGGCAATGTATTTTTTGGCCATTTAGCAGGTCAATTGTAAATAGCAAAATTACCTTGAAAACTGTTATTACTGTACTCTCGCTCTCTTGCCGTAGCATGGCGGCAGTGTTGTGAAATGTTCGTTGAAAATTATTGGGTGTATAAAAATAAAGTGAAAACAAAGCTACTCTAGTGCCATTATAAAATTGTATTTACCTCCTATTCAAATGAGGGCAATTTTGCGAAAGTGCTAGTTAAAGTGCCTAATGGCTATCAATTTTGCATTTCGTTAACAAGTTAAGTGTGGCAAGTTACCACATTTATGTTGTATTTCGGTTTCTACTAAGCAGGTTTGCAAAGTTTTAAAGAAAAATCGAATTATTTTGTTTTCGATCAGTCAGATTGTATGCATATGCTACAGTAGCGCGATCTTAACAATATCTTTAAAGGATAAAGCGCTGCCTTAAGGAATAATCTTTGCCAAATTTCGTGAAGATAACTTGTGAATTTGTATGGCAGCTATATCTAATTGTGGTCCAATATCGGTAATTCCAACAAATAAGCATTTCATCTTGCTGAGGAAAGACACAAAATTTCAGGTATCAATACCTCGAATACCAGATAGACAGACAGAAATTGCTAAATCGGCTCAGACCGTCACGCTGATTGTATTACCCTATCCTTTATTTCCGGCTTTTCCATCTGGGTGTTATAAAATTTGTGGCATATCTTAATATTAATTTCTTTCTACCAATAACTAACTTTGAATCTGAGACAGGAAAGATTCGGAGTAGTGTGAAGGGTATACAAGCTGATCGAAAGTATTGTTCTTTTTCGGGAACGATGAGGGTCTTCTAGATTATAGTCTATGTTTTTCGGGAGAGCACTTTACTTTTCAATTGCCTACTCAGTGCAAAATAGCTCCTTTTGGCTTGATGATTTTTTATTGGATTTCAAGGCTGTTCGAAAGTCAGTTCATTCAATTATTTTACCACTTTCTTTGACTTCTTTTTCGGACTTTTTGCTTTCAATATTCCAGTAAAGCTGTTTAATAATCGCTATTGATGAGGTTTTTGAGATGATGAGATGAGCGATTCCCGTGAACGCCGGTTCTACGTTACCGGTATTGACTGGGATTTGATCCGGCGAAGTTATGTAATTTCGACGATCTACCATGTTTGGATCGTTCAGCTTGGGTTAGAATTTGTCATCATTGGATCAAAACCTAGCATCAGGGTTGCTCCGCTTCCTTCTGTTTCGGGGTGTCATTGAGTCAAGCCGGGCCAGGAGAAATTTGTCTGCTGGGTTTGCCTAAATTGCTCCATCTAAACTCGATCTCGGTTTTGTGTAAAACATGCAATGGATGAAGCCAGCTTAAGTCTAATCAATCCAGCTCGAATTGCTCTGAAAAATCTTGAGTTAAACATGCGCAACTTTTTTCTAGTTATTGTGGTTTCAGTTCCCTCTTCTTTTTTTTTACAGTCATCGGTTTACCTTCTGTTCCACAGTGATCCGTAAGAAGTTCTTCGAACTATTGATACTTAGCTAAGCCAATCTCACAGCAATTGTAATGTTGTGACTGGACACTGTCCAATAGGTTCACTCGTGGTGTTGCAAAATATTTTGCTAGTTCTTTTTCTGACTGACGCCACCAGGCTGTGTAAATTGGTTCAACAATAGTTAAATCGTAGCCTAGAAGTGAAAGTTGGAGGAGGAGTTTTCTGTAAGAAGCTCTTCCTTAAGATAAGCCTTAGGTTGGTGCACTACTGTAATGTTTTTCAGGAAGGAATGTGTTCAATTATGATATCAGTAGATTAACTGTTCCGAAATGTAGCTTCTTTTGTGACCTCACTAGATGAACGACATTGCCATCCTAATAGTGCGTGGGTGTCTTCAAACCATTAGCAGTATTATGACCACCACCCTCAATACAGTCCCGAATAGGGTACCGTAAGCGGGTCTGGAGTTGAGAAAACACCTCGGGGTCGACTGTCCCAAGGACCGCACCATGTACCTTGAGGTAGGGTAGTCTTGGACAATAAACTGCTGTGGAAGCATAACGTAGAAGAAAGAGTGAGAAAACCTAGAAATGCTTTATAAGCGTTAGACAAGGGCTCGGCACAACCTGGGGACTCTCTTCCTCTCTCATGCACTGGTACTACACAGTTATTATAAGATCAATTCTGCTTTCCGGTACAGTAATATGGCGGACAGGTGTATGAAAATCCACCTACCAGAAGCCAATGTAAAGGGTTCAGAAACCAGTTGTGCTGTGCATAACAGGAACTTTAAGAGTAACTCCAATGGCGGCTCTTGAACTGGCACTAAACCTGCCACTTACAGACATCTCCGTTGATAACTACGCGGCAAAATCAGCGGGGCGACTACTAACTGCAGGGGAATTTACATATAGAACCTTCGGGCATAGCTGGTTGGTAATGGAGGTTTGACAAACACCGAGTACGTGATGCCACTTTTCAACTGAACACAAAATTTCTATTGGCACTCGATCGAAACGACTACAGGAAATGTCTAGAGCAAGGCACTGGGATACAATGTAGCATCTCTTATGCCCGCACTGGCAAGACTACGCTGTAAGCATCTGTGGTCGCTACGGTATGATACACTTGAGAATTTTTTATATGGTGAAAGACTCAGCAAAATTCTAACCTAACATAGGTTTATCCGAAAAGCAACCTGTCTTGTCGCGCTGATAGCTACTAACTAATTTAATTAACTACCGGACATATATTATATAATAAACTAGAAGAAAGCATAGTTTTGCATTTTTTGCTAAACAATTAACTGCTAATTAAACGAAAGCCCACTGCTCCACAGATTTTTTAACCCTTTCACGTTGTTGCCGCTGTTTGCTTCAAAGCGCAGTAAAATCACATGCAAACTGACTTGTATGGGATTATATAGTATATGCCCAACCATTTGCATACGCTGATTTTTCCATTAGCGAAATTACTTTTCAGATTGTCATGCAATTTATAGCGGCACTTTTAAAAAATTTACAACCATATCTACGTCTATATATATGTATGTATGAAAGTTTGTAAGGCTATTTGTAACCCCAAAATGATGTTAGATCAACGAGGTGTGACGCGTTGCATACTCCTCGGCGGATGGGCATAATAAAATGCGGTCAACTAGCAGACGCTCGCCACGAATCTAATAATCTAAATGCCGAATCTACAACTTAAATATTTACAGTTAGCGCTGCTAAGTCTACGCTGTCGCTGCCACCGCTGCTGCTGTGCTGCCATTGTTGCAAATGTGTCACTTAAGGGTGCAGCAGAAATTGAATAGAAAATTAGACTCGCTTCACTGGCATGACTATGCAAATAAAAATATTAAATGGACGAAATGGAAAAGATTTTACACAAAACGAGATTTAATGGACTTTGGGTGCGGCCAAAAAAATCTGAAAAAAAATATATAAAATTGCAGCAAGCAGAAGCAACTATAAATAACGGTCAAAATGCAATAAACTTGTGGAAAAGTGTGGCAAAACGGTTTGAAAAGTAGGGTAAATGTATGGCGTAAGCAGGCGAGCGCAGACACTGTGGCTGTCTTAATAAATATACGTAGCTTCGTTAGGGTTTTGTAAACAAATTGCCATAGCGCATGTGATTGTCGAACTTTATGACCCATCCTACTAAGCCATTATATTGTTTTTAATGGCAGTTCAAAGCTCATTAAGTAGCCACAAATTGCCTTGAATTTGTATAAATAGAGCTATATAGTATTTTAATAAATATATTTCTTACTAATTTAATGGAGAAGACTTTCCTTCGTGGCTATTACATGCTTTACAGCCACAGCCCTGTCATTCAATCGCGCCAAGGTCAGTAGTTCAAAGTCAAAATGCGCTCATAACTTTGCTCAAATATCAATATGCCAGTTTATGGCTTCTTTAAACGCCAACCAATGCCTGATAAACCCTAATATAAAGGCTTAAAGTGTGTGTGTGGATATCCTGTTTTTGTATGCGACTTAACGGCGACTTATGTCTTCGCCAACTACTGGCGCTCTCAACTGCTTGTTTGCATGCTAAATATGCATTTTGTAGCTTCAGCTTTTCTTAGTGTTTGTTTTATGAGCCTATTACATGTGTTTCCTACCCAAACCCATATCGATATGCGCCCTATTTCCGCTCTATTTCCGCTCCTTCCCTCGTTGTTTTTTTCTGACAGTAATGATGCTCTCTCCTAGTTATCCAGCACTGATTTGTCAAAATTTCGGGCTGACCATCGTAAAAAACATTGCTCTCCTTCCATTTTGACTTGTTTTGCCTTTGACATAAAAACACAACCGAAAATTGGCCTTCAAAAATTCCACATGCGCTTTCACTCTAACACTCTCGCTGCCTTTGGCTTCTATTCAGAAGTTTTTATGAATATTTTTTATGCAGCAACCAATTTCCGTTTTATTAAATATATTTTTTTACTATTTCATTACACACGCATTCATATATCCTGCGAATCATGTGTGTCCTTTGTCAAATCCTTTCAATTTTTCTTTCACACTCGCTCACATTTCTTACAAGCAGGCATTACTATGCATAAACCCTTTCGAAAATCTTGTTATGCTCAGCCACTTTTTCTCGCTCTCAACTACTTTTAACGCCTGTATTTTGTTATTGCAAATTGTTGCTTTCTTGTTTTGCCATATTTATGACATATTGACAGCTATCAGCAAATTTATTGCCAATTAACTTGTTTCACTTATATACATATGTACATGTGTATCACATTATTATATACTATATGCAGCTACTACAAGGGTTTCGTATTTCATTATTAATAGTATTTTATCCGAAAATCCGCTCTCACATAAACCCACGCTCACACTCTAAAGCTCTTAAATTGACACTTTGTCATTGCTGTCAGCATTCAATGTCAAAGCCATCACTTTTGACTTCTTAATTCATAGCCCGCTTTAGTCGTTAAAGCATTTAGTGCTTTTGGCATGGCGTTTAATTAATTAAGAGCTTATATTTCGATAGAAATTGGGTTCATAACGGCAAGTTAATTACTTTAAGAGAGTGTCTGGAAATTTTAGAGTAATTATAAAATGAGTGGTGTGGGTACTTAACCGAGGTGGTGTGGATGGCGAGTAACCGCTGTTGGGGATCTTAAAAAAGCAATGGAAGAAAAGGATATGTCATTCAGCAGACTTCTCAGTGATAAACTATATAAATTATGACAAAAAAGTACCCGGAAATTGTAAATAAAATTCAGAATATTTAATTAATCATCAATATTTATTTTGCCGCCTTCGAAGTAATCCCCACCAGATCGAATGCAGTTATGACAACAATTTTTCCAAGCCTCGCAGCACTTTTCATAAGCACTTGTTGGGATGGCCTTCAGCTTCTTCAGCGAATTTTATTTTTAACTTTTCGATCGTCTGAAAGCGGGTTCCATTCTGATGATTGTTGACTTCTTTGCATGTTAAACTCATAAAATCATGTCTCATCGGCAGTTAGAATTTCATGTATATATCTCCTCAAATGAAAAAGATTTCCATACAAGGACTTGAGGTGGATCGATCAGGTTGTTGCTACATGCTTAAAGATCCGATCGGGACAATTTTTTCGGAGATGACACCTTTGCCTTGGGAAATAATTTATGCCAAATTTCGTAAAGATATCTCGTCAATTAAAAAAGATATCCATGCAAGGGCTTGAATTGGACTGGACCGTTCCGATAAATGACCAGCTTCCTGGTGAGAAAAGGACGATTTAGATCAATATCTAAATATCTGAGAGATTAGTTTGCGTATATACTGGTGATGCCACAATGGATATTATAAAGAAGCTGTATACTTTCACGGTATTGTGATTTAACTCAGTCATCTATTAGGTTTTGTTCCAAGTCATTTTGAGCAATACTGTAGTTTTGGAAGTCGAAGGGAAGTTTTTTAAATTAAAAAAAGCAGAATTAAAATGTATTTTGTTATGGTAGATCGGAGACTTTTCAATTGACCTGCTTGTTTGGCCAAGCACTAGTAATAGGCTTTTGCGAGAGCATGTGATAGTGAGCGAATACAATAGACCATAGGTCATGATGTAAACCTCAATTAAATTATATTCTACTCTAGCTTCGAGTCAACCTATATATGTTGTATATCAATCTTTCTGAAAGTATTTCTAAAAGTGCCTTTCGATCTCTTCTCTATTTCAGAACGACCATTAAACACTGAGTATACAGCGAATTGGGCATTATTCCTGTACAACCACTTAGACACAACCACCAATAAACCCTAGACAGAACTTGCTAAGAGCATCCTATTGAAAAAAGACGCGCAGTTAATGAACGAAATAAAGTTAAATTTAATGGCATAGAGTGTAATATTAACATAACATAAGTGATAAGAGATATATACCATAAAGGAGTAATTAAGCATAAGTGTGTGTAAATGTGGAAGAGAAGAGCAAAGCTATACCAAAACTGATGAAAAATTTGTAAAAAGTAATTGCTGTCAAAGTATAAAACTAAATAAATTTGCGTAGTTAGGTGAAGCAATGGCGCTAAAAGATATATAAAGCTATATTTGGATTAAGAAATAGATTTTGAGAGAGAGTTTATTCACTTCTTTTTTTTTTTGTTTTGATAAACATATTATTTTCATCATTTTTAAATAATTTTTTTTTTTTAATTTTTTTCATTCCATAATTAAATTAATTTTGTTTTTTTCTCATATTTTTTAATTAATATTTTTTATTGCATATACATATATATTTGTTTTTATTTACACATGGCTCTGTGGGAGGTTTATTGGTGGTTTTGTATTTAATTTTTTGCCCCATGTTTTTTTTCTTATGCTCTCAGTTACGTAAGTACTTACCTTTGCTTTGATTTGACTTTTTTTCACATTTCTGTATTTTGGCAATTTTTATTTGAACCGTCACTGTTTTTCTTAATTTCGGATTTAGCATTTTTTTCTGTTTTGAATGTTCAAAATTTTTTAAATCAAACACAAACATTTTTTTGTTTTATCTTTGAGATCTCATTTTTTTTTTTTTTCTTTTTCACATTTTTAGACTTTCCATATTTTGGAGTGTATGGCCATATTTTTCTCATAACGAGATTTTTTTGGTTTTTTTCTAATTGTGATTTTTGAAAATTGTTTTCAATAAAATTTATATTTTCTTCTTCCCATTTTGTACATATACGAAACTTTTACTTTTGAGTGCATTGCCATCTTTTACCCATTTGACAACTTTTGTTTTATTTTTTTCTCATTTTCTGTTATTTGAAATTTTTTAGAAGTGCTATTTTCAAAAGCATTTATCTTAAATAAAGTAAATATTTTTTTCCATATTTTTATTTTATTTTCAATTTTTTTTTTTTTTTTTTTTTTTTGAATTAATTTGCCATCTTTTTCTCATTTTCTGTTTTTTGAAATATTTTTGGAAGTCCTTTTAAAAGGCATTTTTTTTTTTAATTTTAGCTTTGAGTTAATATTTTCTTTTTCTTAACACTTACGTATTCCGGAATGGCTTTTCTTTTTTTTCTAATTTTTGAAATTATTTCGAAGTCATATTTCCAAAACCATTTTTTTTTTGTCATTTTTGTTATGATTTGAAATTTGTTTTTTCTTCTTTTTTAATGTTTTAATATTTTTTACTGAAATGCTTTTTTTCTCTTTTCGATATTTTTTCATTAGTTTCCTCATTTTCTGATTTTTGAAATTTTTTCGAAATCGTATTGTCAAAAAAAATTTAATTTTGTTTGAATTCATAAATTTGCGCTAACCCTCTCTGTTTTTTTTTTTTCAAATTATGGGTTTTTAATTTCGTTTTTGTTTTCGTTTTGTTCTGTTGAAATTTTTTTAAGACGTATGTATATTCGAAAGATTTTTTTTTTTTAATTTTTGGCGATAACATTTTCTTCTTGAATTTTTTTAGATTTTCAATATTTTTAACTTTCTAAATTTTGCTTTTACTTTTAAACTTTCGATTTTTTTCGGATTTTAAAAAACCCTTTTTTTTTTTTTAATTTTTACCTCGAGTTGTAACTTGCTCCTCATATTTTTTTGGATTTCTCATATTTTTGCGATTCGATGATTCACCATTATGGCGTCAAAATATAATATATAAAGCTGTATTTGGATTAAGAAATAAAATTTGAGAAAGAGTGAATATTCTTTTTGTTAATCACAAAATTTTCAAGATTTTTTAAATTAAATTTTTTTTTTAATTTTTTTCATTAATTATGGAATTTATTTTTTTTTTCTCGTATTTTCTAATTAATATTTTTATTGCATATACATTATATTTGTTTTTATTTACACATGGCTCTGTGGGAGGTTTATTGGTGGTTTTGTATTTAATTTTTTGCCCCATGTTTTTTTTTCTTATGCTCTCAGTTATGTAAGTACTTACCTTTGCTTTGATTTGACCTTTTTTCAAATTGATGTGGTTTAGCAATTTTTACTTGCACCGTCACTGTTTTTCTTAATTTCGGATTTTGCATTTTTTTCTTTTTTGATTGTTGAAAATTTTTTAAATCTAAAAAAAAAAAACATTTTTTTATTTTATCTTTGAAATCTCATTTTTTCTTCTTCACATTTTTCAATATTTCATGGACATATTTTTCTCATAACGAGATTTTTTTGGTTTTTTTCTAATTGTGATTTTTGAAAATTGTTTTCAATAAAATTTATATTTTCTTCTTCCCATTTTGTACATATACGAAACTTTTACTTTTGAGTGCATTGCCATCTTTTACCCATTTGACAACTTTTGTTTTATTTTTTTCTCATTTTCTGTTATTTGAAATTTTTTAGAAGTGCTATTTTCAAAAGCATTTATCTTAAATAAAGTAAATATTTTTTTCCATATTTTTATTTTATTTTCAATATTTTTTTTTTTTTTTTTTGAATTAATTTGCCATCTTTTTCTCATTTTCTGTTTTTTGAAATATTTTTGGAAGTCCTTTTAAAAGGCATTTTTTTTTTTAATTTTAGCTTTGAGTTAATATTTTCTTTTTCTTAACACTTACGTATTCCGGAATGGCTTTTCTTTTTTTTCTAATTTTTGAAATTATTTCGAAGTCATATTTCCAAAACCATTTTTTTTTTGTCATTTTTGTTATGATTTGAAATTTGTTTTTTCTTCTTTTTTAATGTTTTAATATTTTTTACTGAAATGCTTTTTTTCTCTTTTCGATATTTTTTCATTAGTTTCCTCATTTTCTGATTTTTGAAATTTTTTCGAAATCATATTTTCAAAAAAAATTTAATTTTGTTTGAATTTGTAAATTTGCGTGAAGCCTCTCTCTTTTTTTCACATTATGGGTTTTTAATTTCGTTTCTGTTTTGTTGAATTTTTTTAAGACGTATTTTCGAAAGTTTTTTTTTTTTTTAAATTTTTTGGGGATAACATTTTCTTCTTCGAATTTTTTTAGATTTTCAATATATTTTGACTTTCTAAATTTTGCTTTTACTTTTAAACTTTCGATTTTTTTCGGATTTTCAAAAACCTTTTTTTTTTTAATTTTTACCTCGAGTTGTAACTTGCTCCTCATATTTTTTTGTATTTCTCATATTTTTGCGTGATTCACCATTATTTTCTCATTTTTGCATCATATTTTCAATAGCTTTTCTTAAAAACTATTTGGTCATTTATTTTCGAATGATTGACTTCAAGTTTTTCTAAGCAAATATACCAAAATAAGTGAGGTTATGTACAAACCTACAATACTGAATAATACGCAATAATATTTGAAAACAAAAACACAGTTATACAGTGAAAACAATAAATAATTATTATTGCATATGTATGTTTCTACAAGTAAATAGTTATAGACATATATGTATATACATATGTATAATATAAAAAAATGTAAATTAAAGCAAAACAGCATATACAGACATACAGTAAATAAAAAAATGTATAAATAAATTATTGAAAGCCATTGCATATACAAAAAAGTGGAAAAAAAATAAAAATATATATATATATTTAAAAATAAAAAAATAATATAACAAAAATAAAAACAAATAATATAATAGAAATAAAAATAAATATTATTGTATTATAGCTGATGGCATATATGTGCATATACATGGTATCTATTAGGTATACAACTTTATATACTGTATGTGCTATGCATTTCTAAGTGTTTAGCTAAGCTTCAAGAGGCAAAAAAAAAAAAATAATTGATAGAAATATGTAAAATTTGAAGAAAAGTATAAATTTGAGAAAAATAAAAAAACAGCATAAGAATAAAAAAACACGAAGTAAGGCAAAACAAAAAACAATATGAAATGACAGCACCCAAACCCGTGCATGCCGGCTTGTATATTACCGTTATAGAAATCATAGCTAAACTGTTGCCAGCATAGTAATACGAATTGCAACACACAAAATACAAAATAAACAAAAAATGCTTAACAAGCATTAAAAGACAATAGCAGCATTCATTACAACATTTCATTTCATATTTACGCATACTTTTTTAAGCGACTGTTGATTGTTTTTGAGATTTTTTAAAGATGAATCGATAACATCACTTTCTATTCAATTCATGTCATACCCTTCTAATAATTATCGCCATTATTCATACTTAACAACACATGAAGGCATATGCGAATGGTTTTCGGCAACTTTATAAATATATTACACCCCGTGGAATCAAAAAGTGCGCACTAATTTCGTCTATACTTAAAGTTTTTACTCATATTATTTTATTTTCCTTCAACAACAATTTTTTGTACACAAAAAATAAGTGCTACATTGCACTAATAGCGTTTACTTGCAAAATTTTTCTTAGTACTAAAAAGTGTACTAAAAATTTTTACTAAAAAGTGTACTAAAATGTGAACCAAAATTTTGTACATAATTAAATATTTAGTACAAATGTGCGCACTCGCCTGTACCGAAGTACTTGGTACTAAAAATTATTATTAAAAACTTTTCATATTTTTTTAATTTCCTTTCTAAGAAATGTTTGTTGTACACATACAATAAGCAAAATTAGCGAAATCTTTTTTTAGTACTAAAAAGTGGGCTAAAAAAATGTACTAAAAATGTACTAAAATTTCTTAATAAAAATGTACTCCTGATAGTACACCGAAGTGTATATTTATATAACTGATTTGGTACTAAAATATTATTTCGTTTACTAAACCATTTATATGTGCATAAAATCTGTACCGTTAGGTTTTAACCATTAACCATAATATTTATTTATTAGTATTTATATTTTAGTACAGTGTACTAAAAAATCTCCAACCGCAGTTTTTTGACATATTATTTTAAAAGACAGAATTTCTTTGCATGGAAACATAATCGAGTCGTTTTCGACTTTTAGTACTACTGTAAATCAAAAAGACGCCACTACCTTGATGCATATATTTTTTAATGCGTATTTTTTTGTATTCTTGTGCGAACATAATGCATGCTAAAGCATCAAAAACATGTTCTGGCACTAAATACTAAAAAGTGTACTAAAACCTGTACTAAATTATATACTAAAACATGTACTAAAATGTATACTAAAACATGTACTAAACTGAATGCTAAAATTTTGTACATTATTAAATATTTGCTAAAAAATCTGGAAACGAATTACTGCGTAATAAAATTTGTACTAAAAAATGTACTAAATTGTGTGCTTAACTTTTGTACATTATTAAATATTTGCTAAAAAATGTGGAAGCGAATTATTGCGTAGTAAAATTTGTACTAAAATCTGTACTAAAAAATGTACTAGATTGTGTGCTTAACTTTTGTACATTGTTAAATATTTTCTAAAATATATGAAAATTAACTTTTTACGTACTTGCACATACCGCAGTACTTTGGTACTAAAAAATAGTACTAAAAATTTAGTCGAAAAATGCGAGTTTCACAATTTTGCAGCAATTTTTGTACGTATATTTTAAAGCTATTTGAAATTCCTCGTCGGCTTAGTTATTTATGCACATACATATACACCAATAATGTGTACTAAAAATGTACTAAAAGCTAACATCAACACTTCTAACTTAAAATCATGCCCCTTACTGCTGTTGTACATATTAATATTTCAAAGCAAAAGCTTTTGGCTGCATTTATACAAAACTAACAAAAATAAGCATCAATGTGTAATTAATAAGGAGAACCTAAACAACTCATCAATATTTGTAAATAGCTAAATTTGTAATTACTGAGAATTCTGTATACTAACCGTACCACATACATACATACTTACATAGTACTTAGTACTTTCGCTATCATAGCAGTAATACGCCTATACTCATGAGCATAGTAATAAATGCAACACACATAATTCACATTCTCAAGGCTTAAACATGTATTAGGGTGGGTCGGTATTTTATATATGAGTATTATTTTTGCTCTAAAAAAATTTATTTACTCTAAAAAGCAATATAAAATTTAGCTTAAAATATTTTTCATGGAAAAGTCACTTTAAAAGTGGCGATCTGAGGTCGAAAAAGGAGAGGGAAAGGGAGTGGTTGAATTCTTTAGCACCAAAAAGGGTTCAACCGTTTTTCTTTTCTAATTTTATCTTTAATTTTCATTAGATTTACACTTGCTGTGAATTTTTTTTCCTTTTTACGATACTCAGAGGCTTCGATTTCCAGCAAAACTACGTTCCTTGTAAAGAAATGTTATATGACGAAAGGGTAGGAATTGAAGAGATCTATAACTTTTGTATTAACTACTTTTTCACATAACCCCAAAATTCATGTGAAAAATTTACATAACTCAAGGTTTTGTATTTTTTATTTTATTTTGTAAAAAAGCTTACTTTCTTTTCCCTTGGAGTTAATCCATTTCAGGCAATTGACTTCGCTCAACTGCTATAATTTTCTTACAAAAATATTAAAAATATTTTTTTTTTTTTTCAACTGGCCCACCCTAGTAATTATAAATTCATAAAATCTATAGCGTTTTGTTTAATTTTTCTAAACATGTATGTATGTAAGCGCTACCTAAGTAAGCTATGTTTGGATAAAATATGTAGCTACTAAAGCCAGATAAGAGTATTTGACAAAAAAAATAACAATAAATAAAAATATTAAACAAAATATATTGAATTGAAATAATTGAATTTGAAGAAAAAATTAAAAAAACTGAAACATTGGTGGGTAAGTAAAAATAGAAACAAAACAACAAAAAAAATTTAAATATTTTGATTTTGAATAACAATACATATAATAAAGGGTGTTTTTTTAGACGACTTGTTTTCAATAACGCATTAACTTTTTCCAAATTGATCAGTTTGACAGCGTTGCTTGTTTTTTATTGAGTTTGATTTGCCAATTCATAATTTTTTTTCCTACTTGATAACCAGCTGTCTTAAAAAAACCCTTTATAATAAGAATATGTGCCAAATAAATAGCGAATAATTAGTTTTGACCAGTAAATTAAACATGTATTTATTAACACTTTCTAACTAACACATTAATTACTATTACCATATTAACTTCTAGCATGCTTAATTATTCTTCATTTTTAAATTTATTGATGGCCCTGTAGTTATTTCAACCTATTCACTAGACTGCTATAAACTTTACATATAGTATAAAGCTCCCTCACTAGCAATAAGCTTTGTCTCTTTCACTCAATCTCAAGTTTCGTAAGTTTGTTGTCTCTCAAGTGGCGCGCTGGCGATGTTTTCTGAGAGTAAGTGACTGTTGTGTGCTCTTTACTATAGCAAAAGCACTCGAAAAGCTTGCGCTTAGTAGAAGACGGTATTTCTTGCTCTGGAAATGTATGATCGTGTGGAAATAAGGTGACCAGCAGCAAAAGCGTAACTATTTCAATATTTTGAAAAACAAATTAGTTTTGCTTAAATTCAATAAAAAAATGTTCCCTGAACTTTTGGTACTTGTAATATAATGTCGTGAAAAAAACACTCTCTAAAATTAAATTATTAAATCGGTCTAAAAATATTGAGTATCGTTTTAAAAAAGACGGGTTTGAAGCCCTTAAAAAAGACTCTCCAAAGATTTTTCAGTAAATAGTTCTGAAAATCTTTGGATTTCGTTTCAAAAAAGTCCATATAAGAGACTCTTTACAATTTTCAGGTAAATCGATCTGAAAAATCATGGATCTCGTTTAAAAACGTTCATAAAGGAGACTTTCTACAATTTTCAGGTAAATCGATCTAAAAACTGTTGGGTATCGTTTTAAAACCTTTATTCAATTTTCAAGTAAATTGTTTTGAAAAATCTTGAATATCGCTTTAAAAAACGGGTTTAAAGTCCATAACAAATTTTCTCTAAAATTTCCAGTTAAATCAGTCTGAAAATCTTGCTAAACGTTTTAACAAAAAAAGACAGTTATGACATAATCAGTTGAAAGAAAGAAAATTCGATTGTTTTTTTCCCCCTTTAGAGTATATCGATATATTTACTCCAAAGAATTTTAAATAATGGTGGATAATTTTTGCGCAAAGAACTTCCTTTTTCACTTCAAACCTCAAATGGCGCTATCGTTAACCTTTGACGATTCCTGATCATAATACACATAAGCATTATAAGATCATCTATATGATTATCATTCGGTCTATTTATGTACTAGTTAGATCACTTGTCTAATAATGGTAGGTTTTGGAGATGAAAGACTTCCTTCAGCGTAAATAAAAAAAATCTCGGAAAATGTTTTCGAAATTACTAACGTAAAGCGAGTGAGTTTCACCTCAAGTGTTTCAAATGTTTCTATTTAGGAGTTTATAAAACAATACACAGACGACCAGATTTTCGCGTGACTAATATGTCATTTATTTCACAACTGATTTTCAGCAGCTTGTGTGACATAGTTTTACTAATTGAATTCCTCGACGAATTTCAAATACCGAAAAATTCCCGCTACTCAGTATTGACTTTTGTTTACACTTCGAAGTTCCCCCTATACCAAATGTTTGAGTAGGAAAAGAAAGAAGAAAATCTCATTAAACGAAGCAGCTGATTATCATATATATAATATATACATATATATTTATAAGTATATACATATAGATTTCCAAACAAAGAGGTAAGATCAAAGCCAACACATATTCCTTATACAAACTACAAGTATATGAGCGAAAGTACTCAATGCAAACAAAACACTCACCTACGGAGTACAACAAATCGCCAAAGGCAGCTGTAAACAATTCGGCCAAAAATCGAAAATCAGCTGAGCCATAGTTTCCACAAATATATGAAAACAGAGCCAAATGCCATTAACTAAATAAAGCAATGCTCAGCTTACTCAGAACACTGGGTCTCACTGATTGGGTGAAAGAGAGCGCGTATATTATAGAAGAGAGCACAAAGTCCACAACAATGATAGAGGCGCACAGCGCAAACCAGCCAGTTAGTTGGATGATAGTTTGTTTAGTTGCTTAATTTCAGCTTTAAGTGTTGAGATAATTTAATATTCTTGCGCAAATATCTGCACAAAATAAACAAAATCTATTTTTTTTTACATAATAACAAATTTTAATTATTTTCAACTATATAAAAATATCAAAATCGTAGATACCACAGTTACACTTTATGACTACTTGTAACGGCAGCACTGATTGAAGCAAATTTTTAAAGATTTGGCGCTCTCTAGCGCCTAGCCGCGTTATCAATACATTCCACATACACTAGCTGGCTAGACCCACAATGCGCTGCCAACTTGTGCATGGATCGCTGTTGGGCCACTGGCTAGCCAACAGCCAAATTCAGTTCACTAACGACTTGACAATGTAAAGGTTGTGTTTTTTTGCCGCTTTGTTTGCGAAAGTTTATCGTGAAATCGTGTAAATTGCGTACTAACTTACTGAAGTTAAGACGTGCGTTTGTTAAGTTGTGGGAAATTTAAGAAATAAAATTTTCTAAAATATTATTAAAAATAATAAAAGTGTGTAATCTGTAAATTATGGAAAATTTTTGATTTGTGGCAAGTGGAAGCAAGTGTTTTATTGCAAGTTTATACAACTCTTTTCTAACTAAAATGCAAAGTTATGAAAAATTTTTTTTTTTTGTTTACTGTGGGAAAATTTATATTAAAAAAGCTTAAAGTGTATTGAATCTGAAGGTATGGCAATTTAAGTTCTCAACTGAAAGGAAGCATTATCTAAAAAAATTTATTAGTTCTTAGATATAGTTGTTCTTGCGGCTCTTCAGTTATAGTTTGCGCAAATACCTAATACATAAACAGAATTTTCTTTTATGGAAGAAATTTTAGTATAAAAACTTTAAAAAAATTTTAAAAACATTTTAAAAAAATTTTATATAGAATTTTTGCTTAATTGCAATTTAAATATAACTTCTTTTTCTAAATTTAGTTAGTAATAACCTTTTTTTTCAAATAAATTTTTAAATTATTTTTAATTAATTATTAAAAAAAATTAATAACTAAATTTTTTTATTTAAATTAGCAATGACCAATTTAAAAAAAAAATTACATTATAGAAATTATATAGAATTTTTGTATAATTGTAATTCAAATATAATTTTTTTTCTAAATTTAATTAGTAATAACCTTTTTTTTTCAAATACATTTTTAAATTATTTAAAATTAGTTATTAACAAAAATTAATAAATACATTTTTTTTATTTAAATTAGTAATGACCAATTGAAAAAAAAAAATAAATTATTTAAAATTAATAATTACATTTAAAAATTTTTTATATATAATTTTTGATTGATTATTATTTAAATTATTGCTTGAATTTAATATTTTAAAATATATTTTTATTTAAGTATTAAAATATAATTATTAATAATTAAATTTTTTTATTTAAATTAGTAATGATCAATTTTTAAAATAAATTTTTTAATAAATATTTAAAAAACAAATTAATTAATTGTTAAATTTTTTTTATTAATTTTTAAAACAGTTACTAAATTTTGTTTTTTATTTTAACTAGTAATAACCACTTTTTTAAATACATTTTTGTAATATTTTTAGTTGAAATATTTTTTTAATAATCTTTTAATTAGATATAATTTAATTTTTTTTTGAAAATTTAATTGTCACTAATTAAAATAAAAAAAAATTAAAAAATAGTTTTTTGCTTCTTTATTAAAAAATAATTAATCAAAAATTCTATTTATCAAATTGTAATTTTTTTAAAAGATAATTAATTAAAAATAATTTGAAAATTTAAATTATTTGAAAAGTTTGTTATTACTAATTAAAATAAATAAAAGTATTTTAAGCAATAAGCATAAAAATTTAAATTTTTTCAATAAAAATTTTGATATTTATTAACAATTAATTGAGAAAAATTTTATTGAACTAATTTTGGACAAGTCAGTATACTTCATTTATTAAAAAAATATAGAAATAAATATACAAATATTTTTAAATTGAACTTTCAATTAATTATTATATTAGAGAAATATAAAAAATTTATAATTAATTAATAAAAAGTTAACTATTAATTAAAACTATTAATTATTAATTAAAAAATTACTTTGAATTAATATTTTCTTAATATTTAAAAATTTTTTATGATCATTTTTAATATTTTGATTTTTTTTTTAAATAATTTGCAGTCTATTTTACAAAAACAAATTTAAAAAATTAAAAAAAAATTATATTTAATTAATTATTAATTTATAGTAAAGAAGAAAAATTAATAATTATTAGTTAAATAGTTATTTTTTATTTAAAAAATGAATTAATTAAAAAACCAATTATAAAATTTATCGAAAAATACCTATTAACTTTACTTCGCATTACAAAAGGAATTACAAAGTGAATAAAACCACTGCAACTAAAGTGTCAAGTGTGGTAAACATTTTGTGTAAATATATCAGTTTTTCCAAGAAGAACATATGTACATACATATATACATAATTTTTTGAAAAAAAAATTTTAGAATTTAATTAATTACAAAAATTAATTAATGGCAAAATTAAGTGGACTATAACAAAATTCATGACTTAATTAATTATAAAAATTAATTTATTATTTAATTAAAAAAATAAAAAATGTATTAATTACAAAAATTTATAAATTACAGCGATTAAGGAAAAACTATTTATTAAGAAATACAAAAAGAAATAAAAAATTATTACGAAATACAGGAATTAAATAAAAAAAACTGTTAGTTTAATTGTGTTTACCAAAACTAAAATTTAATACTTTAATAGTGCTGAAAAAAAAATTAAATAAAATTTACCACCAAAAAATTTGCTACCACAAAACTTTGGCCGATAATTCAGCGAAAATAGAATTTACCGCACAAATTTTCGACTAATTTTGTTGTCAAACTAAATTGCCAGCAAAATACACAAAACTACAATAACAAAAACATTAAACAAAATTAAAATTGCCACATTTCGTCATCAGACCAAAAATTGCCGCATTGCAGCAGCAGCGTTTGCATGTAGGTAAGTGTCCAACAATTTACATTTGCATTAGTCTACCACCACATGCACACATTACAATTAATTTTGTATATGCACAAACATATAACATACGTGTGTTTGTGCGTTTTCACCAAATTAAGCCCGCTAACGTGAGCGGGTGTGTGCGTTGCGCGCATTATGCACGCGGCCAAATGAATGGAAAATGAAGACATGAGCAGCAAACAAGAAAAAAAAAAACACACACACCAAAGTAAAGTGTCTCAAAAAAGTGGAAGGGCAAAGTAAAACAAAAACAAAATAAGTTGTAGCAAAATTACGCGCTTTCGCACGCGATGCGTTTGTGGGGGTGCCTTATGCCACGAGCCAAGAGCAGCGAACGCAAACAACTCATTTGCCCGCATGTTTATAGTTTTCAATTTGGTTATTATTTTGGTTTTGTTTTCCAATTTTTTTTTTTTATTTTTTTTTTTTTTTGCTCTTTTTTGTTACTTTTTTGTTTTTTTGTCTTTTTTGTTGTGCAAACAGCTTGAACTTTAATTACAGTTTGAATGTCATATAATATATACAGGTATACATATATATTTATACATGTATTATTTACTTCCGCCACTCTCCATACACTTTTTGTTGTTGTTATTTGCCGCTAGCTATTCGTTTTTCGTTTTTTCAAACCGAAATTCGTGCATTTTTTCAAAAGTGGCTTTTCACACGCCACTGAATTGACATACATTCCAACAAATACAAAAAGTAACGGCATATTTGCTCAAACACTCCACCAGAATAATTGCGCTCGCAGTTTGACCTATATTTTTGTCCTAATTTTGATAGTTTACAGTTATTTTTCCCCTATTTTTTCGAATTTCCTCCATTTCGTTGACTTCATTTTTTCATGCTTCACACACTTCCCTGGAGTCACAGGTTACTCATCGCGTATATTCCTAGAGACAATGCCATGCGCTCTCTTCATAAATCACCCGTGGGCCAGACACTTGTATTGTCCTAAAATCAAAAAAAAGCAAGTTGTCAATCGATCGACTTATGCTACTGCCTTATCCACACAACGGTTGCTATGCCTTAGTTCCACCTTCTGTTGAAAACACTTCACGTTTAACTCACACTCTCTCTTTATGCTTCACACCCAGCTTTGGTAGTTTTTCCAAGTTCTGTCGCTTTTTTGCTTTACATCTGGCTTAAGTTCTCTTCCATTTTCACCTTTTTCCACTTTTTAGCTAATTTCTATCCTTTATTGTTATTTTCTTCACCCATTGGTATTAGAGCATTTGCGTACAACCCCAAAAGTTAATGCCCCCTTAGTTTCCGTATACTTATTGCATTCGTTTTGCTGTTTTTTGAGTGCTTTGTTTGTTGTGTTTTTGCCACTAGTTTTCTATTTCTTTCTTTTACTATTTTTTCTTTATTATTTTCACAATCTTTGGCTGTCTAGCTTGGTTTATTGTGTTCTTGTTTTTTTGGCATTTGTTATGTTATTTTTTGCTTTGTCGTCTGTCGCAACTTTATCGCTTTATTTAACGACGCTTTGATAAGCGATTGCGACAACGGCATCGGCATTATCGAACTTTTTGCATATTTATTCTTGCTCAGATACAATGCTTATCTATAGGAATTTTAGAATGTAGGAGTTGCCATTTTTGGGATGGAACATACCATTATAGTTTCACATATTCCAAATTCTTGAGGGTGCTGATTGACTTTGAACTTTTTCATGGAATTAATAGAATTAATAGAAGAACTAACTGTGAATTGTTTTGAAAATGTTTGTGGAATTAATGGAAGAACTAACTGCGAGTTCTTTAAAGTAGTCAGGTTTGTAAGCGGACTTAACGACATACATATTATAAAGAAGGAATATGGAAGAGATGGATTCCATGATCTCATCAAAATATCAAGAACCCAAGAGTCATATGGGTCAGTTAAAGACACATGGGATCATACATTCTTGCCGAAAACCTTTGCTACAGATCAGTTCTCATCTCATCTCATATAACGCTTTATCGATTCAAGGATAATTAGTGAGATCCTAGGCTTTGTTTACCAAGTGTCTATGCGAAATGCTAGGCTGTCGTTCTTTGCTCTCCATACCTTTTTTTCAATCCGCTAAACCTAACATATCTCCAACTCCAGACTCTCCCACGGAACCACCTGTTTAAGTATAGTATGGACATATTTTCTTAAACTTTTCTAGTACTTATGAGCAAGTCTTTTGTTCAGCCTGTTCTAAACTCATATTCATAGTCCTCATACAATTTCAATGTAGTTTTTAAGAGTAGATAAGCAACTGCTGCATGATCTCATTCTCTAAACTCTATACATAGTATGGGTACACTATATAACAGCAACAATTTCTCGTTTATGTGGTTGTTGCGTAAAAAGGTCGATTTTATATTCGACCTATTAATGATCCCATGGAGGAATACCTAAAAAAGATAAAAATATTTTTTAGGTTACACTGCTTTAAAAGTAATGTGAAAATTGAAAATAGCGGCCAAAATAAAAAAAATGGAAAAAGAAAAAATCAAAAAGTGGTTTAAACATTTTAGGTAATAAAAATTAGGTCCACACTTATTGCCTAAAGACCAAAACCAGATAGATACATTAACTCCTAGAATTTTTAATTTATTCTTCGACTAGCTTTCTACCATGAAAACAGCAAAATACCTTCATTTTTCGAATCATAATTATTAATAATTTAATTTTGTTTGTTAATGCATTTAATCACCAGCTTAACGAGGTTAAATCCTGGCAATTATCCAAAATGTCATTTCGGTAAAAATTCAAAATAATTTTGGGAAAATCCAAACAATTTGTTGCGTAATTTATAGCAGTGGTTTCCTTTGAGTTGTTGTACTTTATTATTGAAAAAGCTTATGCGCCTTTATTATTTGACGCATTTGCTTAAAAATGCCAAATATTAAGACGAAATTTAAAAATGAAAATGTCAAATAAATTTATTTTCCATTTTTTAAGCACACTATTAAAATTTTTATAAACATTTGCAATTTCTGACACTTTTATGCATTTTTAAATGTGTACATTAACAAAAGTAATGTGCATATTTCCAAAATATTTTTTTTTTATCTGGAAATAATAATTTTTTAATTTTTTATAGTTAACGTCAAATAATACACATTTAACACTAATTTCATTTCTCTTAAGGCATTGTTGCCTTTTATAGTGAAAGGATTTCCTAGAGGTATATGTAGTTGTCAAACCAGCTGTCAAAGTAAACCCTCGAGTTTGAAGACATAGAATTTTATGTTATAGTGAAGGAATTTACATAAGGTGTAGCTGTGAAACCAGCTCTCTCGTATTTACAAAAGTGTAAATGCTGACTGTTGGACTTTCGCGCTGCAGTCTTTAATAATTAAACACCTTCATTTAATTTTTCAGACTTTACCACACTTCTCTTCTTTCTCTTCTTCTTATTAATATCCTTATTTGTCTGCCGTTATTTCAATTAGCTATCTGCTCAAACAAACTCGTGTAATTTTTCGTAAAGAGATTCTCAAAAGCAACTTTCAACATTTTATAATATTCTAAAATTATTGACTGTAATTTTTCCTAATTTTTCATTAACGTTTATTTGTATAACTCACATTGAATATGGCTCTTTTTAAGTACAACTACATTGCAGTAAGGAAATTTCGAATAAATACAAACGAAAAACAAATTGCGCAAGATTTTTAATTATATCCATTACATTATAAATTAAGCAAACAATTCGCCGCAGTTAAACAGTGTTAATCAACCACCCGCTAGGTAACTTACAAAATGTACATTAGGGTGGGTAAAAAAAAAAATTTATTTTTATTAAGAAATGTGAGCAAATGGTTAATATAGTAATTACTTCTAAAATACTAAAATAATCTAAATATGTTTGCTTTATATACAATACAAACACGGTTTTTAGTAATTATAAAAACTTTTTCGAAAGTTTCGAAAATAAAAAAAATCTAAAATATTTTATACTGAACTTTTTTTGATTGGGTCGTAAGAAAGAAAAACATTTCTACCGTCTTCGAAGTCAACTTTCAAAATCGATATATTTATCTTCGAATTTCGAAATTATGTTTTTTGAAAAAATTTCGAATTGAAAGGAAATCTTAAATATTTATTTTCAAAAAGAAAGGAACTCCAAAATGTATTCTACTGACTCTTTTTTTACATCCGTCATAAGAAAGATAGTTATTTCTACGTTTTTCGAAGTAGGAAATATTTTTGTTCGAACTTCGAAATTATGCTCATTGAAAAGAATTCCAAAAAAAAAAGAAAATCTAAAAAGTTTTATACTCACAACTTTCTAGATTACGTCATAAAAAAAGTAACTTCTACGTTCTTCGAAATCAGCTATCAAATTCCGATTTTGTTTTCGAATTTCAAATTTATGCTTATTGAAAAAATTGTAACTATTATTATGATTGTATATAAGCTCTAAAAATTTGGCAACGTGATACTTATGAGTGCTCCAAAATGAGCCAGTATTCTTTAAATATAACTAATTTTTTCGAACATTCCGAGTTTAACCGCTAAATTTGGCCGAAAAATACATACCGTTACAATTAAAGAAAAGGTAGCTTACGTTTTTAAATTTTGAATAACCACTTACTATAGTTAATAATAATATTTTATTATATAAAATTATATTTGATTTCGAAATTGCAAGGCAAATATATAAATTTCGTAGATTAAGCATGAAAATCGTTAAAGTTACCTTGTACTTATAGCTTTACCCAAAAAAAAAACTGCCAAATAGTAATAGTTGTATATAATAATTATATAATATAACACCTAATGAATTAAAAAAAAAAAGAAATTAAAACAAAAAATTAGAAACGATTTTATTTACTGCACAAAATATAGCCACCCTAATATGTTGCTATTAATGAGTAATTAAGGTGCTGCAGATTTATGTAATCTATAATAATTGTTTCTTGGTTTATTTATTTGTTGATTTCGAAATGATTTTCATCAAATATTTTGGCTTTGTGTTGGTGCAGACATTTTATTTTTCTGTAAACACTTTTTATCATTCCGCTCTTTGTTACATAGATATGTACATATATACATATTCGAATATGGTATGTATTATTACATGTACATATGTTTAGCTTTCAATTCATTTTCTATACTAATTAATTCATAAATATTTACAAGTGTTTTGCTACCAGGCATGTCTGTATTCATCGGCTTTCTCAAAACTTTTTGTTTCGGGATTTCAAGATTAATTTAAGTTTTTTCGTATGGATCCAATAAAATATTTTTTAATAAAAAATTTCATGAATCCCGAAATTTTTAATTTTCGGGATTGAGAAAACTTACTTTGCATAATATTAATTTTTAATCAGCGGAAACTATTTAAAGTAAATAAATTAATTATTTCACAAATCCCGATATTCTATTCTATTATGAAAATATTAATTTTTACGTAGCGGAAGCTATTTAAAATACAGCTAATGAATTCATCTATGAGTCCCGAAAATTTAAAATTTATAGTATGAAAAACAAGATAAATATAAATGAAGATTTAAAATTACGGGTTTGACAAAACTTGTGTTGTACGATATTAATTTTTACAAAGCGGAAACTATTTAAAATAAAGCATGTAAAATATTTTACCGATCCCGATTTTTATGTTAAATCAAAAATAATTAATTATATCACAAGTCCCGAAATTTAAAATTAAAAATTTTTCAAGATTGATAACACTAATAAGCAGTTTGGAATTACATCTCTTTATTTGATAATAATAACTTCAAACAAAGTAAATGTAATTTTGCTTCGATTCCGAAATATTTGCGTTTTCGGGATTAACAACACTTATATAAATTTACATGTGTTTAGTAATTGTAAAAAAAAATAGTTTATAACAAACTAGATTAAAAATTTCGTTGATCCCGAAATATTTGAGTATTCGGTACTGTCAACACTAATGTGTAAGTTGTCTAAGTTTGAAATCCTGCTGTGTTTGTGGCATTGATGAACTGCCATATGCATCTAATTTCGTTGTAAGCATTAGCTGATTGACTGATAAAGTTAAGGCAAAATTGGGAAAAATTCAATATTGGCTATACGTGAGTACAAATGTACATATATGTATATCTGTAGTTACATACATATGTTTTTAGACTTGTAACAACATAACATTTCTGTATAATATTCAGTTTTGCTTGGTTACGAAATATTATATTATTACTTTTTTGAGTAATTTAAAATTTCTAATTCATATTTTTCTATCTTTTTTTTTTTGGTATAATTACGCTCACCTTTTTCATGTTTTTTTTTTTTACTTTTTTTAATATTTTTACATTTCTTTATTTATGTTTTCAAATATATTTATATTGTGATCTATTTAATATTTTTTTTTATAAATATATAAATTTATATTTTAAGATCTTTGTATTTAAATAAGCTAAACCATTTCATGTTTTTTTAGCTTTAAAATATTTTTTATTTATGTGTTTTGTATTTTTTTATTAAAATATTTTTATTGATTTTTTTTTAAGAATTTTTTCTTTCATGTTACAGTTTATTTAAATTATGTAAATAAGCTCAACTTTTTCATATATTCATTTTTTTTTTAAATAATTAAATATTTTTATTATTTATGCTTTCATATCTGTTTAATTTTTTTTATGAAACAAAATTTTTTATGCAAATATTTTGTTATGATAATTTTTTAGAAATATTTTTTGAAACATTCTTTCATAAAAGAATTAAAAAAAAAATTCTTAAAAAAAATATTTTCTTAAAAAATTTTCTTAAAAAATACTTTTTTTTTTAATAAATTAATAACATTTTCATGAAAAATATTTTCTTAAAAAATTTTCTTAAAAAATATTTTTTTTTAATAAGTTAAAAACATTTTCATGAAAATTAAGAAAATTAATTATTTAAAAAATTTTTATTAAAATTATGAAATTTTTTCTGAAATATTTTTGATGATTTTTTTAATGAATTTTTTTTTAATCTTTTTATGAGTTTATTTTTTTATATTTATTTAAATTATTTATGAAACAGAATTTTTTAAGCAAATATTTTTTTATGAATATATGAAAAAACAAACAATCGTTTATAAATCTGTTGAAACAGTTTTTCATAAAAGAATAAAAAAAAAAAATCTTAAATTTTAAATTTTTTTTCTTAAAACAAAAATATTATTTCATAAAAAAATTAAAAAATGTTTTCATATAAAAATTAAGAAAATATATGTTCCTTAAAAATAAATTTTTTTTCCTAAAAATAAATTTATTTTCTTAAAAATACATTTTTTTTTTCTTAAAAATATTTTTTTTTTTTCTTAAAACAAAAATATTATTTCATAAAAAAATTAAAAAGTATTTTCATATAAAAATTAAGAAAAAAATTATAAAAAAAAATATATTCTTAAAAATATGAATTTTTTATTTTAATTTTTTTATCAATTTTTGTTTTTTAATTAAAAATTTAATTTGTTAATGAAAATTTTTAATTTTTTAATGAACATTAAAATTTTTGTAAAAAATGGTAAATCTATATTTTAATTAAATTTTTATTTTTTTCAGCTGCTCTGATATTAATGCCTAGTATGATGTGTTAGTAAGAATAATTTGAAAAAAAGCATAGTTTCAACAGCTAAATTAAGAAAAAATTTAATTGCGAAAAATTTTTACTTAAAGAAAACATAAGTAAAAGTGTTACAAAACAAAGATAATTTTATAATATATTTCAAAACATTTGAAAAAGTTCAAAAAAAAAAAGTAAAAAAAAAAAAATTAATTGAAAAGTGAAAAAATATATTTCTGTGTCTACAAAAAATTTAAAAGTGTAAAAAAAGTTAGTGCAAATAAAAAAGTTTTGTGCAATGTGTTAAAAAATTTAAGTGCAAGATAGTTCAAGGTAAAGTAATTCAACGAATACCAGGCAATATACAGGATCTCGTGCAACATTGAACATCTACAACAACAGCAACATATTCACCATAGCACCATGTACGCCGTGTTGCTGTTTCTGACGCTGTCGCTGGGACTGACCAAAGGCGCCATATTACCAGGTATGTTCGCAGAAAAGTTATAAAAAATGTACATAAAAAGTTTGAAACAAATATTTAACAAACAACAATATGTATGTATGCTTGCACGCACTGTTAAACAGGTGAGTTGCTAAGCAATGCGGTCTAAATCTTTATACTTAGCGCTTGCCTCATTGTCAAGCTATGCAAGCAGAAAAAAGTAGCAAATACAACGAGAACAGCAACACTTTGCAATTGCTGAGTGAGCAAGTCAGTGAGCAAAATCAGCGCAGATCAGAACCAAAATTTAAAAAAAAAGCACACACACACATATAGACTTAGGCATACAGACACACATTAATTTACTACCATACAACCGATTTATGTACTCACTTGCACTGCGCTAATGAGCTGTTTGATTATATTTTCATTAGTGCCTGCACAACAACAACAGCAGCAGTTAGTGATTCAATTTGCCACAAAAATTTCAATAATTTCACTTTTGTTTATATTTCAAAATCGCATTAACCACTGTGCATGTGTTTTGAAAACAACAAGAAGACCGACCGACCTTGCCTGCTGATGAAAATGATGAAAATCTCTTTGTTGTATTTGCTTTTTGCGTTTGAAATTTTGTAAAGCGGTTTTATGTCTTCTTTTACATTTTTTATTTTTTTCTTTTTAATTTTCTTGATTTATTTTTGACGTCACTGTTTCTAAATTCATAATCCGTCTGCTGCCAATTGTTTTTGCACTCATTTGGCGCATTTTCATTTTCGTTTTCACTTTCGATAATTTATGCAAGCAGTTTGGTGATTGCATATGACTTTTTGATCTGACAAGTTGTTCGAGGTGCATGCTATGACTAGAGATATGTTTGTATTTTATTTTTTATTTTTTCGAATTAAATATAATATTTTTGAACATTTTTTTCACTATATTATTTTAACTCCCTCTATTCGACAGCCAATAAAATCGGCCTTCTTCTTTTTTGCATTTCTACTACTTTTTCAAGCATCTTGAGCGCTGTAGTGCTGAATTTGGCACGAACGTTTTGGCTTGAGCTCCTAAATGGTTCGGAGATTGTTGCCGCAAACTTTGTTTCAAAAAAATCCCTTATAAAAATAAATTAGGTGGAGTCAAATCTGAAGATCTGTGGAAACGCTCATATAACTGGCCGTCTGGGTGTCTATAGAAAATGTTTAGCAGAATCTTAATAGCTTTCATCAGAGAATTTTCTTAGAAGCAGAGAGACAGCAGATAAAATGCCTGCTGGAAAGTGTCTGTATATATACAACTACCTTCCAGGAAGCCTAATAGACAGATTAGGGTCACATAGAATGCTTAGTGACTTACAGGATCACCGAGATCATATGCAAGGCAGCGAAAGGAAAACACTAATGCTTTGTGCTCACATAGTCACAAAACGACCGCAGGATGGCTGTTGAGCAGCATGTATTTTGATACATAGTGTACTTTTTATTAAATCAATGATGGGTGTTCCATGGTTCTCTGCCACCATAGGCGGCATAGGGTGGGTTCGTAAGACCCATTTATAAATTTTAGTTTTAAAAATTAAGCACTTCTTATTAAAAATAACGATCCTGACCACATTCCAGAAAAAAATCAAAGTCAGTGGTAGAACAACGCTCTCTAATGAGGGTTTAAAGAAATATATTTTGTTTTATTTGGTCGTCTTTAAGGGGGTATTCTAGTCCGTAAATTAAAAAAAAAAATCGATTTTTTTTATATTTTCAAAGTTTAACTATTCAAGAATATGTGTGCATGTATGTATGTGTATGTTTCAAAATTCAAATTATTTTCGGAGATATAGGCATTTTTCTGACTCGGTATCCAAACTGGTTCCATATTTATTTTTATTATTTTTATTTTTATTATTTTTAAAAAATTCGAAATAGTTAGAAAAAGTGATACAAACAAACTTTTTTTTTAGGCAGTCGCCATTTCGAGAAAAATTTTTTTCCCACTTTTCCGTAGTTCCGGCCATTGCGACATTATTCCAGATTAATAATATTTTTTTCTTTTTAGTTTCAGATAACTAGGAGCGTTGAAATCATGGGTATGGTCATTTTTAGAGACCCCCCACTTCGTCAGTTCATAATTTTCGAAATTTTTTACTTTTTTTAGTTTTTAATTTTTTTCTCTACTCTTCTAAAATTAAAAAACAACTAGTAAAAATATTAATTGCCTTTTTTTATGACACTTTAAAAATTGCCTGAAATTCATGCTTCTAGACTAGAATACCCCCTTAAAATAGTTAATCGTCCTGAGTTGTTATTAAATATTTTTACATAATTGAATACCTGGCATACATATGTATAAAAACAAATTAAGTATTCGTTCACTGGCACATTTACCCTATACATATGGATTTGCATACCAAAAAAAACAATTGGCAAAATAATTTGCTGATTTTTTTTTTTTTTTTTGTGGTTTCATTCTCTAAGTTAAAACAATTTAAGCAGCTACCGTTTGCACTACATAACTGTAAACCTATATGCATGTATTTATGTATTTGTACCTCTCAAGCGCTGATTCATATATTTCTTCGCATTTGTTTCACCGCAAGCTTTCTATAGTTCCATTCATTCATTCATAAAAATACAGCAGCATTTCGACTAAACTTATATTTGAGCATACAAATCTACATAAATACATACCTATTTATATTTAAATATACGTTTGTATACAAGTGGTGATTGTGCGTGATGTTTTGTATGCGAACGCAGCTTCTCTCTCTTCTGCCGCGCCGCAGCTATTTTGTTCGACTGCTGCGCGCATGTGATCTCTCAGTTGCTTCACTTTGCTGTCTTTGCACGTAAAATTATGAATATTTCATTAGTTCTTTTGCGCGCTTAAATATAAACAAATACATAGTATATATGTGGATATAGTAAAGACATAATTGTATACACACAGAAGTCACATTGAACTTCATTGTTTGGCGTGGGCGTTTGTGTGTCACCAAACCACAATACTTTGGCGCGTCAAATGCACAGGCATATTAGTTTGTATATTTGTTTATACATAAATGTATGTGAAATTATATTTTCATGTACATGTACGTCTGTACATAAAACTTTTCGTCCCCCGATTTCAACATTTAACGCAATGTACTATATTATTTAATTTTCTTTTCCAAACTTTTCTTCTGCATTTGCCTTCGACCAGTTTCGCAAATCTCTTAGCGCTTCTACAACATGAATTACTCTCCGTTCATCATGAATCACCTAGTGACTTTCATATCTCACATTTTAAGCATATAATGCCTTGAATTCGCACAATTTATCGTAGTTTGGCATTTTCAAGTAATTTTTTTGTGACTTTCGTTTCATTTGCTTCATTTTCTTTGTTTTCTTGCCATACAGTCACCTGCTGCTGTTCCAAAGTCCACAACTTGCGTTTAGCAACAGCGGCTTCTGTCTGTAGTTTTGGTGCAAAGTTGCAAAATGTTTGTATTTACTAGTAGATAGCGCCGTCATAAAGATATACATATGAACGCTAGCGTTGTGACGTCATTATTGCTTTTTGAGTATTTTTTATCGTATCGAAAATATATAACGCATGAATCACTTTGGATTTCCTAAGAAATCGAAATTTATGTTGTTATTAATTTTATTTATGTGCAAAATTCGAACCAATATATTGATGTTTGAAAATGGTTTTCGAAAAAAGTTGTAAATTTGAACCAATATATAAATGTTTGAAAATGGTTTTCGAAAGAAAAAAATCGGAATTCGAACCAATATATAAATATTTGAAAATGATTTTCGAAAAAACATTGACATTCGAACCAGTATATAATAGTTTGAAATTAGTTTTCGAAACTCGAAGCAACATATAAATTTATGAAAATGATTTTCAAAAAAAAAAAAACAAATTCGAACCAACAAAGAAATGTTTGAAAATGGGTTTCGAAAAGAAATTCCAAAAAATATATAAAAGTTTGAAAGTGGTTTTTGAAAAAAGAATTTAAATTCGAATCAATATGTAAATGTTTTAAAATGGTTTTCGAAAACAATTCGAACCAACATATCCATATATATGCGAAAAATTATTTAAAAATAATCGAAATTCGAAGTAATATATAAATATTTGAAAATGGTCTTCGAAAAAAATTCGAAGTTCGAACCAAAATATCCAGATGTTTATGTGTGAAAATGATTTTCAAAAAAAAATTCGAAATTCGAACAAATATATAAATGTTTGAAAACGGTTTTCGAAAAAAATTCGAACAAATATATAAATATTTGAAAACGGTTTTCGAAAAAAATTCGAAACAATATATACATATTTGAAAATAATTTTGAAAATAAATTCAAAACTGGAACAAATAAGACAAGAAGGCAAGTATATTGGCTGTCTTCAGTGCCATTCATTTTAATAAGTTATTACATGTCACCTTGAGAAAGCTAAATATCCATATACAAAGTTAAATAAACTCTTAGAGACAAATTGCCTTGAATTACCTTTCCTAGTGTTGTTCGGATATTCGTCGATAAGGACTTGTTAACTAAGACCAATTAGCCGTTTTAATTTAGCTTCGATAAACCACACCCAGTGTCTCTATACTCTCTCTCTTCGAAAAAACCTCTACTTTTACTTTTGTTTTTAGATTTCAATAAATAAGGAATTTCGTAAGTACAATCCTTGAACTTGTGAGCTAAAGTACCATTTTCAACTCCTTCATGAATATACTTCAATTGTGTTTGAAAAGTCCTCTCAATGCAGCCAATAAATCGCTGTCAATATAATAATTGCTAAATTCGAAGGAACACTGTATCTCTGCAGTTTTTTTTAAATTTTTTTTAATTTTATATTTGCTATCATTCAATATTTCCTTGGTTGTGCATGAATCACTCTTGACGCATCTGATTAAGTGCGTATATATGATAAATGCCCTCACGGTTGCCTGAGTGGCAAGTACTCGAGAACAGATGTATGAATTCTTATATGTATGTAGTTAGGTATTCAGTAAATCACTTATGCCCAGGGAATGCATTATGCAGGATAGTTAAAAATAGAATTTGTTACGCATGCAGCGCTTAAGTTCGCTGCATATGAAAACAATATTGAAATTATGTTGAAAAAATATATGAAAGGGTCATACAATGCATTATGATTAATTATTATATTTATATATACGTAGAAATTAGAATTAAGTAAAGAAAGATTAATTTATAATATTTTTGCAAGTATTTCATATCGCACCTTTTGGTACATAGTTTCCTGTACGGATAAAAAAAACACCTTTTCTTGAGTAAAATGGGTTTAACATGCTTAAATATGCAATTTATCTTAAAAGTAAAAATTTTGATACAATAGAAGTTCGCCAAAACTCATACAGTTCTGATGAGTTATCGACTACATATGGCAAATAAGACCTCATAAATAAAAGTCGGTAGTTTCGTCTGAAAAATAAATTTAAAAATGTTAATATAAACTTTTAGCACTCAATTTTTATTCATTATCAGACAAAAAAAAATATATAAAAGATATGAAAAAAATACTAAAATAAAAATATAAAAAAATATCATAAAAGAATATAAAGAAATTAAAAATATAAATACAAACTAAACACTGAAATATTAACCTTTTACTTTGTGTTTATTGTTGATATGATTTGTGTTTATAGATTTCAACTGGTCATAAAAATAGCTTCCATAAAAATTCAACTTTAAACCACTTTGTCCAAAGAAGATTTGATATTTTGTCATAAAAATCATAAAAGGCATTAAGTGTCATAAA
>CM050325.1:90623691-90673207 GCA_027475135.1 Bactrocera correcta
TCATTCACATATTTCAAAATATTGTACTAAATATTAAAAAATATTTTAAAAAGTCGTAAAACATCTGAAATTAGCAATAAAAATCAAAAACAACACCAACCGAGCATAAAAATCGAAACGCCCTAGTGAAGGTGTCACGCCGCTTTTGTTCAAAATTCATTTTAATACGGCGCTGCAATATCTTTGCTAATCGCTTAGGAAGGCGTGGATATTTACTAAAAGACACTGAGCTTGCAGTAAGCATGCAAAATAACAAAGTGTGACGACACCAATACACTGCAGAAAAAAAAGTATAATTCTTGTTTGCTGGAAGATTTTTTTTCACAACTCATTTTTGGAATGCCTTCATACTGAGAAAGCAGATTATATATAATCTACAATGTATTAAAAATGTATATACATAGATTAAGAACTAAAATATTATATATATATATTATTATATATATCGAATATTCTACATTCTCTGCTTCATTTGCGTACAGTACGGCTGCGTGCGTGAATTAGGTCGTCAAAGCAGTTTGCTGTCATCCGTTTGCCTGAAAGTATGCTACGCGCAGCGCTAGATACACGTGCGTGCCGCTCTATGTGTGTGTGCGCAAAATGCAGCAGCCACCTGCTGTGCCGTGCTGGGCGCCTATTGCAATTCGGGCGATTTAACTTTTGTAAAAAATCCAGCAACGTCGCAGCCGGCCGCTAGGGTGTGGGCGAATTTTTTTTCAATTATTTCAAGACTTTTTTTGAGATTTTTTCAATTATATGGGAAATTTTAGGAGAAAATTGTCATTAAAGCGAACTTTTTTGCTCCAATCTTTTTGAGATTCTTTCAATTACATGGAATTTTTTAGCAGAAAATTGGAATTAAATGAAATTTTTGGCATATTAAAAATTACAACAACAACTATTTTTTTATTTTAAAGTGGAATTTATATCATCAGAAAATTCGTCAGAAATTTCGGCAAAAATCGATTTTATTAATTACGGTATTTTTTATTAAAATACTATCTGTCACAATACTATCTGTTTTTAATTAAAACAACTTATTTGAAATATTTTTGTGTGCAAATATTTATATATTTATTTAGTGTACACAAATATTATTGCGAATGTTTATTTTGAAATTTCGTCTACATAATATTAGCACATGCGCCATTGACGATTCGCTACACGTTCGTGTCTATAAATACGACTATATGTTGGCATATATAGGGTGATTTTTTAAGAGCTTGATAACTTTTTAAAAAAAAAAAACGCATAAAATTTGCAAAATCTCATCGGTTCTTTATTTGAAACGTTAGATTGGTTCATGACATTTACTTTTTGAAGATAATTTCATTTAAATGTTGACCGCGGCTGCGTCTTAGGTGGTCCATTCGGAAAGTCCAATTTTGGGCAACTTTTTCGAGCATTTCGGCCGGAATAGCCCGAATTTCTTCGGAAATGTTGTCTTCCAAAGCTGGAATAGTTGCTGGCTTATTTCTGTAGACTTTAGACTTGACGTAGCCCCACAAAAAATAGTCTAAAGGCGTTAAATCGCATGATCTTGGTGGCCAACTTACGGGTCCATTTCTTGAGATGAATTGTTGTCCGAAGTTTTCCCTCAAAATGGCCATAGAATCGCGAGCTGTGTGGCATGTAGCGCCATCTTGTTGAAACCACATGTCAACCAAGTTCAGTTCTTCCATTTTTGGCAACAAAAAGTTTGTTAGCATCGAACGATAGCGATCGCCATTCACCGTAACGTTGCGTCCAACAGCATCTTTGAAAAAATACGGTCCAATGATTCCACCAGCGTACAAACCACACCAAACAGTGCATTTTTCGGGATGCATGGGCAGTTCTTGAACGGCTTCTGGTTGCTCTTCACCCCAAATGCGGCAATTTTGCTTATTTACGTAGCCATTCAACCAGAAATGAGCCTCATCGCTCATCGGACACGGACGCGAAACACATTTCGAACCGAACACTGATTTTGGTAATAAAATTCAATGATTTGCAAGCGTTGCTCGTTAGTAAGTCTATTCATGATGAAATGTCAAAGCATACTGAGCATCTTTCTCTTTGACACCATGTCTGACATCCCACGTGATCTGTCAAATACTACTGCATGAAAATCCTAACCTCAAAAAAATCACCCTTTATTAAATAGTTATGTTTTTTAGTGTTTATATAAGTAACTTAGTGTTAATTTTAGCACATTAAATATTGCAAATGTTGCACATGCCTTCAAAATGTTGAGTATTCTAGGCGCAACGAGAATCTAAATATACGCGATTCTTTACGATTACAATCACATAATTATGTATGTGTGTGTGTGAGTGTGAGAGTTTAAGAGCGCATATGCATTGCTATAAATTTAAACCTAAAGCTAACATACAGATTTGTAGTAAAAATCGAATTATGAGATCAAATAAAAATACTTTCGTGTGTCAACTAGAAAAAACGCCTGCAGCTACACATATTTCTTTAGCTTCTATTCATTCCGATTGCCCTCGTGTTCGTCGGCGTCACGCAGCACCACCTCAAAGCTGCGTTCATTGTCCAAATCCAACATTTCCACCTCGATCCACTCCTCGAGCGGCATAAGGCCCGCCTCCATTTGGCGACGCTGCGCTGCGGCCGCCTCCAATGCGCCACCGCGCAGCTGCTGCAACGCCGCATCATGCTAAAACGTTTGCGCGTTACGACACACACCGCACCCCAGCGCGAACTCCTCGCCCGTTGGTGGATGTATGACGTGCAAGGGACACTCGTCGCCCAACAGTTGCTTGGCCTTCGGGCCGGCCGGACATTGTGGCAGCTTATTCTTCGGTATGTTCGTGAGCCGCTGGAAATCATCGTGGCAGGTGTCGCAGAAGTGTGTGGTGCCGAAGCAGAAGAACACCGCCACCGAGCAGCAGTAGCGGCATTTGTATTCGAGAAAGTCGGTGCCATGCTTGGGACACATTTGCGCACGCGCCACGTCCGAACAGCCGCCGCAGACCAACTCTTGCGGATCGAATTTCTCGCCGATTTCTGCGTCACAACGCGCTTCGCCACCATAATAGGCCTTTTGGCACTTGTAGCACACATAGTAGGCGTAGCGATCCATGGCCAGGTTGGTGACATCCTTGGAGTCGGTATCCTTGACGATGCCCTCGTATTTCAAACTGCAAAGCGGACACATTTTAATGAAAATAAGACTAGATGATTTCATATTTTAGATATTTTAGGTGCCAAAACTCACCGCATCAACGCCTTGCGCTTGACGTCCTGCTTGAGCGCATTAATCGGCTCCAAAATGTCGGCGAGCAGCGCGTGTTGTATATCCGCTTTGCAAATGGGGCACAAAGAGAAGCCAAAGGTGATGCGTGGACCGCTCCAACGTTTCTCAATGACAGCTTTGCAGCAATGATAGTGGAACACATGCCCGCACTCGAGCTGCAAATTAAAAAAAAAATAAAATTAAGAAAATACAATAAATAAATGTTAAAAATATTTGCGCTCAGCTTCGCACCCACCTGTATGGATGGCGCACACGAGAGCGCCTCCACAAAGCATATCATACACATGTCGTCGGCATCCTGTGTCAATTTCGGCTCATGCAGCTCTTCGGCGATCTTATTTTCGCGCGCGTGACACACATGCTGCAAGCAGGGCAAGCATTTCTTCTCATTGGCCACACCGCCGCACGGATGATCGCACGACTTCACCTTCATACACGAATTGGCCGCATGCTCTTGACATTGCGCGTCGGCGCACACATTGCCGATCTCCAGCAATCCCGAATTGCCGGTAATGCCACAGAAACGGCAACGCCCCACCGCCTCTTGTGGTCCAGATATTATTGTGTGACTGCCATCGCGGAATTCCACCATTGCCTTCAGCGTCTTTGAGTCGGCTAAGGCGAGTAGCCAGAAGAGTTTAGTGCGTCCACACGACTCATGCAGTTCGACTCGTATGGCTTCCTCTTCTTCCTTGCAAACCTGATAAAGTTAAATTAGTCGTTCAAAAGCAATGTTTACAGACAGTTCAGCGTTACTAAGTTATAGACTAAAGTCACGGATAGTCACTACTTAGATATAAGGCGATAAGATATAAGATATTAAGAATTTATGAGAATCATATGCAAATTATTGCAACCAAATGTTAGTATTGCTGGAAATCCAGTCTTGACGAAGTCCAGGCAAATATATCATACCAAAAAGGTTGAAGTGGAATAACAGTAGCATAAGAAAATATTAGTTTTTTTTTTTAGAATTCAATTATATGTGCTTCGAATGGTGGTAAGGATGGCATATTGCTTTTGTAGCGGCAGAAAACAGCCTTGACGTAATTTAGAGGAATGCCGAGCGGACAGTACGTGGCGGGTTAAAAATCAGGATTCGTTCCGGTTACGTAGAGCCGGCTGTCTTGGGAATGGTGGGGCTTATAGTACCCTGTATTACTAAGTTTATATTCCAACAAATACCAACGATAAAGATCAATAGATTATTGAACTGAAGTCAGGTTCCGACCGATTTAAACTACATTCAATACATAGGTTGCTATATATATTTCTGGACTAGGCAACACTAAGTGTTGCCAGGTACAATCTGACATTTCCATTGGAAAGTTTGACATTTTTCAGCAAAACATCACTCAGAACGTTTTGTCATTTAATCGTGAATTGTTTTATTTACAGGGAATTAAAAAATTCATCTCGGCCAAAAAATGGAATTAACTCGTGAACATTTTCGTGCGATCATTTTTCACAACTTTCGACGTGGATTATCACGACAAGAGTGCATCGATGAACTAAAATCTTTGTATGGCTATGAAGCACCATCCTATAGCACTGTGAAAAACTGGTAAACGAATTCAATCGTGGCCAACGCTCGCTCAAAGACGAATTCCGTGAAGGTCGTCCAAAAACAGCCGTTGTGCCAGAAAACATCGATGCCGTACGTGACTGATAATGCAAGACCGTCATGTAACATACCTTCAGATAGAGGCATGCCTATGCACTTCTCCCACCAGCATACATTCTATATTGCATGAACACCTGGCCGTAAAAAGGTTTGTTCTCGTTGGATCCCGCGCAATTTGACAATCGCCCAAAAAAAGGCCTGTGTGGATTGGTGTAAAGAAATGCTGAAAAAATACGCTGGCGGTGCTTCAAAAGACGTTTAAAATATCGTTACAGGTGACGAATTATGGATCTATGCATATGAGCCCGAAACAAAACAGCAATCGACCGTGTGGGTCTTCCAAGACAACCCAAATCCAACGAAAAAAAAAACCTTTTCGTTGATAAATATGCCCATTATTAGGCTAGAAATATATATAGCAGCCCTCGTACGTATATCTTCTCTATTCAGACTTAACGCTGATATATTAAAAATGCGTGGTTTTTAATTGATCTAATTTGACCTCTTTATTGTTCAACCCAGTCGAAACAATACGATATTGGGACCTAATCTTAGATGTGATTACTGAAATCTGCTAATAACTACTTCCTTCTAAGTGGTCACTGTCGGGTGGCGACACAAGCCCGCAGTATGTGGTTAACAGAACGAGAAGACGGCAGGAAATGTCTAGTGCAGAGCGCTAGGGAAGTACTGGAGCATCTCTTGTGCACTTGTCCTACATTGGCAAGACTACGATGTAAGCGTTTGGGATCCCCACGATATGATACCCAGGAGGAGGTATCGATAGTGAGGCCGCAGAGTCTGTTAAAATTTGCGTCAATCGCAGGCATTCTAAGGGACGAGTACTAGTCGTGGATCTAGTAACCTTTGGATCCATCTGCTATCGCAAAGTATAAAAACTGACCTATGTATGGCTTATTGGCGTATCAGATTAACCTAGCCTAAAGCAATAACAATGTCCTACTACCCTCCTTTGTGGCACACTTAATATACCTTGTTCAGGATATAAGAAGTCTACATAGACTGAATACCTATGTATGCTTCGGAGAGTTTCCGAGTAAATATCTAATATGAACTACAATCCTTATACAACACTCAGGCCGCATATCGCCACTGATATTTCACTTGCCTCATAAACAGTTAATTTATACAACAATCATTACTTATATGGAACCAAATAACGGTTTTTCCACAACATCTATCAGCTTTTGCAATCTTACACTTACCGTCCGCTTATGCATCCGTGTTTTGCGATTTAAATGCAAAAATCGATCACAATCGCCGCACAACGAACCACAAGTCTCGCACTGGATTATGGCAGCAGTTTCGCCATCGTCGTGGTTGGTGCACATGGGACGTGTATCGGATACCTTAGACCACTGACCGGACGACAATTTCTCCACATGATCGCGATCGAGCACACAGAGGCTAGCGAGCGCCAACCACATGGTGGCGGTTTTGACGCAATGCTCTGGATTGCGGAAGATCTCATCCAAACGCGTTAAATTCAAGACAGACTCCGCAATGGCAGCTTTGGTGATCTGAGACCATTTCTCGCTTAATTTACCCTGTGCGGGGAGAGAGAAAAATTTTCATTTTTAATAAAAAAAAAATATTCGCAAACACTTACGCTGGCTAAATCGCGCACGAGGCTGATAATACTCTCCGCCTGCTTGGTGGATATAACGCCATTCAAGAACCAACGCTGATTGAGATTTTTCTTATGCTCCTTCTTACTAGCTTTCAGTGTCGAACGGCCCAGCTCATATTCGCCACTCTCCACCTGTTGATCGAAACGGAAGGGATGCGTTTTTGTCGAAAATTCAATGGCATCAACATCGCTGACGCTTTTCTCACACTCAGCGTCCGCTTTTGTCTTCTGCGTTTGCTTCAACAGGTGCACAGATAAATCCAGCGAACTGCATAGTCGCACGAAGGAGGGTGTCTTCTCCAGACTCGGTTTGCTTGAGGTTGACTTGACTTTGACTTGTAACTGTAGCGCCTTGGCGATGACAGCCAGAAATATGTCCAGCAAACCCAAACGGTTCATATCGAAGTCGGCCGCGCTTTGATGTGCAATATTATAATCGGCTGGCGGTAAGCGCTGCACACCCATCAGCTCCGCGAAGCTCTCTGGCGAAATTTCGGGTAGTATGCGTCGCAGCAGCGCTGTCACCTGCCGTTGAACGCGATCACTGCCTGTATGCAGCAGCGTTAGAAGATCCTTCAACAGTCCGTACTGATGTGAGAGATATGAGCGGCCGACGACACTGCCCGAGAGCGCCAACACCATGCTGAGCATTTCGAAGCAATAAGTGTCGGGCGCACGATAGCGCTCTGAGCTGGACTCACTCTTCGGATCACCCGTCGAGGTGGCGGACGTGGTGTTGGCATGCGCGTCTTTGAAACAATTAGCCAAATTCACAATCTCCCAATCTTCTTTGGCGCGATGCGCTTCCTTTTTGATCGCATGCACAATATGCACAATCACTTGCTTCTGAAGGTGTGAGAGCTTGCTACGCGAGAAGAGTATACCAACCATATGTTCGCGTAGATCCAACGAATCGGCGAGCATTGAAGCGCCACTTGAATCCATGCCGAGTATGGATTGATGGCCGGCATCGCTTGCGACGTTGCTGATCAATTTGCCAAACACTTGACCTGCAGAGAGATAGAGAGAGAGAGCGTTTCAAATAGAAAACATGTTTAATTTATTTTTGAAGCCATTCGATTTTGCACTCACCTGTTATTAGTCGGAAGACACGCAGTGTTTCAGACTCACAAATCTGCTGTTGTATGCGTAAGGCGTTTGTCAGCTTCAAATTGGATTTGAGTGTGTTACCTGCACTACCGCTCGCAGCCGCAGAGTGCGCTCCGCCGAAATGTTCATTAAAATGCTCATCGAATCCGCTCATGATGCTCGGTAGACCGAGCAATTTGATTTGTCGCACACGTAATGTATTCTCCGGACCGTGGAACTCCAAGCGGAAGTGGGTGTAAGACTCATTGGTAATTTTGGCGGATATCCAGGCGCAAGCTTTTGGATCAACATCAACGGATTTGATAAGATTCGTATCGCCCAACGATTGGCCAGCATAAAAAACCACATTCAGCACTTTGTTCTAAAAGAAGAATTAGGTAATATGTTTTATGGTTAATCAGTTTTTGAATAATAAAACTATTTGCAAAGATATTTTGTTCTTATTTTATAGAAATGCCCAGAGCATATTAAAATTTTGAGGGAACATTTCTCCAGCCTGCTGAATGGCAGCATAACACGAGGAGTTGTCGAACCCGATTTCGCAATCCATGACAATAGAACAGACGTTCCATTGCCCGACCATGAATGACAGTGAAAGCATAACACCAGGAGCTGTCGAACCCGATTCTCCAATCGATGACGATATAAAAAACGTTCCATTGCCCGACCATGAAGAAGTTCGAATAGCAATTACCCATCTGAAGAACAACAAAGCGACTGAGCTGATGGATTGATGGATCCAACGCAGAATAACTGTTGCCAATAGGTGCTACTTCGGACTGAGTAAGCTATTGAGAAGTAAAGTCCTCTCTCAACGAAGAAAGACCAAACTCTACAAATCACTCATTATTCCCATCCTGATATATGGTGCAGGGACATGGACAATAACAATATCTGGTAAGTCGACGCTACTAGTTTTCGAGAGAAATGTTCTCGGAAGATTTATCCTTTGCGCATTGGCCACGGCGAATACTGCATTCGATGGAACAAGGAGCTATATGAGATACACGAGCGGATAGACGCTGGCTAGGTCATGTTGTCCGAATTGACGAAAACATTGCAGCTCCGAAAGTATCGAAGAACTCCACTACGTTGGAAAGACCAAGTATCGAAAAACTCCACTCCGTTGGAAAGAGCAGGTGGAGAAGGACCTCGCTATACTTATTAGAATCCGATTCCGCGGTTTGGGACGAAAAATAGCCCCAAAGAAAATGTACTCTTCCACCAGGACATCGGACCGGAAATTTTCTTTTCTCAAACGGGTTAAAGAAGTTGTTTACGTTTTCCAAAAATTTCTTAGGTTAGGTAAGATAAAGCGGTCAAATAATTTCGTTGCTATTTTATACAATAAATATTTAAGATAAATAATTGTGAATTACAATGGAAGACAGAAAATCCAAAAATAGCACAAGTAAACTTTGTTCGACTCACCTGTATGTCCCGACTATTGTCGATGTGCACCAAAACCACCTTACACGTGTATGTCAGCTTAGTCATCGAGATCTCAATGATCTTGCATTTATTGCGATCCTCCTCATCACTTTCCCAAAAAGTCTCAGTCGAGTTGTCCGTCAGCGATTCGGCCATGGCCTGACGTGATGACACTGTAACCTCAAACATGCCATTCAAGTCGGAATAGCAAACAATTTTAGCACCTGCAGGTGCACCACCCGCAACAACCACCGCCGCACCGCCAACACTCTGCAAATTATGCTCCACATCATGCATGCCCGCAGAATTGCCAACAGCAAAACCACCCTCAATGGCTGACGCACCCGCCATGCCCATGCTCGACACAGCCATAACATCATCTTGCTCATCGGATTTCGAAAGTATCTTCGAAATATTGCCGAACACATGAGAATTGTGTAGAAATTGATGATCCGTTTGGCGAAAACGTATGCCGAAGCATTGTATGGCGATGCGTTGCAAGGGTGAACCGAGTGGCAAGTAAAGTGTAAGATCGGCAACGGACTGCAGAAACACATGCAAGCTTTGTGTAATTAAATGTGAGAAACGTCCGCTGATCTGCGTATAAGTGACAGGGTGTTCCAACGCAGGCTCGACATCCTCGTACTTGCCATCAATCATGTCGACAGCGGAAATCGTTAGCGAACTGACGAACCACCACATAAGATCGTGTAGGCAAATGCTTTGCGTCACCGAGCGCAATAACCAATTGATCGCTTGTAGCGAGTATATGCGGCAGGCGGCTATGCGTAGACTGCGCTTCATAGCGTAGCGCAGCTTCTCCAGATCATGTTTTTGTGTAATGAATGCCATAGCGGGGCGTTGCAGCAGCGCATTCACCTGTGAGGCCAACTCCATTTCGAGGAGCGTGTTTGATGTATCCTTATCACGCATAGCGTTCGCCCTCAGCAAGGCGCTGCCGCTCGAGTAGTCGTATTCCTTCGTTTTAACACCGCCCATTTCTGCTGTCTTCAGTTTCTCCTCATTGTCATTACCCTCCGGTTGGTCGACAGAATGCGAGTGCGTTTTCGTAGCGCTCATGCCGCCCTCGGTGTTGGCCAATCGCTGCACAGCTGGATGCACAATACTGCTGTTCAATATACTTTCCGGCACCAGGCGACGCAAATTTTCCGAAGGATAGCAGATGAGCAAAGCACCATCGCTTTCGCTGGTGGAGTTATTGCGTCGCCTGAACACGACTTTGGTCTGTTGTGCTTCGTCCGCGTTCGCAGCGAGATTTTTCAATTGGAATGTGCCCTGCTGTTGAGCCAAGGCCCAACCTTGACCCATCGAGAAACTGCGGTGGAATTTCGAGAGCGTTCCGGTATTTGAACCACCACCGCCGCCTTGCTGTGCGCTCATTGATCCCGTCATTATTTCGTAATTATTTGGATCGCACGATTCGTAAGACATTTCCGAAAGTGGCTGGTAGAGTTGAATTTCAAAAAATATACATATTATTATAATAAAAAAAAATGTGAGAAATGTCTTCGCACTTACCCGATCAAATCCATTTTCCGTGGCATTCAAGCCGAACATTTCGTACGGCAAATCTTCGTTATTCGCCACTCCGAGTGATTCTAAGCAAGCAAACGTTTCTGGCGCCAGCCAAATATGCTCCGCAGATACAGAGCTACCCGCAAAGCTTTTACGGTAGGGGGTGGAGCCTGTGCAGTACAAAAAACAATATTGTTAACCACGTGACTTTTAAACGGCGGGGCATATATCCATGAATCTGAAAAATCGGGGTTGTAACTTAAACCTTACGGCTATATACTGTCCACCTCGTTTTAAAGTTACAGAAATCGAATTTAAAGACTTTTTTGGAACACTAGGTCAAAGATTTCTAGCAGGTGGATATTGCAACGCAAAACACACGTACTGGGGCTCACGTCTTATTAATCCGAAAGGACGACAGCTGTATCAAACTGTTATAAATAGGCACAATAACCTTGAAATAATATCTCCTGGTAAGCCGACATATTGGCCTAGTGATCGTAAGAAAATATCAGATTTAATTGATTTTGCTGTAATCAAAAATATAGATAAATCGCACATTACAGCAGATACATGCACTGATCTATCTTCTGATCACTCTCCGGTACTAATAGAATTATGTGAACAACCCATATTCGTTAATCCAAAAGTGGGTCTAACTTCTTATAAAACAAATTGGCTAAAATATAAAAAATACGTCAGCAGCCACATTAATATTAAGTACAAAATAAATGCAGGAAGAGATATTGACGAAAGTAGAAGAGAAGTCAATGATATAATAACCAGCGCAGCTATCTTAGCAACACCAAACAAAAGCTATAAGCCGCTTGGTTTCAGAAAAATCTCTAATAGAGAAATATAAATGCTTGTAAATGAAAAAAGGCGTGCAAGATGTGAATGGCAGATATGTAAATCATTCCCCTTCCACTCAGCTTCAATTAAAATCTGCTGTACGTAAATATAAGCGCTTAAACGTGAGGAAGAATTCAACATCGAAATGTATATAAAGAAGTTGTGTCCAAATTCAAACAAGCAAAATTCCCTTTAGAAATCCCAAAAGTCCATGAAGCCGCCAACTAACTCCAACATGCTTATACGAGACTTGGGTGGAAATTGGGCTCGAAGTGACGAGGAAGAGGCTAATTGCTTTGCAAATCGCCTAGAAAAGGTATTTCAACCCAATTTGCAAATGAACAACCTTAAGCTGTCAATCTTGCCCAACACAGCTAAAGAGTCGCTCGAGTCTCTTATGACTTCACCTTCTAAAATCATTGATATCATCAAAGAACTTAATCCAAAAAATTCGTCGGGACATGATAAAATTTCCCCAATAATGCTAATTGAGTTACAATTATTGCTGTAGAGGTGCCCTCTTTGCTCTTCAATGCAATTCTTAGTTTCGGATACTATCCAATTTCATGGAAAAAGTCGCAGATTATCTTGATAGATAAATCTGGGAAAGACTTAACACAGCCGTCTTCATACCGACCAACCAGTCTTCTACCCTGTCTTTCAAAAGTATTACTACTAAAGATGTCTCCTTTCCTCCTCGAAAATAACACAATACCAATGCGTCAATTCGAATTTCGTGCGAAACATGGCTCAATAGAATAATAAAATTACTAACGAGATAAGGAAAGCATTTGAAGGGAGTATTGTTCAGCGAAGGTCTTTTATATAAGATTAAAAAAATTCTACCTTTAAAATTGTATAAGACCTTGGAGTCTTATTTAAAAAATAGAAAATTTATGGTAAAAGTAGGAGATTTCATATGTGATGAACGACAGATAAGGGCTGGTGTACCCCAGGGCAGTGTTTTAGGCCCAACACTATACATCATATATGTATACAACAGCTAATAATGTACTAACTTCAACTTTTGCGGACGACACAGCTACAAATGCCACATTTTAGCATCAAGAATATTAACGGGGCATTTAAGTTCTGTCGAAGAGTGGCTAGCGAACTGGCGTATAAACGTGAATGAATAGAAGTGTAAGCATATTACATTTTCGCTAAGACAAAAGATGTGCCCGGCAGTAAAAATAAACAATATTTTAGTACCCCAAGCGACCGAAGTAACATATCTAGAAGGCTCACGTGGTGAACACACATCTAGTAGAATAACATGTATGAAGATTAGAGCTGCAAATTTAAATTGGCTTTTAAATAAAAACTCCAAACTTAGCCTAGATAACAAAGTGCTTTTATATAATGCGGTCATAAAGCCGAATTGGATGTATTCAACTGTGGGGTATGACATGTGCAACTAATATTGATCTAATACAAAGGTTCCAATCAAAAATGCTTAGAACAAGCACGTGTTCACCGCATGTACCATCGTAACGAAAATATCCATAAAGACCTTGGCATTCCTATGGTAAAAAAAAGGAGTAGAAGAAAGCAGAATTAAATATATATCTAAACTCCGAAATCACCCAAACCCTTTGACTAATGCTTTGGTACATTCCTGCGATCAAACACGACTTAAAAGAAGAGATAAGCCTGCATATTAAAGAGCGACGTAACACCAAAACAGCTCAATCACTTGCTTGATTCTGTCTAGTTTTTAAATAGATTTAAGATTTTATTACTTATTGTCAGCTTTAAGAAAAAGCAGATACAATAAATAAAATAATTTTGAAAAAAAAAATATATATCCATGAAAGAACCTTTTACGAAACCTCTTACAGAACAAACTCGCGAAATTTTTGGTGTGGATTACGACTATCTACACATAAACATGATATATAGCAGACTAGATGTATATTTCTAGTCGAATAGTTTCCGATGAATGCCACTAAAACTCGAAAATGAACTCGATTTCTTTTGCATGACCACTACGGACACGCTTGCAGAAGTCCAGACACTGAACCCACAATTCGTCGGTTTTCAAGCATAAACCGACTGATACTGCTGCAATTTCACGTTCGATATTTGTATGAAGTTCATCAATCGTCGATTTCTTCATAGATTTGGCATAGACCATAGATTTGATGTAGCCCCACTGGAAATAATCTAACGGCGACAAATCGAACGACCGAGGCAGCCAATTGGCTGGGTCATTCGTGAGATAACACGTTCGGCAAACTTACTTTTCAATAAATCGATTGTGACTTTCACTGTGTGGATTGTGCCGCCGTCCTGTTGGAACCACATATTGTCCAAGTCCATATCATTAGTTTGGACCAAAAATATTCGGTTATAATTGAGCGGTAGCGACTCCCATACACTGTAACGTGCCAGTCTTGATCATCACGGAAGAAGTACGGCCTAATGACGCAGCCGGCTCATAAATCACATCAAATCGTAATTTTTTCTGGATGCAATGGTGACTCATGGGGTACTTGTGGATTACTGTCTAACCAATAACACATATTCTTTATTGACGAAGACATTCAGCCCTGTTCAGAGTATAAAAACATGGCTTAATTTGCTGTCCCTATCGATTTTATGGCGTTCCTAATAAAAAACCCTTACAATATGAAAGCAGACCCTACATAATCCAGTTAGGTATAATCAATATACATATGCGCGTCTGTATAAACCCCGCATGGTCCATACACACATCAGATGAAAATTAAATATTATATTCATATGCCACTTACTGCCAAACTTTCCGCTCATCCGCAAGCCAATACGACTATTACGCGCCGAATCGCCACGACTTGTGCTCGGCTTATTCAAATCGGGCATGTTGAAGTGCTGATGCTCGACTACGACTGGCATTTGTTGCGGTGATCGTTTGCTTGACGAAATCATATTGAGCGGATTTGTGCCAGCAACGGTATTGCTACTGCCCGGAGCGTTTAAAGTAGAAGCGCTTGAGGAGAGCTCAAGCAAGAATGTGGCGTTTTCACGCATTGTTGTATAAATCTCAGAGTTGGCGATCAGTGACGTTGTCTTTACGCCGAATAAATTTAGTTCGTTTGCTGAAAGAAATACATTACATTGACTTGAGGACTTAAAGTGCCATTTTGAGGTATACTTACAGGTAAGTACCACGCCCGGTGCATTATTCACATTGTTGACATTCTTACTAGCGGTCATGTACTTCTCGCGGCATTCATCGCACATCAAGAACCAACTGGATGCACCCTTGCCACCTTCACCGCAATTTCCAGCCCAACCCTCACAGAAAATGCCCACGGAATTGTAACCTTTGCCTTTGGCCGATTTGCCACAACCGGGATGTACGATGCGCATGTGATATGTCACGGGTATTGGTAGAAAAACCTCGCAGATCTCACAATATGTGCCATCGTCCTTCTTCCTCCGTCGCATCTTCTTCGCCACATCACGCTCGTTAGACTCTTGCTTTTCTTTCACATCCGCACTTGGCTCACGTGTAGGCGTACCATTGCCACCAATCCCAGCGCTGACACCGACACCGACACCGGCAACGCCACCGTTCTTCTCGCGATCCATTATATTCGTTTGCATCAGTTGCACACAATTCGTGCACACCTGCTCCCATAGATAGACAAGACAACGCAGCGCTGGCGGCAACACAGTCACCACTTCGGGCAAAGTGTGTAACTTTTGCTTTTCGCCACCCTCCGCATCTTCACCGCCACCCGCACCTGAACTAGCTGCCAAATTTTTGCGATGTTTACGATTATTCAGCGAAGAATTGCCGCTCTTCGTAAGCGTCTCCAGCGTGGAGGGTCTGATATTCAGATAAGTACCAGCATTTGCCACCTCAACAGAGTGCCGCTGTTGCGCTTTTTGCTCTCTTGACAGCTGGAGACGACTGTCTTTGGAGTCACGACGTGTCACAACTGTGGCGCCCTCTTTGGGAAGTGTTGGATGGAATTTAAGAAAACTAGCGCATGCCATAGCATCATGCACGAGTCCCTCATGCCAGAGAAAAGCCGCAAACACAGCGCGTATACTTTCGGCTAACGATGGCGGCATTGCACGTTTGATGGGCCCAATTACACTACGTTTACTGGGCGACGATTTTGGCACCGTTGCTGAATTCATAGAAGTCCCAGCCTGATTAAGCGGTGGCGGCCAGACTGGTGGGCTCGAGTCGTCTGTGCTGGCAGTAGTGCTCGCTGTCTTCATCTCGCCAAATAAGATTTGATCCTGTGTGGTGACGCCACCCCCAGTGGTGGTTGTTGTAATCTGTAACATGCTCATATCATCTTCGAGTTGTGTCAAATCGGGCTCTTTAAGCGCTACAGCGGCATCGACACCACGACTCGAAGGTGATGTGGTGCGTCTTAGGCTAGACATCAATTTACGTGGCGAATGCTTTGGTGTGGAAAGTAAAGCAGCCGTCTGTGATGGTGTGAAGCTTGTCATACGTATAGTGGATATATCAAATGTGGCCGCAGCAGATAGCGGTGCATGTTCTAACTCCTTCGAGCTTGAATCTTGTGTAAGGGAGCTAAAGAGCCCTGAAGTTTCCGAAGCTTCAGTAGATTTTTGGCTAACGCTCGTAGACTCAGTCGAGCTTTTGCCAGTGGCAGGTATCTGTACAGGACTTGAGCTTCGTGGTACACTGCCTTGCGCATGTGCACTGTTGCCATTGCAGCGCGTATCTTGTCCACCCATTACGCGTACTAGCTCACGCACAGAAACCGTAGACATTACTTCGGTTACGTCTGAGCGCTTACGTTGATGTTCCTTGGCCGGCGAAGGCGGCCCACCAGCAGCGGCTGGGCCTGGACCATCCAAAGTGTCACCTTTGAACCATTTCTGTAGAGCTTGTAGTTTAATAGCGCCTCCACCGACGACGCCAGCAATAGCCGAACCGATTTGTGATGGACTGGTATTTTGTAATGAATGCAAAGACAGTAGATCGGCTTGCTGTTGTTGCTGCGACGATGTGGTGCTGTTAGTCTGCGTTGAAGATTGCATATCGAAAACCTTTTGTATTTCGCTATCTTCCGATTCTGACTTTGTCACGCTAGGAAATAGAAATGGATTTGTGGAGGTATGCGAAAGTTCAGATGACTTTGGCGGCGTGAAACGATCTTGCGAGAAGTCAAAGATCTTCTTGTTTGGTGACACAGATTTCGTTTTGGATGGCGATTCAATTGGTACCGGTGAAACGGGTGATTCAACATTATCCAGTAAAATTTTATGACGTGGCTTAGGGGTGGACTTTCCACTACCACCACCACTACCAACTAGCATGGCAGTGCCAACACCAGCCGCCGCATCGGTGGTACTGGTGCCGGTAGTAGTGGTGGTAATTGTAGTCGTAGTTGTCGCTCCACTCGCCGTAGTACCAACCTCATCTATTGGATGTAGTAGAGTCCGCCCGAAATGCTGATTATACTGCAAACACCACGCTTCAGTCGGATACCAACCCATTGTGCAATGCTGACGTATCGACTCGGTCGAAAGCCGCAACCATATACCGTCGTCATTCTCAATCTCATCGATGAATGAAATGACGCCATTCAACTTGATGATGCCCACCTGCTCGGACTGCAGTGTGGGATGTGAGCGTATGCGTAGGCCCGCTGTGTTTTTGGTGAAAAATTTACGCAACTTATTAGGCGGTTGTGGTTTCTTCAACGCTTGTTTGTGTGAGGGTGGTGGTAAACCGCCTTCCTTCACCTCCACGCGATAAACTTCTTCCAAAAGTATGCCATCAATGTTGACTGTGAGGCAATAACTGCCGACTGAATTTGGCGTCCAGTGCACGCTGAATGTGCCATCTTCCAAGTCTTGCGCGTACAGCGTCTCGGTAATGCGTGTCTGTATGGGACTGCTGAAGCGCAACTCTTCAAAAGAGTAATTGCCGTAGGGTTTCATGAAGGTTATGGCTTTGAAACACATTTTCTCTTTAATGGTTGGCTCATAGTTAAGGCGAGGTGGCGGCGGCACACCGCCGTATGAGGTGTTGTCCGTATACGAGCCCCGTCGCATTTTGATGTTGCCATTGCCAGAAGCGCCGGTTGGAATGGCTTTGATTTCCACCTATGGGAGAAAAATATAATTAAAATTTATAGTTCACTTGAAGTGTTTATAGTTAGGGCAGTTTTTCCTTGGATAAAAAGCGTATTTTACCGTTTGAGTATACGCTGGTCAAAATATACAAAGGAAGGCCCATTAACTAACACGTAAATTAGGCAAATGTGTAATGCAAAAATAAAGGCCATCCATCCCAAATATCTTGCTCACCTTAAAGTGGAATTTGTTCATTACGAATGCCTAGCAACGACGGTATAACTTTATTGTCAGCGAGGAAGTAACTCATATGGCCCTGCCAGTAAAGAGACAATATCGGTAGCCCCAGAACTAAGCTTAAATGCAGAAGGCCAATATCTTATACATCTTAAATCTCTCGATTACCAAAACCGATATACATACATATCTATATATAATATGTCGATAAACAAGTACCATATTAAAATTAACATAAAGCATACCTTTGTATAGTAACTTTTTCTTTGAAAAATAATGGATTCCTTATAAAACTTGAGAACTCACAGAAGTATTCAAAATCGCATTTGAATTGTGGAGAAAGTTCTTTTTTATGGAGAAAACCCTTTTATTAACGAAGGAAATATTACGAATATAGCTTTTACGCTACTTTTTCAAGAGGGAATACAAAAAGGCCTTTAAGTTAGATCTAGAATGATCCATTTTACTCTAATATATTAGACATTTAATCGGAGGCTTAATATCAGCAGATACACTATCCGATATTTGGAACTCCTCAGATCGCAAGTGTTTTAGAAAAGCGGAGTAATGTGAGTTGGGGAAGGCAATTCTAGTTTAAAATGCTGACAAATTGAAAACCAAGGATATATGTCTTAATCGGTTGCGGTTACGTTTCCCGGATATTTGTGAGAATAGCTCAACTTTAGATAGATGGGCTAGGAGATAACACTATTCACAAAAAGTTAAATGAAAACTTTCTGGAAGTCACTCCCACAGAGTTTCCACTTGTCATTTTGTTAATATTCAATTTTTCGCTGCGTAACAACTCTATTTCAAAGCATATCTAAATTTATATGATCAACAAGTCCCCGGCCATAGATGGCGATACTAGAATTAATTTCATATGATCTTTAGTTAAAGCCAAGAGACGCGTATATTAATTTGACAGCTGTCGGATCATTAGTTTGTGAATTACATCATTTCGATTGAAGCAACTTGTCATTGTGAAAAAAAATATAAAAAGGAATTTCTCGTGTTAATACACGAAAAAATACAGTTAAAGCAAAAACTTGGTTTGACGACGTGTTTCAAAACACTATGCTAACGTGATGGAACGAGCACCGAAGATGAAGTGGACGAGCAAAAGAGGTTGTTACCGACGAATACATCAAAGAGTCCACAAAATTAATTTAAAAAACCGTGAAGTGAAATTGTTTGAGATTGGAGGCACTGAAATCAACTGAAAGTGCACATCATATCATTCACTATTGACAAGAAAAAACGACGAGATGAAGATTTGTAGCAGTGTTTGAAGATGTTCTAGCGTAATAAACCAAAGTTTTTTCGTCTGTATGGCAGAGTGGATGAAACATGGCTCCACCATTTTACTAAGAAGTTCAATCGACAGTCATCCGAGTGGACTGTACGCGATGACCCCGCTCCAAAGTGTAGAAAAACGAAACAGCCGCCTGACCAGGTTATGGCGGCTGGCCAAGGTTTGGGATACGCATGGAATAGTTTATGCCATGTTTTCTTGATAATTAAAGGAACATCGACATTACTTAGCTTCTTTGGGCCGTTTTAAAATTCGAAATCACCGAAAATCTGCTGCATTTGCGGAAAAAAAAGTGCTGTTTTACCAAGACCCGACTCACAAGGAAGTAAAAACGCTGACGCATGAATTTGGCTTTGAATTGCTTCTGCATCCACCGTATACTCCTGATTTGGCTCCCCACGACTATTTCCTGCTCTCAGAATGATCGAAAGAATGGTGAAGCAAAGGACAAATCGTAGTACAAAAATGTAAGCGAAAATTTGGAGGGTCGCTATGTTCAGTGTATCACCCTTGAAGGAAACTGTGGTGAATAAAAAAAAACGAATTTTGCCAAAAAAAAATCTGTTCTCCCTGTTACATATTAAAAAGTCAAGTCTTTTCGCTAAATTTTTTAAAGAATTTATTTTAAATAGTTATGGTGGCGAAACCAATCTGAAATACGTCTTAGCTCAATAAAACTAACCGGTGATCAAGGTACATTTTTTTGACAGATCACGCGTCATTCGTGTCAAGTTGTAATGTTATTGTTGTTCAATATTGTTTGACATTTCATCATAGAAGGACTTACGCCTAAATAATGTTTAGAAATCGTTCAACTTTATTACGAAAATTCACGTTCTGTAAAGAATGTGTTTCGCGCGCTTCGCTCAACTTGCGACCAATATACTATATAGTACTTGTAGAAAATATAGCAGATATAGTTGAATGCGTACAAGAAGCCCGTGGAGACTCGATTTGGCGCCATTCGCAGCAACTCGACTTGACGCATTTTACTTCGAGGTCTTAAATTGAAAGCGTATAAATACAGCTTGCGCAAGAACTGAAATTTCTTGACCTTACCAAGCGACATCGTTTGCCTCTATGGACTTTTGAAAAGTTCCAAGAAGAAATGACGTTTTCGAGCCAAATTTTGTTCAGCGATAAGGCTCATTTCTGGCTCAATGTATATGTGAACGTACAAAATTGCCACATTTGGGACGAAGAGCAGCTTGAAGAGATTCAAGAGCTGTCATTTCATACAGAAAAAAGAACGGTTTGGTGTGGTTTGTGGGCCGGAGGAATTATCGATCCATGTTTCTTCACAAATGATGCCGGTGAGAATGTAAGCGTCAATGACGACCTGAGATATAATGATATCTGAGATTGAAGCTAAGGATTTAATCGACATTTGTTTCAACAAGACGGCGCCACTTCTCACACATCGCAACAATGGATTTATTAAGAGAACACTTCGGTGAAACGGCTATAAATTTCACGTTTTGGGCTAGTCGATTAGCCACCAAGATCATCTGATATCACACCATTAGACCATGAAAAGTCCTTAGTTTATGCGGACGATCCCGCTTCGATTCAGGTCTTGGCGCATAACATCACGTAGTCGAAATGCTCGAACGAGTCATCGAAAAATGGACTAACGGATGAACCATTTGATATGTAGCAGCGGCCAACATTTGAAAGGGAGAAACTTCAAAAAATAAATGAATAAAAGAATATCCTTTCGAATGATAAAATTTTAAGTTTCTTTGTTTTTTTTTTTAAAAAAAAAAAGTTAACACATAAATAGGCCACCCTCTTTATATCAGTAAAATTATATTATGAGAATGCTATCCTTTTTTCAGTTGGTATCTCTTTTGCTTTACTTATCAATTTGTTACAAAATCTTTCATGAATAATGAAAAATTCTGGATCAAGAAGTATAGTTGTGAAGTATTTCAAGATTAGTTGCTCCAACGCGATTCTAGCCACTATAACAATACAAAATATCCTGAGTGTTTTTTCTCGAAATCCAATTCTATACCGAGCTGTTTGCATGAAAATCGAAATCCTCTGAGTTTGATTTGTAAAAGGCCTTAGATGTAATACTCTCCTAATTCATTTATGTAACCAATATAAAGAAAAATAAAATGCAGACTTACCTTCAATTCGGGTACCAACACAGCATCGCCATATTGATCGCGTATGGTCACAGTGATCTGGGTTGGCCAACCATAACGTAGCGGTTCGGTTATTGTATTTAATTCACATCTAATTGGAATCGGAATGGAATGAAATGAAAAATTTTATAATAAAAAAATCAATAATGTATGTACATATGTATGTGTCCAAATAAAAATGCAATAACAAGAAATTACGTGATAAACAATTCAACTTACTTATTTGGATCGAGACGTGATTCCGGTTGCAGCCAAGCAGCCAAACGAGCGCCAGACGAACCCGGTGCGCCGCTAATGAAATCTTTGAGAAATTGACGTTCATTTGATTGGGAACTGAAATGGCATAAAAGGAAATAAAGAAGAATTTAATGCATGTTGAAGAATGCTTCACACAAATTACGTGTGTTTAAAGTAAAATTCACTTGCTAAGCGAATTAAGTAATCTAATCATTTTTCATTTAACAGGTAGAGCGGTGGTAGACGCAGATATTTACTCATTGTACAATTAGAAACACTACACACTGAAGCAAAAAGTGGCTATAAATTTATAAGAAAGAAAGCACTTAGCTATAAAGAAGCCGCTGATAGTGGAAAATCTTCGAATTAGAATTAGAGGTTCTACAGCGAAAAGAAAAACCATTTATAATTCAGAGTGCGTCTGCGCCAATCATTATGGACAAATAATTTTCTGACCGTTTCATTAACTGGTTTTCATCGGCTTACGGCTTTGTTCTTTATGGTTTTTCTTACTAAGATTTGATTCTAACCCTTTCAAGTTCGTTGTTGGTAGCTGTGTGCTGTGAGAAAATAAAAGTCAGCTTTTAAAGCCAGTGTTGCCGTTTAGTGTATAAATGTTAGATGAAAACAAGTAAGGAAGGGCTAAGTTCGGGTGTCACCGAACATTTTATACTCTCGCATGATAAAGTGATAATCGAGATTTCATTATCCGTCATTTACATATTTTTTTTATTTTGCTGTAAAATTAATTATATTAGTAGTTCCTGAGATATGGTTTTTGGTCCATATGTGGGCGACGCCACGCCCATTTTCAATTTTTAAAAAAAGCCTGGGTGCAGCTTCCTTCTGCTGTTTCTTCCGAAAAATTTAGTGTTTCTGACGTTTTTTGTTAGTCGGTTAACGCTCTTTTAGTGATTTCAACATAACTCTGTATGGGAGATGGGCGTGGTTATCATCCGATTTCTTCCATTTTTTAACTGTGTATGGAAATGCCTGAAGGAAACGCCTCTATAGACTTTGGTTGACATAGCTGTAGTTGTTTCCGAGATATGTACAAAAAACTTAGTAGGGGGCGGAGCCACGCCCACTTTTTCAAAAAAAATTACGTCAGATCCTTTGTGCCAAATTTCACTTTAATATCTTTATTTATGGCTTAGTTATGACACTTTATAGGTTTTCGGTTTTCGCCATTTTGTGGTCGTGGCAGAGGGCCGATTTTGCCCATCTTCGAACTTAACCTTCCTATGGAGCCAAGAAATACGTGTACCAAGTTTCATTATGATATCTCAATTTTTACTCAAGTTACAGCTTGCACGGATTTCAACTCTACTCGTCACCCTAATCACTTAACCTCTTTTTATACGATCTATAATTACCGGCAAGCAGACCGATACGGGCTTTGCTATTCGCACTTCCAGAGGTGATCTAGTGGTTGATACCTAGAGCATACTAAAATTATGGAGGGAACACTTCTCCAGCCTCCTGAATGGCAGTGAAAGCTTAACACCAGGAGATTATGAACCCTATTCCCCAATTGATGACGATAGAGCGGACTTTCCATTGCCCGACTATGAAGAAGTTTGAATAGCAATTACTCGACTGAAGAACAACAAAGCGGCGGGCCCGATCCATTGCCGGCTCAAACACGGCGACGAAGGGCTGATAAGGAGCTTACATCAGCTTCTTTGTAGAATGGCCGGACGAAAGCATGCCCAACGATTGGATTAAGTGTGATCTGCCCGATCTACAAAAAGGGAGACCACCCAATCTACGTCAACTACCGTGGGATAAGTCTCCACAACATCGCATATCAGGTTTCATCGGGCGTACTGTGTGAAGCCCACCGTGGACAAACTGATTGGCCCTTCATGAGTGCGGCTCTAGGCCTGGAAAATCAACATCTGACCAGATATTCATGTTGTGCCAAATCTTGAAAAGACACGTAAAAAAGGATCGACACACACCACCTCTTTGTCGATTTCAAAGCTGCTTTTGACAGCACGAAAAGGCCGCTATGTCTGAATTTGGTATCTCCAAGAAACTAATAAGGCTTTGTAAACTGACGTTGAGCAATACAAAAAGTTCCGTCAGGATTGGGAAGGACCCTTCCGAGCCGTTCACTACCAAACGAGGTTTCAGACAAGGCACACAGCTGCTGGCGTACGCCGATGATAACTTGCTACAGTTGGAATCTTCAATTTATCATTTATCATGGTTTTGATAGGTCAGTTTGTATGACATATATGCCATAGTGGTCGGATCTGAATAATATGTATATTCGGAGATTGTAGCATTGTCGTGGATAATAATCTGTATAAAATTTCGTGAACACATCTTGCAAAACAAATTTGTTTCTTTACATGAGCTTGGTTTTGATCGATCAGTTTCTATGGCAGTGTACTAAGCTTAAGCTACTCATTTTTCTAAACCGCCGATTATTGCTTTAGTGGTCCGATTTATGATCTTGTGGTTAAATGGACAGGTTAAGCTGTTACTCTCTTCAGCATATAAAGCGAAAGATAATACAACTTTAAACAGCCATTCCGAGGTAGTAGAATATAATACATTGGCCCGATTGCACCTATCTACGAACTCGTATTTTTTTTTTTTTTTTGTTTTTGAGCAGAGGAACCCGCGTGCCAAGTTTCATCAAGATATATCAGTTTTTCTCAAGTTAAAGCTTGCACGGATGGACCTTTATCTATCTCGCTTAGTTTTAGGTGATACGTACAACCGTTAGGTGTACAAAACTATACTAGTCTCGAGCAACAGATTGCAAGAGTATAAAAGATTTTTTATTTTATTAGTTTGGACATCAAAAAAGCCCGAAATATACAAATACTGATATGTAAAAAAATTTTTATATGGCAACACTGCTTTAAGCCTATTTATTTCATAACAATAAATACACTGTGCGCCTCGTCAAACTGTCTGCTCGCCGTTGTTTCGTGATTTTCAAGCCATAGCAGGCGGCAATTAATAAAACTTCGGCAAAGCCGTTGACTGTCTACAAATTGGTAGTTACACACACATATATACAATATACACATACATAGAAATGATAAGTACATACATATGTAGCAATATTTGTTGGTAGCCTTATGGCAGCTCGTACGTCACAAAGTCAATTCAGTTAAAAGGCACGAATCGACAAATACGGCGTGTATCCCGGCGCGCGCAGGCGCTCGCATCTTTTATATCCAATTCACAAACACACATACATATGTAGTTAGATGTGCGTACCCTCCAGTCAGTGCATTGACGTTTTGCTCATCAACGCGGCGTAGACACCAAGCTATGCCTGAAATGATCAGTCGGCGATGTGGGAACGTGTCGTACGTGCGCGCACAAAGCAAGTAAACGGTGGAAAGGGCAATAAAACACAAAAAACGTGATAGCCACAATAGCAGGAGCTGTTATAAGCGCATATATGTGCACATATGTATATTGTAAACAGGGCAACTGCCTTGAAAAACAGTAAAACAGACAATGAATGCATGAATGAAGTAAAATCAATGTGATCATGTGATCGTGTGCGTAACCGAAGCTCAACTCAGCTGGAGATGGGCATAACAAATCTGTTCTTATTTACGAGTTGTTACTAAAAGGCCAAATCTATAATTACGGTGTGATAGTGCTCATAAAGACACGTCTAATCAGCTAGACATTACTATAATTCTAGAATATGAATATATGTAAATATTTAATAGCACCACCATAAAGATATATGAAAGTCGGGCTTTCACTTTGTTAATGTCGAAAATAGTTAATCGTTTATTTTTCTAGCTTTGTTATGTATCTATACACAGAAAAATAATATATAAATCGAACGCTGAAAATTTAAATATTCTTATCTAAACATTATTTTTACTAAACGACTACAATTTAAGTGCTTGCCAAAGAAGCACATTTTTAGTCTGTGTATTCTACAGTCTCTTCTATCAATAGTGAGGAGGAACTTTGTGTATTTTTGATCTATCGCTTGCTTGATTTGGTTCGTAATCAAGAAAGAAAATCTTTATATTAGGTATATGGGCACTAAGAGAAGTATTGGACCGATTCAACCCATTTTAGACACACAGATATACTACGTTCAGAAAAGGATTATCTCTGAATTTCAATTACATATTTCACACATTCACCGATATTTTCGGTAAAAAAAAAAAAACAACTATAAGCACTGGGTCCACATATTATGTGCCCAGAGGCTTAACAAGTTTTGGTTGGAATTGATAAATTTTAAGTCATATTGTAGCATGCCTCAAACGCACTATTCGTACAAAGTTTTATTCATATTAACAGCTTCTTGATTTGTACACTCGAAAGGAAAGAATCAGATGGAATTTCATTTGTGTTATATGGGAAATAGGCATGGCTCTCAAACAGTTTGAGTTTTAGTCTTCTAAAGTGTAGCTGCTCAGTTCCATTAATACCATTAATTCCATAAGTTTATATTTTACCTTATTTTTTTTTTTTAAACTTCGCTTTAGTGATTACTACAAGACAAATGATCTAATCACTATTTGTAACACATTAACCTATCAGTTTTTGATCTGAACGAAAATCGAATTTTGGTTCGAGAGATCTATAGAAAAATACTCGCTAAGCCTAGCCAGGATCCATTTATTTCCGCAACAAGTATTTACGATGCAACATTGTTCATATAAAAACTTGGATATAAGTATTTAAAACGCTTATATTTATCTGTCCAATTTGTGAAAAGCTCATCTGGAAGAATATTTAATAATCATTTCATGCAAAATATTAATTTGATTTGTTGGGTTAGGTTGATCTGGTAGGCTTATGAGCTACGCATAGACCAACTTTGGTTCCTAGCCTTGGCAAATGGAGTGTCGTTACGCAGTTAATGAGAAGCAGTTATATTTTAGGATGACAGCGCTTAATGCGAATTTCAACAGATTCTGCGACCTCACTATCGATACCCTTTCCCAATATTTGAAACGTTGCCTCGCTAGTGCGGGACAAGTGCACAAGAGCTGATTCATTGTTTCCCTTGTGCCTTGCTCTTGACATTTCCTGAAATCATCTGTCTGTCGCCAGGCCAGGCATTGATATGCCCAACCGCCCAACAAACTTTTTTGGATTTTGAAATGGAATCCGTTTGTGTTGTATACTAGATTTTCAGCTCTTCTCACTTTTCTGAGCGTGAAATGTGAACAACCGAAAAAAGGCAAATAGTTGACCTTAACTTGACATACTACAATAGTATTAGAAGCATACATTAACTCGGTTTCACACATTGTAGAAACAGTTTTTATTACACGTCAATAGACAACTTGTTCAAACTACTCACGCTAGATGTAAAATTCCCTAAAAGCTATATATCACAAACATTCCAAAATAAATAATACAAAAGAAAGCAATTCACCAAATGGTTTCCGCATTTACCATTAAATCTCATTAGATTTTATTATACGTGGCACCTGTTATCAGGATAACTCGACAAAGAGTTCGTGGCTTGAATTTTAATGAGCCACAATAGCCGAATAACAAAAACATTATGGCGCATACATACATACATATATATTAGAGGCTTAACTTTGGAGTCTTCAATGAGATAAAATGAATACACAAACTAAGAGAGCGTCAACAATTGAGTGGGTTATAAAACTTGAGTTAAAACAGAGAGAAAGAGTTGAAAGAGAACATTTTAATTGAGTGGTTGAGCAATGATGCTCTCTTCTCTTTATTTGTAGGGCATATAAATAATTATTTCTCCACATAAATTTCAATTCTCTGAGCAATTTGGCTTATCAGTTATTTCAATATCTCAAATTTCTTGTGTGATCAAATAACCCTACAATTGTACGTTAGCTGAGTTTAGCGACAAGTTATGGAACTGTTGACCTGTGGGACATAACCAAATAGTACAAGGAAGTGATATTTATATGATCATAGTTAATTATATATGTATGTAAACATATATATACATACATATTACATTTTACATATGTATTTTATATCATGGCTTTCTTCAAACGAATTTACAATGACTATTAAAAGCTTTTATTATTAAAACCGATTTTTAATTTAAACATCAATGCTCCACTTGTAAGGCCTGCTCTTCTCATCACAAATTATGATTTGATTCACGATCATTAAATTGTCTGAAAAGGTTTATATCTTTTAGGTTTTAGCAAATAAATCTCCTCTCCATAAGACCAGTAAAGCGTTTTTTGAAGAATGGGTTCCAGAGTTTACCGAAAAATGTTATTCGAAATTATATATCGAGTTTTGCAATAGGGATGATTTTTAATATGTCATGATCTGTATTTTTTTTATTGCTATCACTATTGTTTACAATTTCATCAAAATAATCGTTCTCAAATTGCTTTTCGTGCGATTTTACCATTTTATGCTCGTAATAATCCTATACCTATGCTCGTTGAATTGCTGAAAATTTCGAGCATACATACATACATTTTTTTAAGGTAATATTCAAGTGCCACTAAGACAAAGAACCGCTCGAACTAATGAAAATATTGTTGCCGTGCAGACAAGTGTTGATGAAAGCCGCAATTTGTCGACTCAAGGACGTTCTCAGGAATTTAGACTGTCTCAAACCACAACCTGGCGGATTTTCATAAAGGATTTGTACTTGCATCGGTATAAAATTGTTCTCACTCAAGAACTGAAGTCATTTGACCACCGTCAAAGTCGTGAATTTGTGGTTCTTGCCGTGGAACAACTTGAAAACGACAACGATTTTTTTAAGAAAATCATATTCTTCAATAGGGCTCACTTTGATCTGAGTGGTACTGTAAATAATCAAAACTGTCGTTTCTGGTGCGAAGATAATTCACAAATTATTCATAAAAAAACAGTATATTCAACTAAATGAACAGTTTGGTGTGGCTTTTGGTCTGGTGGAATCAGCAGTCTGCATATCTTTCGAAATAATGCCATGAGTGACACCGTTACTGTCATTGGAGAATGGTATTGATCGAGGATAACCAACTTTTTATGGTCACAATTGGAAGAAGTTGATCTTGATATCAACTGGTTCCAACAAGACAGGGATACGTGCCACATAGCACGAGCAACAATCGCATTATTGCGAGAAAAGTTTGGAGATTCGAATGTTTCAAGAAATTGTGACATTGAATGGCCTTCAATAAGTTCTGATTTAACACCATTGGACTACTGCTAGTGGGGTTATTTGAAGTTATTGGCATTTAACAATAAACCAGACTCTCTTCAAGCTTTAGTACTCAATATTGAACGTGCCATTAAAGACATACGACTTGATTTAGTGGAAAAAGTGGTCAAAACTTTAGTTCACGGAATTCGTTCATGCAAAAGAAGTCAAGGAAGCTGTTTGAATGATGTTATATTCAGAATTTAATAGCATTTATTGTACTTTCTATTAAATAAAAAAACATTTCGAATTTTCTTAACAGTTAGTGTGTCTTTTTTTTAAGAAATCGTATCACTCGTATTGAAAAAATATTCTTGCTTTTGATAAATTTGATTTTTGAATGGTTGCCATTGGCAAATTTTGTTGAATTTAAAATTAAGAATTCCGATTTCTTCGTGTTCGATCGCTAGCGTGAGATGTTATGGATGACGACATAGTACAATTTACTGCTGGGTTTTTGAGCATAGCAGTGAGTAGGTGCATCGGTGCGAGTAAATATGTATGTACATACATATGTGTTTGTCAAATGTCCGCCTAATGTGCATATCTGATTGGAATTATATTGGAGAGCGTCGTGGATGTGTCTTTATGTATCCACATGTGTAATTTTGTTATTTTTCAAGAAGGCACTCGCATTTGTTGTCTACGACAGCATCAACTGAAGAAGCTAACAAGTGATTTTCATATTTTATCTCTTTTATTTTTATAATTAAATCTCCTATTTATGTTTTAGAGAGATTTCCAGGAATTAGTGGCTAAAAAATAACCACAACACAACCTCACATGACACACTGAGATTGCAAGTGTTTTGCTGGATTTGGTTTATACACACCCACTATATATGTAAGTACGTAAGCATGTACATATGTATGTATGTGCGTACTTATCACTATATTTTAATATTTGTGTTTATTTACGCTATATTTACACACAAATATTTTAATATCTCATCAACACAAAATGAGTGGGGACATCAAATGATATGTTTAAGCATTTATGTACATATGTATATAACGATAAACATATATGTGATCTGGTCTACGAAAAGGGGGCTTAGGTGTCAAAAAATCATTTTTTTTTTATACAATTTTTATTTTATTTTTTTTATTTTTATTTTTTTTTTATTTTTTGACACCTAAGCCCCCTTTTCGTAGACCAGGTCACATATATTAATTGCTTGTATAACCGTATTTTCAACAATTTTTTTCTCATATAAAATAAAATAAATAAAAAAATCTGAAATTTTTGACAAAAAATTGTTTTGAACTCGGCCATTACGACGCTATTTCCGGTGACCCCTCGGAAAAAAATGCGCCCGCGTTGGCAGGATAACTCCTTACAAGATCATTTAAAGTGAAAAAATACACGTTTTAGTTAAATTAGAACTTCTGCGAAAGAAAAAAAATCAAAATTTAAATTTTGGCAGACATTTTTATAAAAAAAAAATTAAAATTTCAGTGAAACTGACGAAATGATTGCGTGGTTCTCGAGAAATCTTGCCAACCGGCTTCGAAAACAAAGTTTCGAGAAAAATGCGAGCACACAAGTTCTTAAGACTGTATCTCCGAAACTATTACTCTGAACAACTTGTAAATTTACAACAATATTTTAGATTTGTATAACTGATACCAGTTTCTTAATTTTTTAAGGGGTCAGTAGGGTAATCTGGCCTGTTTTTTTGTAATTTTTTCTCATAGAAATTTTTGTTCTACAAAGAACTTTTTTTACATATTATAAGGTATATCGAGGAGTGTATAAACAAATTTTTTCGGAATTTTTTGATAACATCTGTTGGAGAAATGGTTGGGCGAATGAGATGCGTTTTTACTGGCAGACACGATTTCTCATGTTTGGACGAAATTTATTCTTAAAAAGTACGTAAATGGTTATCGTCCCTACTAGAATCATGAAAAAATATTGAAAAATAAAAAAGTAATTAAAGTTTTTTTTCATAGTTTTTTTACATAAATCTTGTCATAACATTGTCAATAAATTGTAAAATTATATAGGGAAAATAGCCAGGCGCTTTGTGAACATTAAGAAAAAAATTAAGCAAATCGGTTGAGTAGTTCGATTGGAATCACGTCCGCCAGTTTAAAAAATTGTGCTGTGAAAAAAACGCGTTTAAAGTTTGAGTTGTGCACTCCGAGCGCTCCGAACGTCGAGCGGTATTATTATTTTTAAGCCTTTTTCGAAACCTTCTAATGGTGAAGTGAATTTTTACATTAATTCTAAGGGTATAAGGAAACAGAAAATGCAAAACAATTTTTTTTTTAAAGGATTACCTTTCCGACCTTTTAATACAACGATCTGAACCACCAATATAGGATTACTACAGAATACATATACATATTATACTATATGTAGCTGTCTTGCAAACCAATCGGTAACAATTCTTATATGAAAAATAGTTTTTATTTGGCGAGATATCTTTACGAAATTTCATTTTCATAATCTATTAGCCAAAGCATTGCTAAAATCTCCAAACAAATTTTTCAGATCGGATCACTTTAGCAAATGGCTGTCATTCAAATTGCGATCCTCATAGTGTTTTTCCCCCTTATAAAGTAACCTAAGTTTGCCTCAACTTTTAAGTCAAAAAACTAGAAAGAACCAGTAAACAGTCTCTATTTGATGGAAATCGTTAGGCGATTATCAAATAATTGTCATAAGAAATGCAGCCGTAATTACGATTTTTGTGTGTTGGATTGAATACCCCTAAAGACCCCAACTAAAACCATATTGAAAGAATTTCTGAGCATATAATATGAAGTAAACAGTTATGTACATGTTTTGAACTAGTATGAAACTAATACATTCTTAACCAAAATCTGACAATAGACTTTTGGACGCCAATATCTAACAGGTACCAGTGCCTGCTAAAGAAAAAGATCAAAAGCAGACCAGTCACACTAGTTGTGAAGCAGCTTAAACTGTTTATTTCACAGCTGGATATACATTATGTACATATGTATGTGTGTATATACATATAGTACATAAATTTTCCTTTAACATATTATAATTCAATAAAACCAAAGTCGAATTGGGAAAACGAGACTTGCAGCAGAAGCATGGCTGATAGAATAGTCATAAGCATATCGCACCGACGATCAACGTTCATATGCAGGTACAACTATGTAGGCATGTACATAAGTATGTATGAATGTACATACATACATAAATGCAGACAAAACTACGAGGAAATTGTTTTTTAAATGGGGACGAGGGTGCCCCTCAACTGCATTGGCTTCGAAGAGTGTCTGTATAAAGTCATTTTGAATGAGTGTGTTCAGTTGGTAGAAATGGGGTAAACAACGCCTCAATGCTTGCTAACAACTGTTGCTATGTCAAATATGTAGACCACTCCACTTTGGCCCTTGCTAACTCTCTCTACACTTTGTTCGTGAATCAGGAAGGGCAACAATATGAAAATAAGTATGAAACTGAAATGAAAAGAGCAATGCCATAATCGGCGGTAGACATCCACCACAAAGCTGTGTTAGTGGGCTTTTTTGTTTGTATTATATATTTTTTGTTATTGTTTTTATTGTTGTATAAGCCTTGACTCATGCAAACCTCTAAAACCAAACATTTGGTGCAACAAATGCGTATTATCATAGCGGAGAGGGGGGTATAACAATGCGGTCTGCGTGGTATGGAGGCTCGAAGTACGCCATGAGCGGCAATCGGACAATGCTCCCGCGATATCACAGCAATACAAAAATGTATACTCGTATGTAGGTGTATTTATGTAAATGCATATCTATTAACGGGCATGGGTAGGGGCTTTTTGAATGCCGAATGCCACTAGACACGCATGCACGCGTTTTTATCACTCTTTAGTCAATTGTTTGCTTATATAAAAATGCAAAACATATACAAAGTACATAGTATGTACATATGTATACTTATATATTTAAAAAAATAGGTAGAATATGCATGATTCTGCTCTCCTCCCTTTTATGATATTAGAATAATAACTATTAAATTTAGAAGATGTTTAAAAGTTCTTTCTTATACGAAAGCACGCGGCGAATCTAATTAAAAATGGAAATCCACAACTGTCAGCTTGGCAAAGCTGTCAATATAATTGACCTACTGATCGTACTATTCGCAACATCACCACCCATCTTGAGGCTCTGAATTAATTATTGGATAATATTCGACCGAATAGACTATGTCCAGCAGGCAGTGAAAAAATATAGCCGCCACAGTTGAGGATGTACACGAAGATCGTGGAGAGTCGATTCGGCGCCATTTGCAACAACTCGGGTTGACATATGAAACGATTTGGCGCATTTTACGTCGAGATCTTAAATTGAAAACGTAAAAAATACTGCTTGTACAAGAACTGAAGCCTTTCAACCTTCCCAAGCGACATCGCTTCGCTCTATGGGCTCTTAAAAAGTTCCAAGAGGATCCGAAATTTTTGAGTCAACTTTTGTTCAGCGATGAATTTCTTCCTAAATGCTAAAACGAGTCATCGAAAATTGGACTTAACGTATGGACCATCTGAGACGTAGTCACGGCCAAAATTTAAAAGAAATAATCTTCAAAAATGAAATTCCAAAGAATGTTCTTTTGCATGAATCCAATCACTTCAAATTCTTGATCGGAACATGGTATTAGAAACATGGATGTAAACGAAAAGCAGCTAGGGAATGCATTATAAACATTCCATAAACAATTAAAATTAAGAATTATGTCTTACTTTTTAGTTATAAACACTAATTCCAACAAGTAAGGAACTGACGGGAAAGAAGACTTCTATAAGAGTGTACAACTGCTGGAGTACGCCGATGACATCGATATCATTGGCCCTAACGAACGCGCTGTTAATTCTGCTTTCTCCCGATAAGGCAGCTAAGAAAAGTGATCTGGTAGTGAATGATGCAAAACAGTCATAACTTCAAAATCGTAGATAATTTCCACAATCTTGGAACCGGTATCAACACCAACACAAATGTTAGCCTCGAAATCCAACGCAGAATATCTCTTGCCAACAAGTGCTACTTCGGATTAAGTAGGCATTTGAGAAGTGAAGTCCTTTCTTGACGAAGAAAAACAAAGCTCTATAAGACACTCATTATTCCCGTCTTACTATATTGTGCGAGACATGGACGATGACAATATTTGATGAGTCGACTTTACGAGTCTTCGAGAGAAATATTCAGCGGCAGATTTATGGTCCTTTGCGCATTTGTCACGGCGAATACCACATTCGATGGAATGATGAGCTGTATGAAATATACGACGACATTGACATAGTTCAACGAATTAAAAGGTCATGTCGTCCGAATGGACAAAAACACTTCAGCTCTAAAAGTTTTCGATGGAGTAACCGCCGGGGGGATGCAGAGGAAGAAGAAGACATCCACTCCGTTGGAAAGATCAGGTGGAGAAGGATCTTGCTTCGTTTGGAATCTTCAAATGACGCCACATAACAAAGAAAAGAAACGACTGGCGCGCTGTTGTTACCTCGGCTATATCCGCGTAAGCGTTGTCTGCGCCAGTAAAGAAAAAGAAGGTAGATCTAAACTCAGGCATCAATGCCAGGGAAGTCTTTTTATTTTTTTTTTTCTTTATATTGGGTGCGAAGGAAAATGTGTATCAAGTTTTATCAAGATGCTTAAATCAAGTTTTATTCAAGTGTTCGTTTGCAAGGACATACGACCAGACAGTCATTTGGAACTCAGCTCGTCTTGTCATCCTGACCTATTAGTTCTATGAGATAGAAACAAAAGCTGTTATACTCTGTAGCAACATGTTGCAAGAGTATAAAAAGTTAGTAGTAATTCATTTTATGTTAAGTTATGAGAAAATTTGCAATACTATTACCGGTTTATAACAATAAAATGTTATCACTTAACCGTAAATTATCGTAAAATAACCTTAAAACTTATTGTAAGATAAAGGATATTAATAATTCCAATTTTTAATTTATTGACGTTTTTTAACTAAGTATAACAAAACAATCAAATCACATTGAAATAAAATTTTTCCCGCAACAAAATGAGATCAGCATTCATACACATACATATGTATGTAAGTATGTAGATGCTTATACAAATGTATGTAAGCATGTAAGTAAGAGAAAAGCTTCAATCAAAACAAATGTCTCAAGCTCGAAAGCCAACAATTGCATAATATTTCACAACGAAAATTAATTAAACAAGAGACCGTAAATGCATGTACATATGTATGTATATTTGCATGTGTGATTAGAAAACCGGTTGTTGCATGCAACAGCATAAATATGTAGCACATGAGTATTTACATTTGTACATAAATACATAAGCGTTAATTAACCCATTTTCAGCAGCGTTAAAAGGCAACTGCATACATTGCTCACACGCCCTTTGAAGTGCCATATACATACATATGTACTTACATACATATGTACTTATACATATATATACATAATGTGAGTATGTATGTACATATCTATCGACGAAGCTGCTTTGCTACGTCACTGTCACGGTCAATGTACCAGCGAACAACCGAACAACCCACTGGAGAGTAGCCGAAGCATTCCAGACGACCAACAGCAACAAGTCGAAACATGCACACACAAGAACATGTACTACATTCTTTCTGCAGATATATGCATGTGTGTGCACAAGGCGAAAATAAACAGATAGATGTTACATTATGGACACATCTCAATATGAATGAATGACTGAAGGAATGAATGAATGCCATTCATTGTCATAAGCGATTGACGAATTTTCAATAACCCCATGAGATTTACAGCTAGCTTAGCTTGGTGTCGCCTGGAAGAATGTGCTTTGTAGTGTCTAGTAATAAATTGAATGCATTTATTACGTTTATTTATTTGTTTAATTGTTGAGTTTTTATTTTCAATTAACAATCAACCCCAAAATGACACTTTTGTCCATGACTTGCCACCGTCTCACTGCCCGCCACCTCATTCGTTCTTATCTTATGGGTTCGGTTTCACTTACGAAATTTTTTATGATTTTTATTGCAGTGAAAATCGAATACACGCACACGTACACACACTCCTTATCCGCCTTCACGCCGCATTTTCATCAGCGCATTACTAATTTTGGTTTGTTGAATTTTAAAGCGCTTCTTGCTATCAAAATAATTTTAAATGGAAAGCAGATATGAGTGTATGTATGTATGTATGTAATACAATATTTAACTATAAATTAAATTTAAGGCAGGAAAAATATATCAATTTGGTGCACCGAAAACCACCCTGAAAGTGAAATAGATATTGTTATTTTTATACATAGTATGTACATGTGTATGTAAATACATGGCAAGTATAGAGATATTGAGGCGAACCACTAAATGATAGCACACTTTCGTTTAATTGATAAATCAATTACAATAAAAAATCTTGAAATCGGTATGTTGAGAATTGGTAGCAAGCGATAGATACACATATGTATGTATGTATGTATGTATGCACATACATAGGTTCTTATGTGCATGCAATATTAAGGGCGTATTCTACTCTAGAATTTTGAAAAATTCGATTTCTTTTTCATATATTTAAAGTTTAGGCTTTCAAAAATATGACCTTGGACGGATTTTTCAAAATTCGACTTATTTTCGGAGATACAGCCGATTTTGTGAGGAGATGTCCGTGTTCGCTAGAATTGTCTCCTAAACTTTAAACGGGTTTTTCGAACTACTCTTTTCCACACGGTAGCGGCATTATCTCAAGTTCTATACAACCGATTTACTTTAAATTTTGTATGAACCTTCTTTATATAATCCTTTATCGTTCCTACCAGCATCGTGTCAAAATTTTTGTTTTTAATATTTAAAAAAAATTCATGAATTTCAAATGATTTTTATTTTCAGGCAGTCGCCATTTTTCAAAAAAAATTTTTTCGTGTTCCCTGAGATAGGGACTATAACAGCATCCTTACTGATTAAGAATTTCTTTTGATTTTTTTTTCAGACCACCAGGAGAGTCAGGATCAATGTCGCCAGGATGCGCCATTTTTTTTACACCTGTCTCTCCCCTCCTCTAATTATTTTAATTTTTAATATTTTTTTGTAAATTTTTTTTCTGTATTCTTAAGATATCAATAAAAATACCATAAAAAAATGGATAGTAAAAATATTTTTGGTTTTTTTAAATAAAATTCAAAATACTGCCCAAAATTTGATTTCTAGAGTAGAATACCCTACTTAACAGGACTCATGATTCTATCTAAGACACTCCACCCTTGAGGTAAACGTAAAAATATAATTCTAACGGGTGATTTTTTTGAGGTTAGGATTTTCATGCATTAGTATTTGACAGATTACGTGGGATTTCAGACATGGTGTCAAAGAGAAAGATGCTCAGTATGCTTTGACATTTCATCATGAATAGACTTACTAACGAGCAACGCTTGCAAATCATTGAATTTTATTACCAAAATCAGTGTTCGGTTCGAAATGTGAAAATCCGCTTTTTTATCGACAAATTTTGTTCAGCGATGAGGCTCATTTCTGGTTGCAAAAAGCAAAATTGCCGCATTTGGGGTGAAGAGCAACCAGAAGCCGTTCAAGAACTGCCCATGCATCCCGAAAAATGCACTGTTTGGTGTGGTTTGTACGCTGGTGGAATCATTGGACCGTATTTTTTCAAAGATGCTGTTGGACGCAACGTTACGGTGAATGGCGATCGCTATCGTTCGATGCTAACAAACTTTTTGTTGCCAAAAATGGAAGAACTGAACTTGGTTGACATGTGGTTTCAACAAGATGGCGCTACATGCCACACAGCTCGCGATTCTATTGCCATTTTGAGGGAAAACTTCGGACAACAATTCATCTCAAGAAATGGACCCGTAAGTTGGCCACCAAGATCATGCGATTTAACGCCTTTAGACTATTTTTTGTGGGGCTACGTCAAGTCTAAAGTCTACAGAAATAAGCCAGCAACTATTCCAGCTTTGGAAGACAACATTTCCGAAGAAATTCGGGCTATTCCGGCCGAAATGCTCGAAAAAGTTGCCCAAAATTGGACTTTCCGAATGGACCACCTAAGACGCAGCCGCGGTCAACATTTAAATGAAATTATCTTCAAAAAGTAAATGTCATGAACCAATCTAACGTTTCAAATAAAGAACCGATGAGATTTTGCAAATTTTATGCGTTTTTTTTTTAAAAAAAGTTATCAAGCTCTTAAAAAATCACCCTTTACTAAAGCCATACAGCCTTACTAGCTGTTCTGAAGATCTGCTCAACACAACTATAGGAATATATCATTACGTCCCTTAAAGGGTTATATCCACATAAGTACATACTTATGTATGTATGTATGAATTTAAAAACAAAATATTTTTTGTATTTACCATAAATATGGAATGCACATGCTTACATATGTACATATGTATATATATTTCAGAAACATCTCCGAAATTTTAAATTGACCCGAAAATATAGTAGTTTTGAAGGTAGAAACTTCTAAATTGATCTAGAAACTTTTAGACGATCGTCTTAGTTATACTACATATTTATCAGTTAATGATCGAAGGAATACAATTTCAATGCATTTTGTCACATAAAATTTTTGTCAAGTTATTCATTTATTTATTACTTGTATTCATCTTTATTTTTTATTTACTTTTTTAGTTTTTAATTTGAGACGATTTTAAGCAGAAAATTCTTATCCATTAGCCACTTTTTTTCGGAAGTCTTTTTGAAGATCGGTTGCAGGATCAAGGCAATTCAAATAGAATCACTGATTATTAAAGTAAATTAAGCCCCCTAAATGTTAAATTTTATTTATTTATTTATTGAAAATATGCGTTTTACTTCTTCGTTTACTCTATGCTTTTGCTTTCCAACCCAGAATTTAAAATTTCCCACAAATTTTAAGTTTATTTCGCACAACCATATAATTTATATGAATTCGTTGGGGCCAAAAATGAAGGGTACAGAAAGCAACCTCTATTGTATTAAATAAGAGAACATTAGCCACCTGGACCTCCTTGTCCTGCAGAAAAGATGTCATCCTGGGACTTCTAATCCGGTATTGTCGAAGACCAACACATAAACCACCCCTTTAAAATCGATCAGTATCACAGTTTCCTGAGCCACTGATTACAAATATTGAGGAAATAAAAGGATGTCAAAATTACAACAATTGAATTTATGTGAGATGATATTATGAAATGATCAATTTTAACCCGGACTGAGTTACTTAAACTGCTAGTTTAAACAAAATTAATAATTTTTTCATGGCTTGGTGGAACGTTCTTAATATTCTATATACATATGTATGTATACTACTGTGTTCAAAAAATAAGGTGACATTTGAATTTAAACTGCGCGCGTCGAAGGATTTGGAGAATTATTTTTATTTTTGTTTAGGTTGGTAGTACTGTCAGTCACATTTACGTCAAATTTCATGTCAAAATATTCATTAGTGTTTGAGATACGTGTCGTTTTGTGAGCTGCTAAAAGTGAGTTTTTTGTTTTTTGCGATGTCGAAATTTGTTGAGCAAAGAATTTGCATTAAATTTTGTTTACGGAAACAATTTTCAGCTGCGGATACAATAAGGATGGTGCAGAAAGCTTTTGGTGATGAGGCTATGTCTAAAAAAAAAATGTTTACAAGTGGTATAGTGAGTTCCAAGCCAGCCGTGAACGTGTCGAAGACGAAGAGCGTCCAAGGCGACCATCAACCTCAACCGACGAAGCTCACGTTCAACAAATCAAAGATTTGGTGTTGAAAAACCGTCGATTAACATTGCTAATGAAGTTGGCATATCGAAAGGCTCAGCTAATACCATTTTGAAGGATGTTTTCGGCCTCAAGAGCGTCAAATCTCGACTGGTACCGACAACATTGAATTTTTTGGAAAAAAGGCGTCGCGTTGAAGTGTGTACAACGATGCTTTCCGAACCAGGGTGTATTGAAATACATTACAACTGGCGATGAAACTTGGATCTATGCTTACGACCCCGAAACAACCGATCAATTAAGAATTTGTTCCAACCGGTCAAACAGTCAACAAGGAATATTATTTGAACGTTATGCGTCGTTTGCGTAACGCTATCCGCCTAAAAAGACCGGAATTGTGGAAAGACAATTCTTGGTTTTTACACCACGATAAAGCACCATCCCATACTACCCTCGTAATTCGTGATCATTTCGCCAAAAACTCAAGCCATATCGTTCCGCAACCACCGTATTCACCTGATCTGGTGCCGTGCGACTTCTGGCTGTTAACCAAGCTCAAAAGACCGCTCCGGGGACACCGTTTTTATATTCGCTCCTTCAGCGAATTTTGAACTGAAAACGGATTCCAATCCGATGATGCTGACTTGTTTGCAAGTCAAACTCATAAACCTGCATATATACATATATCTCATCGGCAGTTATATGCTCGCAAAGATAAAGCATGTCCAAAAAACCCTGTTTACGGTACTACTTTTACAAAAAATTCAGCTTTATCGGAACCAGTCAAGCAAGAACGTGTTTCATACCCAAAATATTCACTAAAATCATTCGAATGATCTCGCGAGCTATGTCGAGCTCTCTTGCATTCTCTCTAGCACTTGTCTAACGATTTTCATGCAACATATCCTTCACTTTTTGAATATTTTCAGACGAAGTTGAAGGTAATCCAGAACGAGGCTTGTCTTCTACGATCTCTTGACCCGGAGAATTCAAATACAATTTCCGGATGCTTTTTTGTCACAGTTTTAATATTAGTATATAGTAATAACGGCTAGTAATAAAGCGGCTTTCGTTTGAAAAGCACAGTACTACTTGTATGTACACATGTATATATTTTCAATGGCCTTGAACGGAGATTGGATCGAATGAAAACATTCGGTTTGGGTTTTTCAGCGAACTAAAAATTCTAGTGAGGCATGTAGTGGAGTAAATATAGTACTTACTATGTATGGCTTGATCGTTAGAATGCTTGTAATGACTTAAAGCTATATAAAAAACAGAAACAACAGAAAACATTTAGTTTTTAAACCATCTGAGTCTTGATAGTCGTAAGACTATTGCAGCCATTAACTTATGACAAGCGCACTGATGGTCTTAATATAATATTGTATAAGCGCTAAAGTGTTATTCTTCCAATTTTTACTGAGTTAAGCATGTAATAGCAATTGGCCATGGATATAAATATAAATTTACTTTCATATTTCATAAGGAGTTCATTGACCGAAATATGACAGCTGCTGTTTATTTACCGATATCGATTGAGTCATAGCAATTTGTAGGTAGCGTTTGATTTGTATTAACAAATACGAGTATGTAGTATGTATGTATGTATGATATACACAAATAGATATGCCATTTTCCTTATCAGTTGTTAAAGATAAGATTGAATGCAGGCATTGCTGCAATGTTCACTCCTCGATGGATTAATATACTATATATTATACTATACATTATATTATTATACATACATACATACATACATATGTAAGTATTCGTCACAGAGAGGCACTCGCGCTCATATTTATTTAGGAAGAAAAAATAGTAGATTGCTAGATGACTCCCCATATTATTGAAAAATAATATTATAGACTCAATATCGGGATGTCATTTAAAAAAAATTGGTTTTCAATCGGTCATTAGACCGCTAAGAAGGTTAAGGATGTTTCTTTATACAAATCCTTTCACCGTCCCAGTAGACATTATTCGCTCTGAGCACGATCAACCTTTCCATGTTATAGGAGTTCTAACTGAACACGATAAATGCGGTATTATTGGACATTTTACCGGAGGACAGTTGCATCAGCTGTTTAGAAATAACACACGTAGTCAGATTTGTGATAGGTTTGCCGATAGCTGAGATCCAACTAAAGGAGTTTCTCATCTGACTTCTCAAAGGACTGTAAATAACCGTCTAAATGGAATCTCCCGCCAATTCGGGGAATCCGACACCTAACATAAGCTAGCCCAGTAGAGCAAATCCATATATTATAGAAAATATATTTTTCTGGAGGGGCACAGTCAAGGCTTTGAGTCTGCTTTTGACATGAAGAATTGTAAACAAAATCAATCTGCAGCCAAAAAAGGTAGTAAGGTGCCAGAGTGGACGCTGAAAGCCGCGTAAATTCGCATATTGCCTAAAAGAGTAAAAACGCTCGGCTTTAATATGGGCATCAAAAACAAATATACGCATACTTATGCTTCATATCATGGTATGTATGTAAGTATGTTCATATGTCAGTTATCAATTTTCGCACACTTTGCCGTCACTTGGTCATATATTTAGTCACTCCCTTTCTCGGAATTTAGATTGCAAATATTTTTTCAAACACCGCGCAAGCATTTAGTAATTATCTTTCACATATATTTTGTATAGAAAACTGTTTTCCGCCTTAATGTCAATGGCCATGAAAACAAGTAAGACACAACTCGATCACTTGTTTCATTTTTTGCTAAGAATGCGGTGTGTTTTATTGATTATATCTGCTAATAAACGAGTATATTATGTGATCAGTAGCAGGTCTTTGATAAAAAAGAACACTTGTTTATAAGCTTGGTTGTAAACAGTAGTGATCATAATAATGGTACCACATTTACAAAAACGGTAATTGGAGTACTCAAGTGGCCCAGTAAACTATTTTGATTGACACGATCTGAACCATGTCTTCGGAGATCGCCATGTGGCTTTGGGCAATAATCCATGTCAAATTTTTTGAAGATATCTTGTCAAATGAAAAAGTTTGCCTTACATGCATTCTATTCCGGCCATTCAAATGAGCAACACAGTAGTGAGAAAGTAAAATGTAAAATTTCAAACGAAATCTCAAAAACTGAGAAACTAGTTCCTATATACATATATAAACTTACGGAAAGGCGGACAGAAAGAGACCCTATGAAATATATACATACGTGTATATCTCCCCAGAATCGTACACTAGGTTTAGGACCCGCCACATAAAAAAACACCCAAAATGAAAGGAAGAAAACAGCCTCAGATGAGAGACCCTCTTTTGATTACGATTACTGCAAACGCATTAAGGATTACGACTTATGAGCATGCGCCTGTAATGTCCGGTCCTTTAATTGGGAAGGTGCCGCTGCCAAGATGGTTGATGCCCTTGTAAGAGTTAAGGCTGACATCACCGCCGTCCAAGAAGTGCAATGGACGGGACAAGAACTTATACGAGTAGATCCTTGTGACATTTACTACAGTGACCATATAAAGGAGCGCAAATACAGTGTAGGATTCGTGGTGGGGGAAAGACTCCGGCGCCGACTCCGGCAACCAACCGTCTAACCGTAATCCGCATGAAAGCGAAGTTCTGCAACATTTTAGTGTTGATGACATTGACATACTTCACCGAATTAAGAAAGAGCGGCAACGCTGGCCAGGTCATGTCGTCCGAATGGATGAAAAGAGGCCAGCTCTGAGCGTATTCGACACAGTACCCACTGTGAAGCAGAGGAAGAAAAAGACCTCCACTCCGCTGGAAAAACCAGGCCATGCACGGAACTTCCAATTGGCACCAAACATCGAAAAGGTAGGACGACTGGCGCGCTGTTGTAAACTCGGCTATAACCGCGGTGTACTAAGCCAATAAAAAAGAAAATATAAAGGATCCGCGTGGCGAGCAGGGCTTATTTACCCATCTCCGTCTCTTTGTGTATATGTACGTGAAGTACTCCCTGAGTTTTTTAGATATCGATCTGAAATTTTGCTAATTTGTCGGAACCGCCGATAACGGTCATAATAACTGAACGATAAAATTTAAAAAACTTCCTTATGCGTTAAGGGTATTTTACGTTCGGCACAACAGAAGTTGTTTGTTCCTATTTTGATTAAAAAACAAGTTAATTAATACGAAACTCGTCTCTACTAACACGACCGCCACTGTACGCATTTGAATTGCATTATTCCATACATTATATCTTACGGAATGCAGTAGGGCTGTACTTGCAATGCAAAGACAAGCGGCTAGAAGCCGGTGGTGCCATATCAAATAGGTACCGGGCATTCGGCAGCCACTGGAAGCTACTTAGACCAACTGTGGCAAATGGCGATGTCAGCGATGTGAAGACATCGCACATTGAAGGATGGAATTTGAAATTCCTGACACGTCAATGTGTCATTATGGGTGTTGCGGTAGTTCAGCATTTAGAAATAAAGCACGGATACACATGCCTTCAAATATATATTTTGAGTCTGATCAGCGGAGTCTTCTGATATTTACAATTTTCTTATTAAAAAATGGTCACAAATAATACAAATTAACGTAGAGTTAATTATTATATAAATTATAATGTATGATTGTAGACATAACAAAAGCAAAAACATAAAATGTCAGACTTAATAAATCAAACCAACTTTGTGGTGGAGCAAGCGTTCGTACGCTTGGTGCCGATGAACGACAGACCCCACGTCAACAAAAACTGCCTGCCATTAAAAGAGCTGCAACAATAACAATAACAACATGAGCCAGCATTTGCGGTGTGCTTCTAGTGAAATTTAATTGACTTCCCTAAACAGAAAATTGACATTTGCATTGAAAAATGCTAAAAATAGCCCCGCAATTGGCGCAGAAAAATGCTAAAAACAACAAAACTGAAAATCTGCAATAAAGTTTTATTTATTTAAAGGGGCTGGTGGTTTATATTGTTCGGCTTCTGATTGCATTGTGTCGCCACAAGCGGAAATTCCTCAGGCGACAAGCGTGCCTCCGGAGCACCACGCTGTCACAGTGTTGTTGGTGGCAAATAGGCAGATGGTGTTGAAGCGCCACAAATGAAGTACTTTCAGTGCTAAGTGGGCTCTTTAAATTAATTGTGAGCAATTTTCACGCATATTCCTGCAGCTAATCAAAGTTTTCGGTGATATTTTTAAAAAAATCGATCGAGTGTCAACTGGCAAAGCAAAACGGGTGGCCAAACCAAAAGCAAAAAACAAGAAAAAACTTCATATGATTCGAAATTAAATACCCTTCAAAATAAAAAAGGTGCCTTACAAGAACTCGATTCCGATCTTTCAGTTTTTATGTCAGCTATAGCCTATAGTAATCCCATCGGTACAATTTCTTTGGAGATTGCTTTATTGATCCTGAGAATTACTCAAAAACTGAGAGATTAGTTCGCGTATATGCAAACAGACGGGTATGACTAAATCGACTCAGCTCATCAAACTGATCATTTATGAACAAAAATACTATATATTTATCATAGGATCTCCCACGTTTCCCTCAGGGTGTTTCATACTTCGTGACAAACCCTGTTTAGGATATAAAAACACAGAAATAATTACGTGGACCCCCTCAAAGCAAAGAAACAACGCATGTACGTAGGAAGTTATACAAATTAGGGGATATGCTTGGATGCCAATCAGTAGGCTGTTTGGATAAAAATCATTGCGTCTTAAAATAAATTGTATTTCACCACAATAAAAAGCGCAAGTGTGGCTCGTAAACCAAAAATAATTAAACTTTTACTTTTAGTGATAACCTTGACTTCAGTAAAATTCCTCCGAATACAATTTTTAGTTGATCATTACAACCATTTTGCATACAGTCCACTCTTGTTTTTATACTCAAACTCTGAGGAAATAAATCGCTTATATTATATAATAGAATTGTTGAAAATTTTATTTCTGAGAGAAAAACCTTTTGGTTTCCTTACGTCTTATACGTGTCCTTGGAAGTTTATTAAATTTCGGACAGATCATAAAGACATTGAAGACCATGAGCCTAGTTGATGTCCTAAATACACTGTTAGGCACAAAAGTATTTTGGATGACCATAAATGAGGTTAATCGGGCTAGCTGACACTCTAAAGAAAGGAAACACCCTTGAAGTAATTTGGAGGAATGCTACCGAGTTGACAACCCTTGGAAGTATAACATTCACAGCCGTTCAGTTACGTAGACCTGACCGATGTAGGAACGGTATAAACGGAAGGTGTCGCACATATCGTTCATGTATTTGGAATGTCTAAAATGGGTACAGCGGCAGCTCACAATCAATACGCATACAGTCTCTGATCATAAAATTGGATAGCTTACACATTCTCCGTATGCTCCAAATTTACCATTAGTGACTTTTTCTATGCTGACTCAAGGAAATGCTCTCTGGAAAGAAACTTTGACCAACAATTAATAAGTAAACACTAAAACTACAACAAATTTTCAAGCAAAAGACAAATCTTTCTACAAAAATGTTATGGTAAGGTTAGAAAGTTGGAAGACATCAGTAGTAATCGATGTACATATAGCTTTTATGGCAACTTTGTTCAATAGAGCAGTGGTATTTCGTGGATACGTGTGTTTCAGTGTCCAATATATGAAATTTTGTTTGTTTTTTGCAACTTAGGGTAAGAAAAACGGCTAGCGAACAAAAACCGACCACCCTACCAGAAGCAAACTCACATGCGTTTAAACCTGCGCTTAATTACTCCATTGTATTTTCATTTGAAGATCAAACCCAATAGTCCACAGCAAATCATGAACTGCAAACGGTTTAATAAGGCTTTTCCTTTCATTTGCCAACATATTTAAAATATGGATGGAGATATACTTATGTATGTATGCAAATACATGTGCATAAGTGCTCCTACTTTGAAACCCAAATGTTTTCTATGGACAAATTTACAACGCAGCAACCAATACTTCTACGCATATGATAAGTGCACTATGTACTATATACATATGTATGTAAGTATGTATATGTATTAATACATATGTTTTCATATGTACCATACAAAGAAATGTCGAAGTCATTCCACAGGAGGGTTATACACGATGAAATAATTTCATAACAGAATACCTTGCACACTGCCGAAATAATGTCAAGCGACGATAAGAACAACGAGATTCACTAAACAATTAATATTTTTCTTCTTAGTATTTACATCTGTAATTATTTATGGCAAATGTAATTGTATCAAAAGTCGTTGACTTTGATTATTATTATTTTGGTTGTTTTATGTTAAGTATGTTGCTAAGGATATTTTCGTTAAATCATTAGCTTGTAGTTGGCATTTTTGTTGGCTTTTTATTTTGCTATTGATGTACATATGTATGTACTACATTGTAACAAAAAAGTACCCTGAAATTGTAAGTAAAATGCAAAATATTGGGTAGTCGAAAAAGTCTTTTCGTATTTCTGATCAAACTTTCACTTATTTTTTTATGTTTATACTAATAAATAAATAAAGAAATATGTACTATTTTGGTCGACCACTTTTTGCAATTTTTCAGCTAGAGACATAATTCCATCAGTGTAAGACTTTTAACAGTGGAAACGAAATTTCCAAAACGGAAGCGAGCGAATCATTGTTGTACTACACGAACTTATACAGCAAAGTCTCCGTAAACTTCACAAACTTCATTGGTGGCATTCTCCCCTTTTTTATACAAAAATTTTAAGGGGGTATTCTACTCTAGAAATCAAGTTTGGGCAGTTTTTTTGAATTTTATTTAAAAAAAAAAAACCAAAGATATTTTTACCATCCCTTTTTAATGGTGTTTTTATTGATATCTTAAGAATATAAAAAAAAAATTTTACAAAAAAAATATTAAAAATTAAAATAATTAGGGGGCGGGGGAGACAGGTGTAAAAAAATGGCGCATCCTGGTGGCATTGTAATCAGTAAGGATGCTGTTATAGTCCCTATCTCAGGGGCCACAAAAAAAAATTTTTGAAAAATCGCGACTCCCTGAAAGTAAAAATAATTTTTTTTTCTTTGAAATTCCTGAATTTTTTATAATATTAAAAACAAAAATTTTGACAAGAAAGTTCATATAAAATTTCCGTGCGGAAAAAAGTGGTTTGAGAAAAACGCGTTTTAAGTTTAGGAGACAATTCTAGGGAACACGGACGCCACCGCACAAAATCGTCTGTATCTCCGAAAATAAGTCGAATTTTGAAAAATCCTTCCATGGTCATTAGAGCAGAATACCCCCTTAAATATAGCAAATGTTTCCATTATTTTCACACATTTTTGAACAGCTGTAATACGGTGTGACACAATGTAATGATCAGTAGCCTTCCAAGTAATTTTTGGGATCTCCTTCAGCTCCTTCAGCGAGTTTTGTTTTATCTCTTCCGTAGACTGAAAACGAGTTCCACGGAGCGGCAATTTCAGTTTGTGGAACAAGAAAAAATCACACGGAGCCAAATATGGTGAATACGATGGTTGATCGGTGGTATACATTGCGTTTTTGGGCTTTGAATTCGTACAATTTTTGAAAAAAGTTCAGTTCAAGTTTCAATTGAAATTTCATACTCAAAATATTCAGCAAAATAATTCCAACGGACTCGTGTCGAGCTCTCTTGCCACCTCTCTAACACTTGTCTGACGATTTTCAAGAACCATCGAACGTCGTCCAGAACGAGACATATCTCGACCGTTTTTGAAGGCCTTGTTCCACTTGTAAGCTGGTGTTTTTGATAAAATTGAATCACTGTAAGCCTTTTCCAATATTCGTAAAGATTCTGCACACGAAATTGGGTTGGTTCGACCAACTTAACCAAATAAATGTTTTGAAATATCATTTACCCGAGGAATTTATTACAATTTCCGGGTGCTTTTTTCTCTCATTGTATATTATCATGTAATCGCCTGATAAATACACACACACATTTCGAAATGCATGTAACATTTTCTCCGATCGTGGAATTGTTATCAGTAACTCCTCGCAATAGCATATATAACCACAATATTCCAGTAAATTTAAAATTATTTACATATGTATGCATGTATGTACATATTATACTTCACATTCACATCATATACATATGTACGTTTCGTGGCTACTGCAAATGCATTTGTATATGCAATTAATATCTGTTGAAACTGATGAAATAAATAAAATTTAAGAGCCTCTACATACTTGAGGTCTTGGATTCTTGAGATTTAGATTTCACTTTCTCAATTCTTGATTGATGATCCAACAAAAGCTTCTCATGAACTCGAAACAATATATGTATGTACATATTTCACATATAAAAAAAGTTTCCATTCAGAGATTTATTTTGATCGGTCAATTGCTATACTGGTTTGACGTCGACGGTTACGATAAATGAGCGATTTCTTGAAGAGAAAAGAAACTGAAAAACAGTACCTTAATCTACATTAGATTTATTTATATGAATTAATATATATTTAACTAGATAATCTTACTGTGAAACTCTTTTAAGATTTCAAGTAGATTTGTTCGATAGTCTCCCATTACCAACTTCGCTCAAAATAAATCAGTAAAATAAACGAATTGATACTTGAGAATCGACGATTAACAGACAGAGATCTTACTGGCATCGTTGGTATATCGAAGCGATAAGTGAAAACCATTTTGAAATATTATTTGGTCATTAGAAAAGTGAAAGCACGATTGGTTCCAAAATCACTAATTTAAAAAAAAAAAAAAAACAGCGTCGGGTGAACATCTGTGAAACAATGTTGTCCGACTGCCAGGATGTCTTGAAACGTATTATTACTGGCGATGTGTCTTGCATCTATGTTTACGACTCGGAAGAAGAGGATCAATCGGCCGAATATAGTGGCAGAGGTGAGTCGAAGTCAAAAAAAACACGCCAAAATTGTTTTCTTCGATTATCGAGGTGTGGTGCACTCCAAATTCCTTCCGACCTCTCAAACTGTCAATAAGGAATACTGCTTAAGTGTTATGCTTCGTTTGTGCGTAGCTATTCGTTATAGGAGGTCGGAATTATGGGCCGAAAACTCTGGGTTTTTGCACCACAATAATGCACTTTCGCATTGATACTTCGTGAGTTTTTCGCCAAATTTTCAACCAATATCGCGCCGCAACCATCGAAATCGCCTGATTTAGCTCCGTGAGACTTCTGGCTGTTCAGCAAACTCAAACGATGGCTCCGGGGACCCGTTTTGAGTCAATTGAAGACATTAAACGTGAATCGCTACACGCATTGAAGGCTATTCCGGAAATTGACT
>CM050325.1:90673707-90723165 GCA_027475135.1 Bactrocera correcta
CAAACCAATATTTAATTTTAAAATATGCTTAACATCCGATCTTTCCGAAACCAACATTGACAAGTCACTTATTACAGCTTTTTCTTCCAGTGCAACACTCCAATACATACAATTCTGCTCCACCTATAAATCATCCATTATTTATGTAGTTAACACTGTGTTAAGATAAATCGGTTGTCTAGCGTTAGCACAAATGTTGTGCCAAATAAATATGTGATATACGAGTATGTCGCGCTACTTATGGCAAAAGTAAATATATGTGTGAACACGTACGTTTTCGAAGACCCTAAATTAAGCCTACACAAAACATACGTGCGCATATATTTCAATGAATGTATATACATATGTGGGAGTATGTTCGGACATAATTTTTTAAGTACCTTCCGCATATTTGAGCATGTTTTTGACAGCCATTCTACGGAACAGTGGCTGAGGAAATTACTGTGAGTAAAATATTACGGTAAGTTTGTATGTGTTCGTTAGGCGCTTTGCTTAAGTGGCACATCAATTGCTTGAAAAGACAAAAAAGTGCTATGTAAATATATGCGTTTATGGTATGTATGTGAATTGAGAATGTATTATTAGTAAGAATATCGTTCTAAGTAAGTAGCTCTTATTGGCTGTCTGCATAATGGATTTGTTGCTTTAGGGTTTCACAATTATGATTTGAAGTTTCCAAATTTTGCTCTACTTTCATTGTAGCAGTTAGTTTTGATATGACTTTATAGTTTTCTGTGTTAACAATGTTTCAGTCTTAACTCCTAACTTTGTTCTTTAAAATTGCAATCAACAATAATTGTGTTAGCAAAAGTAATATAAATAATAGTTGAGTCTGTTAATGAAAAAATTTTCACAGAAGCAGTTAAAAAGATTAAATCTTCCAAGCTTAATAAAATTCTACAAACTCTATTATAATAATTACCGCAATTACATTTTCAGGATTACATGCGAATTAAAAAGGAAAGGAAAAATGTATGAGCACTTTGCTTGCTTTATACTTATTGCCATAAAACGAAACAGCTCGGTTCAAATATATATATACATATATATATACATATATATCACACACAATTCCGGTCAACTTTTAACAAATTTACCCCATTACATATGTTAAAAAAATACATATTTTGTGTTTTACTTCACTTCCATGCATTTCAATAAAATAAAAAAAAAATTTTATTTCAAGTTTTATTCACAGACACAACATAACCTCAGAATAAAACCGCGTATTTTATACTCGCATTGCTTCTAACCACCAGTTGCTCGACTGTCAATTTCAACGCTTAGCCCGCTTACTACAAACGCATATTTATATATAAGCGGCTATGCATAGGTACATGTTAATATTATATATACACATGTATGAGTGTATGTCTGGTATACCATATTATAGAATTTCACTCATTTAATTTATCTTCGCCAAAAATGTATGCTTTTTTTTTGGATAAGAGGAACTCTTGGACCCTTTTTTACCTGAGAATCATATATACGTTCAAACAAGATGATGAATTTGTGAAAGTTTATATTGTATATAGAATTTGTGGACATCTTTTTTAAATCAATATTGTTGAAAACTCTCGAGGATATTTAAAAGAAGATGTTATTTTTCGTGAACATGGAAGCAATAAAACCAACGCTGAGTATTAAAATACTAAATATTAAATAATAAATTTAAATGTGTATATTCATCGTAAAACAATTAAGATGTCAATGGACTTTTTCAATTAAAATTTATTTTAATTTTTATTTCCTTACGACGTAAGATGTGATACGTCGGCACAACCTGGGGAATCTCTTCTTCACTAATACACTGGTGCGAAACAGCTATTGTTAGAACAATTCCGCTGTACGGAGCAGTGGTATGGTGGACAGGAGTTCGGAAATCCATCCACCGAAAGCCAATGAAAAGAGTCCAGAGGCGCTTTCGTTGCGCTATGCATAACGAGAGCTTCAAGAACAACTTCAACGACAGCTCTCTAATTGTTACTAAACTTGTCAATTATAGACCTGTTTGCTGAAAACTATGCAGAAAAATCGGCGGGACGACTGCTGGCTACAGGAGAATTTACATATAACCCTCGGCCATAGTTCGGTAGGTAATGGTTGTTGGAAAACACCGACTATATGACCCTACTTTTCAACTGGGAAAGAAGGTTCAAAGTAAACATAGAAAAATTTGGCTGGCGTAAAAGTATGTTAGCTACGCGCAAGATTTAAATATCTACACGAAATAAGCTCAAAAATCGATTATGGAGTTCATGCGGGAATATATTCTACAGAGTTAGGCATAACTCCGGACCACTGCAGTATAGTTCACTGAGGTCTTTGCCATTGCAATTCGAGAGTCAACATCTACGTAGACAAACAAGCAGCAATCAAGGCCAGAAGTGTCTTGGGAAACAGGACAGCACTAGAAACTGTTGCCAAAAGTAAGCAACTTCACTTCCATTGGGTGAAAGGCCAAAAAGGCAAAGAAATAGTGGACGAGATGGCCAAGAATGGTGCGGATAACGTTCGAACCAAGCTATCTGGGTGCAAAACTGGAAGTCAGATCAAAAATATCGGAAATACACAATATTCCTTTTAGCACTCGCTTGAAGAGACTGTAGAAGCATGATCGGAACACTAAGGAAACAATACAGCATCTCTTGTGCAAATGTGTCCCGCATTGGCAAGACTTCGCTGTAAGCATCTGGGGTCCCCACGGTATGGTACGCTAAAAAAATATCGATAGTGAGGCCGCAGAGTCTGTTTAAATTCGCGTTAAGCAACAAAAACTGTTCAAGAACCTAGGTACTGAATACGTTGACCTGAGTACTTTTAGTTTACTTTTGACAGAAAGACTTTTTGACGGTCAATGTGTGGAATATACAATTGAAATGCAAATCACGGCTAATAGTATGTGTGTGTGTCCAAAATAGGTTAAATCCCCACAACATATACCTAATATAAACGTTTTCGAATTTCCAAGTGACTTTATACCGCATACATCAGCCAATATATGAGCTATAAAAATGAAAATGAATTATTATAATTATAATTGTGCTTAAAATAGCCTAAATTGCGAAAATTTAACCTAGCAACCATATTACCAATAGTAAAATTTTTCGAACATCCGGCTGACTTTATGAAGGCCTTCCTTATTTGTTCAATATAATTTCATTTACTCAAATTACGTTACACTGTTTCAAATAGTCAAAGCCACGCTACCCTTTCCATAGAAATCTATGCTTACTTGTGTCATTATAAATTCAGCGTGATTACATTCCAAGAAGCATTGATTCATTTGCATAGCGGAGTAAAGATATATATATGTATATGTATATCGCCACCTAAAATTCAAAAAAACAATTCAAAGTAACAACGATACAATGGAAAACTGTCATATTGAAATAAAATTTGAGTTTTGGTTATAAAATGGTTATGTGCTAGTTATATATATATCTGAAAGCGATAGCAGAAAACTTTATGCTACACATATATAATTAAATCGAAAGCTATGAAAAACAAAATTTCGATTTTTTTGATGATATGCTGTTTTGAATTTTAGGTGACGATATGTAACATATGCATATATGTATGCCATCCATTTGATTCCAAAGTGCATTACTTCTGCAGTACCTACTTACTGTTCGCTAATATTTCTCTGAGGCATGCCATGACAAAACCATGGTAAAGAAAACATACAAATTTAACTTGCTTACCAGTGGAAGCCGTGAGAACGTGCGATACTGTTGTGCACCGGCGCGTATGAGTAACATTCAGCATTAAAATATTGAAGCAATTGGGTATGTATGTAAATATAGAAATGTCTTTGAATAAAAACAAATTTAAATTTTTGAAGCATAATGCCCCAGAAAAGAACTGCTGTCAACTCGTCAACGATGAGGCAATACACAAATGTTGCAAGGTGAATCGCAGACGAGCTTATCTACAATGATAGTTATACCGAAAGGATTTAAAAGAGCTTCCGCTGAAATGGGCTTATGTTAACGCAGATGGCTTCAACTGAAAAATGTTCATGAATATGCTTATTGTACATAAATATAATTGAAGAACTATCAAATTGACAAATTCTATGGAAAGCCGAGCGAACATAATTTGCTTGATTGTGGCAAGAGATGCAATAAGGAATACCGGAAATGAGAGATGATAAAACATTTATATTGAAAGTGAAGATTGTATGCAATAAAGCTGAAGTAATGTAAAACCTCATTTCCATTTTAAATAACAAATAAACTGAAATACCAGCAAACCTAAGAAAGGAAAAATATCATAAAGTTTGTATATTTCTAATACATCTGCTTTAGATTTTACAGTTAATAACAATATATTCCTTGCCTTTATCAGGCAAAACGATAAGAACAACATATACAACTTCTCATCTTTCCGATATGTGGAAAAAATACTCGAGGTAAAGGTTCTGGATTTTCAACGAAATCAAAAGTTGTATTAAAAAATATTTTTATAGAAAATTCTACGCCATAAAATTTATTTTAAAAAACGTTTGAATACATTTTTTTCATTTTCCCTAAGACCAACCGTTTCTGGGCTACAACGATTTAAAAAGTTATAAAATATTTAAAATTTAAAAAGAAAAAACCCACGCCATTTATTTACTTTATATGTGAGTAAATAAGTATGTATTCGTATGCATGCATATGCTCTCAAGTTAAAATCACACATGAACTTTAATGAGCGGCTATGTGATGCCAAATCTTCGTACTACGCCCTGCAAAGCTCGGCTGTCACACTTTCACAGGAAGCAACCGATTCGTGCGACTGAAATCTTGTCAACCCGTTTTATGTTGGAAAATTTTCAGTTAATGTGCTGTAATAAGTCTCACATAACAGCAATAAAATGGGTTAGTAATAATGTTATGCACACATGAATACCCCGCTCTCGACTGTGCGTTGGTGTATGCGGATGTCGGTAAGCTTATTAAACTCAACTGGATTGTCGTTGGTGCACAAGAAGATGTAATTATTAACAAGAATTATTATATTAAGTTTACATGCTTATACTTGTATATATGTATAACCAGATTTGAATGCTTGCCTTATAACTTTTATTAGAACAGCTAATTTTGTTGAGTACAGGATGCAAATTTATACTCTTTCAATTCCTTTCTGATTAGACTGACACCCGTCGCTGGGTGCACTCTCCAATAGTAAGCTGCAAGAGTCTAAGAAAACTACCTAGATCTGTGCCCATCTACGATAAGACGAGAGAAACTACTTTTTAGATCGTATTGAAATCATCGTATTGTAAATATACTATATTGGATAGTCGAAAAAGTTTCTTCGTATATCTAAGCAAACCTCATCTTCGTTTTTATACCCTGAACAGGGTATATTAAGTTTGTCACGATGTTTGTAACACCCAGAAGGAAGCGTCGGACACCCTATAAAGTATATACATATATAAATGATCAGTATGTTGAGCTGAGCCGATTTAGCCATGTCCGTCTGTCTGTCCGTCTGTCTGTATATATACGAACTAGTCCCTCAGTTCTTCAGACATCCTTTTGAAATTTTGCAAATTTTTTCATTTGTCGGAACGGCCGATATCGGACCACTATAACATATAGCTGCCATATAAACTGAACGATCGGAATCAAGTTCTCATATGGAAAACTTTCGCATTTGACAATGTATCTTCACCAAATTTGGTATAGATTATTTTCTATGGCAAAAATGTAATATCCGAGAAAATTGTTCAGATCGGTTAACTATAGCATATAGCTGCCATACAAACTGAACGATCGGAATCAAGTTTTTGTATGGGCAACTTTCACATTTGACAAGATATATTCACCAAATTTGGTATATATTATTTTCTAAAGCAACAATGTAATCTCCGAAGAAATTGTTCAGATCGGTTAACTATAGCATATAGCTTCCATACAAACTGGACACATAGTTACTAACAGAAATGCACCTGTGAAGGGTATTTAGCTTCGGTGCAACCGAAGTTAACGTTTTTTCTTGTTTCTATATTTATAATGAACTTTAATGAACCAAATATGTACCATTTTGTTCGACAACTTTTTGCCATATTTCCGCTAAAGACAATTCCATCAGTGTAAAACTTTTCTGCGTTCTCGGCGACGACTAATATACACAGAAACAGGCGCTTGAAGCCAACTTTACTCCATTAAGGGTGTTCTGCATTGATCGAAACAAATGGTTGTCCGATAGTGCAAGGTCAGGGCTATATGCTTGATGTATCAAAACTTCCCAGCCAAGCTCTTCCAGTTTTTGCCGAGTCATCAAAGATGTGTGTGGTCTAGCGTTGTCCGGATTGAAGACGAAGCCCTTTCTGTTGATCGGCTTGGCCGTTTTTCGATTGCTTGCTTCAATCTCATAAGTTGTTTACACTAAAATGTAGACTCAATCGTTCGATCAGGCTGGAGTAGCTCAAAGAGGATGATTCCTTTCAATGCCACCAAACACTCAGCATAACCTTTCGAAGCGTTTATCCTGGCTTTGCGACCATTTGTTGAGCGTCACCACGCTAGGACCATGATCTTTTTCGCACATTATTGCCGTATTTGATCCACTTTTATCTACTGTTACCAATCCTTTCAGAAATGGTCAGATTTCATTTCTTTTCAGCAAAGAAGCGCAAATATTTTATTTATTTATTTATTTATAATAATTCATATAACAAAAGGAGTTTTATTATACAAATACATAAACGCAGCACTGGCTACGAGGCCTTCAGCCGTGCGCAAATATTAATTCGGTCCATTGTTGTCCTACACGAACTGAAACAGCATAGTCTCCGTAAACTGGCAAAATACGAAAAACCACACATTTTGAAAAGCGATTTCTCCAAGCATCTATGGTCTTTTACCAAGTTGTGTTTATACTTTTGTGTTTTTTGTCATTATACATATATAGATAAAAAATTGTACTCATATATATGGTTGGCAATGTATTTCTGGCTCAGTGAAATTACCTTCAAGAGATGTTAAAGTTTATATTAAATAAATCAGAGCACAATAGATCACATTGTTATACAGAGAGAGAAGTCAAGTAATTGCAATTTAAATCGGCTTGAGGTAATCATAGCAGCGCGTTATTACATTACTATTGTACGAGTATTATTATTGTAATATTACGAAGTATAAACTTTTTCAATGAAACAGAGTAGTCAGCAGTATTTTTTGACAGAGAACAAACATTTTCGCGCGACGTGTTTCTGTGAGTGGTGCAAGCCGAAAATGCAGTGTTCGTTAGAGCAGAGGTCCACGTTTAAATTCTGTGTGAAACTCTGTAAATCTGCGAAAGAGACACTTAATATGATCAAGCAGGCTTACCCAGGTGTTGCTTTAGCAAGAAGTGGTGTGTTTCGGTGACACGAGGTCTTTTTGGAGGGCCGGGAAGAGATTGCTGATGAAAACCGTGGTGGGAGACCTGCGACTTCGACAAACACCGACAATGTGACTCGTGTGCGCAAAGTTATAAACTCAAACCGTCGACTAAGTATTCCTTTAATTGCCCAGATTTTAAATTATCAAAATCTGTGGTTCATGACATTGTGACGGAGCACTTGAACATGCGCAAGGTGTGCGCGCAGATGATCCCAAAAGCGGAGCCAGCAATACAATCGAAAGTTGGGAATAAATTACTGAGCTTAGAAAAAGTTTTTTAGATTTATTCTGTAATTCATATTTAAAAGCAAAACTCTCTTGCCTACGCTAAAACTTTACAGATTACTAAAATTTAAGGACGAAACATACAAACTCTAAACTCCTCTGCTTTTAAAGTGAACCAGCAAAAGTGTCTAAAACAGCAGCGAAAACAAATCACTGAGTACAAATATTAAAAAATTATCGCTCAGCGCTGAGCAGATGCTGATGTCGCGTACAAATTATTTTACGAACATTCCCTGCAGAATACCAACGCCATTTAAGCAGTAACGTAACGAGAGAAAAAAAATGTTAAAGAATAAAATAAAACGAAAGTACTTTCACTCCTCCGCTCCGCCGGTACATAAAATTAAGTACCACTAAAATTTAAGCTAAGTAAATGACACGGTCAGTAGAACACAATGATGCGAGTGTGGAGAGTTTAAAGTGCGCAGTCAAAGAGGAAACAAAGCAAAGCAAACATAATAAGAGGTATACAACCAGCTGAGCATAAGAATAAATAGCACACTTTGTCTTTCTCAGCCCATTTTCACCAATTTCCAATTCATTCACCATTTTCAAGGCTGTGAGGAAGAAGTCAGTGAGGAAGTTGACACGTTTTTAGAAGGTTGGCAATGAATCTGAGACTTAATTTGACCGGCTTTTTGGGTATTATTCAGGTAATAAAAGTAAAAATTTTTTTGAAAAAATGTTGACTGCTTAAATACAAGTCGTACTAATACTTATTAAATATACATATGTATATGTATATATATAATACTTAAGACTAACTACCTGTAAGCCATTACGCATAGTTAAAATATCTGAAGCCATAAAAACAACCGCATGATTACTTTGTTCAAATCAACCGGTGCTAAATATATTTCCCACCAAAAAAAATTTCCATTGCTACACATTGGTTTCATTATAACAGAGCATATGTATGTGCTCGCAAATATTTCTCTTTTGTCTTATTTTCTCTTTTCCCTCTACTTCCATCTACTACGTGAATTAAATCCTCGAAATTAAAGTCGAAATTTATGTGTGTTGAAATATTTTCTGCGTTTCCGTTGTTACCTGAAATTCCACCGCCTGTTGCATAGCGCTTTTGCGGCTTCCGTTTTCACACAAAGCTTTGCAGGCATTTGACCTAGTTCACCTTCAGACGCTTACTTTTAGCATCCACTTAACTTGGCGATAAATATTTTTCAAGTTTAATTTTCGTTATTTGTATACGATTTGGTTTGTTGCTCTCTTTTATTTGTCAGCTGCATTGCCGGAGGTGTCTTTTACCGTTATGTTAAACTTAGAGTTTAACTTTTTTAGCTTTTGCTTGATTTTGAGCAAATATAGAAATTAAATTTCGTTTTTTAGCTTAGAGATGGGGTTCTGATGAGAGACTAATAAATTCTAAATTTAAGAGAGAACCTAACTAATAGCTTTCCGAATTAGAAGGCTTTTACTCACTTAATAAAATTTTTTATTTTCAAATTTAAATTCATATCGTTCTGGTAAATATTTTCAAAGTTACATGCTATTTTGAAAAGGCATTTCAGAGTGCTTAGAAGTGCATTCCAATCTTTAAAGTATTTCCCAAAATGGTGTTTTCAAAATCGGTGAAAATTACTCGAAAACGGCTAAGCCACTTAGTTTCAAATTTTAATACGAGCTTCTTAAATATTTAATAGTAATTAATCCAAGATTTTTCCTTACCGATAAATATTTTTTATAAACAATTTAATGTCGAAATTTTGGTCAAAAATCGATTTTTATTGGGAAGCCGACATTTTGTCAAAAAAAAAAAAAAAATTTTTCTATTTCCTCGATTTTTAGACCAATAACTTTGAAAGTTTTCTCAGAAAAAATTCTGGATTTCGCTTTTTCTAAATTATATTAAGGATCCTGTTCTTAATTCATCAAAAAATGGTTCATATTTGGTGGAAATGAATACTTCCATTTGGATGTATTCAGAATAAAATATTTAGGCTTGACTATGATATTTCGACAATTGCATACATAAATATCTCATCTGATGAAATAAGACCCGGACGAACATTTCCACATACTTTAATACAAATATTTATTACCGCCTTCAAATAGGCATCTTTAAAGGGGGTATTCTACTCCAGAATTTTGAAAAATTCTATTTTTTTTTATTTTTATTTAAAGTTTAGACTTTCAAAAAATGACCTTGGAAGGATTTTTCAAAATTCGACTTATTTTCGGAGATACAGCCGATTTTGTGAGGTGGCGTCCGCGTTCACTAAAATGGTTTCCTAAGCTTTAAACGCGTTTTTCTCGAAACTACTTTTTTCCACACGGTCCGGCATTATCTCAAGTTCTATACAACCGATTTACTTGAAATTTTGTGTGAACCTTCTTTATATAATCCTTTATCGTTCCTACCAGCATCGTGTCAAAATTTTTGTTTTTAATATTTAAAAATAAATTCAGGAATTTCAAAAAAAAAGCGTAAAAAATTATTTTTATTTTCAGGCACTCGCCATTTTTCCAAAAAAAAATTTTTTCATGTTCCCGGACTATAACAGCATCCTTACTGATTAAGAATTTCTTTCGATTTTTTTCAGACCACCAGGAGAGTCTGGATCAATGGCACCAGGATGCGTCATTTTTTTTACAACTGTCAAATTAGTCTAATTGGACTCATAGCGTGTTCCCCGAAAGCGATTTTTCAGTTTCGAAGTTTCGGTGGCTGAGCGATAACACTAGTTAAGTGCTTGTGCAAGGCAATCACAAATAAGCTACAGTGAACGTAATGAGCAATCCCAGAAGTTATTGGCCACAACTTCGTTTGTTCATTGCGAAATGCTTCGCATGGAACAAACTCATGGTGAACCACGCCACGGTAATAAAAGAAAATGATAAGCAACACCCAGGACCGGCACGTTCACATAGTCAAGTTAGGCAATTTTCTAGAACGCAAGAACTTTAAGGCGGTTTTTTGACTTATTTTCTGTACATATTTATACCCTGAACATATTGTTAAAGCAAAATTGGCATAGAAGAGTCTGAGTATTCAGAATTTACCTAGCGCGGTAAATTGTCTCGGGACGGCCCTGGTAACACCTGCACGTTTGATAGATTTTGAATTATTTTTCCAGATTTCGTCTCTTTTTTGACGGGTCAATCTAACCAGTCGCTAGATTTTTGGACCCTTTCGACGTGATATTTATAAACTCATGTCTCTCTCCTCAGCAGTACCTCCGCATTTGAGGAATGTAGTGTACTTGCTACGTTGCTAATCATCTCTTTTGCCTTCTCCACTCGACGTCGTTTTTACAAAAGATTCAGTTGTTGCATGAGCCTAGCATTGACAGGTTTCTTAAGGGCAATGTAGTGAATAATACTTTGCCATTAAGAAATTAAATCGATGAAAAATCACATTACTTAACATGATTGAATACTCTCGTATGGAAAAATTAACACCGCTGCCATTACTTGCCCAAACCATCCTTAATAAGTTAATTAAAATACTTGCTTTCTTTTTTACGCAGCAGCATTGCTTGTCGGCTTCTTTTTACTGCAATTCCTGTTTTCTGCTTCATATACTTTACTAAGTCGATTAACTTTTAGAGTGAATTCGTAGAAAGGGCATACAAACTTTTTCATTCCATCCTTTTTTATAGCATCGTTATTTACTGTTTGGTAAAAGCCTAAGTGGCAGTGTCCTTTTGAAATATTGTTGTCATTTAAAGTTTCACAAACAATATGCATGAAAAAATCAGTGGAGTTGTTGTTGTTTGAACCTTATTATTTGCATTATTTACCAACACGCGGAAAGCAGAAAAAGAAATTTGCACACTGCGCGGAAACGAAACATTTTTATTAAAATTTAAATTTCGCACTCGAGTGTTGAAGCGAGTATTCAGCCGTTTTCAGTACAATTTATATTAAAAATGTGTTAGAATTTTCTTTTTAATTTTAATATTATTTGTGGATTTAAAATGCATCTGAAATTATATTAGAAGGAGATGTAGGCGTACATTCTTCCGGCCATACGAAATTCATATTTTATTCAGCTCAACTTATTAATCTCTTTATGCTACATAAAATTTCTACACACCCGCAAATATACATACTTATATAAGCAGTGACTTATGGTGCATAAGTAAGTGTTTAAATATGTTCAGTCGCGAGTTTGAAATTTGTGACTCGTTGTGAATTTTAAAATGCCGCTGGGTTTTATTATGATAATTTTTCGCAGAGCACACATTTTCATTTAACTATGAATTATTTAACGCATGAACAAGCTAATTCATACCCAAACATCAGATTAATTTAATTAAATTATAATGTGGATCGTACAAGGTTAATCTGTTGCTTGTTCGCATAATTACATACTAATATAATTGAGAAAATAGAATTAGGTATATACTATAACGGGTGATTTTTTTGAGGTTAGGATTTTCATGCAGTAGTATTTGACAGATCACGTGGGATGTCAGACATGGTGTCAAAGAGAAAGATGCTCAGTATGCTTTGACATTTCATCATGAATAGACTTACTAACGAGCAACGCTTGCAAATCATTGAATTTTATTACCAAAATCAGTGTTCGGTTCGAAATGTGTTTCGCGTCCGTGTCCGATGAGCGATGAGGCTCATTTCTGGTTGAATGGCTACGTAAATAAGCAAAATTGCCGCATTTGGGGTGAAGAGCAACCAGAAGCCGTTCAAGAACTGCCCATGCATCCCGAAAAATGCACTGTTTGGTGTGGTTTGTACGCTGGTGGAATCATTGGACCGTATTTTTTCAAAGATGCTGTTGGACGCAACGTTACGGTGAATGGCGATCGCTATCGTTCGATGCTAACAAACTTTTTGTTGCCAAAAATGGAAGAACTGAACTTGGTTGACATGTGGTTTCAACAAGATGGCGCTACATGCCACACAGCTCGCGATTCTATGGCCATTTTGAGGGAAAACTTCGGACAACAATTCATCTCAAGAAATGGACCCGTAAGTTGGCCACCAAGATCATGCGATTTAACGCCTTTAGACTATTTTTTGTGGGGCTACGTCAAGTCTAAAGTCTACAGAAATAAGCCAGCAACTATTCCAGCTTTGGAAGACAACATTTCCGAAGAAATTCGGGCTATTCCGGCCGAAATGCTCGAAAAAGTTGCCCAAAATTGGACTTTCCGAATGGACCACCTAAGACGCAGCCGCGGTCAACATTTAAATGAAATTATCTTCAAAAAGTAAATGTCATGAACCAATCTAACGTTTCAAATAAAGAACCGATGAGATTTTGCAAATTTTATGCGTTTTTTTTTTTAAAAAAGTTATCAAGCTCTTAAAAAATCACCCGTTATATGTATATAGATATCTGCTAGAATAAATAAAATGAATATACTACTGTGGGCAAAAAATAGTAAGACTTTCCGTTTGTCGAAATATTTTTTTTCTGGATTGGTAAAATTGTCAGTGGCATCTGTGCCAAATGTCCCATGAAAATATCAATGAAATAGTAATTAGTATCAACTTAAATAATTAAAATTATACGCTTGCCTTTCTGAAGAACATAAAGTGCATTCTGTGATTTTTACAATTACTCAAATTATTCAACAAAGGCAAAGAAGTTCCCTTAAATTTTGGGTGCGGACTTATATTTCTGGTGCCGAAAAGTTCAGAATGCTGGAAAAGGCCTTCGATGATAATTGTTTGTCGCGAGCAAGTGTTTCTGATTGATACAAATTATTCAAAGAGATTCGAGAACGCGTTTTCGATGCACCAAGTCCAGGACGACCAACAACACTAACTAATGATGAACATGCCAATAAAATAAAGGAATTGGTGCTTGAGAATCGACGATTAACAGCCTGAGTTCCTGCTGGCATCGTTGGAATACCGGAAGGATCAGTGAACACCATTTGAAAGATAATTTAGGTCAAAGAAAAATGACTACCCCTAACCCCTCAAGGCAACTGGAAGCTTCAAATCCCTACATTAGGTATGTGTTAGCCAGGTGTAATATTGATCGATTTTTCTATTTTTTTCGCATAGCGATATATTATTACGAGAAAAAAATACTTACTGAGTTTCATTAAGGTAACTCACATATTAATGGATATAGAAACGATAAAACCAAATGAAAGTTTGAAAAACTTTGTACTAACATAGGTATGTGGAGGCTTATGGTAAGTATTCATTCGATTTGATTAATTTTAGGCTCGAAGATATACTTTTATTATAAAAACAGAACATTAGAAATAAATTAAACAACATATCTCACAAATATACCGATATTTTAGGTAACAAATTCACTATAGGAACAGGGAACCACGTATTCGGTATCTGGAGGCTTGATTCGATATACATACATATGTATTAATTTGTATACTGCAAAAAGAAAGACACTAAGAAACAAAAAAAATAAAAACTGTTAAGCGTTACAACTAAGAACTCATAATTGGAGATGCTTTTTTAGTGTTCCAATCGAAAAAACAACACTTGTTTATTTTTTTTTTTTTGCCCCACCCTAATGAGCATGCGTTATCCCAAATTTAATTTTAAGCCAATTTTTAATAGATAATTTTTACAATTCCATCTCCTTATGCTAAATAGCTTTCGCTGACACTTTTTGACTGTGCTCAGTAGATATTGTAGTAAAATAAATAAAAAGTGTTTCAATGGGGAGCTTAAAAACTTAACCCTTTTCTTATCACACTTTGCCTTGACATGACATGAGCAAATTTTGCTAAAGCAGACATACCAAAAACCGCCTTTTTATACCCTGCACAGGTTTTAAGTAAGTTTGTCATCAAGTTGTAAGCCCCAAAAAGGAAACGGCGGGGATTGTATATGCATAAATGATCAGCATAAGGAACTGAATTGTTTTTATTCATTTGTCTACTCATTTGTTGCCATACAAACTTTTCAACTAAAAGCAAGCCTTTGTATGGAAAAGTTTTTATTGGAGAAATTATCTTCATTAAATTTGGCGTGGATTATTGTCCAAGGCAAAGACACAAACTCTGAACAAATTATTCAGATCGAAGACATATGTTCTATGTTATATTCTTGGGCGGACTAAAATGCCTCCCTCTTCTATAATGGATTTTCCTTCGTCCCCAGACCGCTTTCGCATTACTTCAGGGCAAGATTTTCAATATGTACGCACTGCGGGTCCCTTTCTTCTCTCACTGGGTCCAGAGATGTGTACGATTTTGTTCTTTGAGGGCGGAGCGTCCGCGTCCATATTCTGTTTTTAGTGCATAGTACATAATTTACGTGAATCTCGTACGTTTTTTATTATTCTTCTTCTTTATTGGCGTAGATAACGCTCACGCGTTTACGCAGTTATAGCCGAGTTTAGAAAAGCGCGCCAGTCGTGCTTCCTTTTCGTTGTTTACCGCTAATTGGAGATTCTAACTATTGCCAGGTTCTTCTCCATCGACTCCAAGCTGAAGTGTTTTCATTCGTTCGGACGTCATGACCTAGCCAGCGTAGCCGCTGTCTCTTAACTCGCTGAACTATGTCAATGGCGTTGTACATCTCTTACAGCTCATCGTACCATCGACTGCGTTATTCGCTATTGCCAATGCACAAAGGAACCTTACTCTCGAAAACTCGTAACGCCGACTCATCAGACATTGTCATCGTCCATGCCTCTGCACCAAATAGCAAGTCGGGGATGAAGAGTGACTTATAGAGTTTGGTCTTTGTTCGTCGAGAGATCATTTTCCTTCTTAATTCTCTTATCCGATGCTGTTTTGATGTTTTCATTAGGTGTGCCCTTGTGAAGGATCATTCGCCTTCTCATTTTAGCTCGCTTTAAAACAGATGTATTTTGGCTACCCAGACTACTCAGAGGATACTTGGTCTAAGACTGAAAGGCGGGAGCTGCTTGAACCATGTGTAAAAGAATTACTGTTCATTTTGTAATACTAATCAGAAATACCCGTGACCAGGGAGCATATGCGTTAAGTAGTAGTTCACCTTGATATGCTTTCAATTGTACCGCATCTCTATATCTTTGATAAGTTTGACGATCCATCTTTGCCCTCCCTTATCCACCTATCCAGAGCTCAAGTGTTTGCTTCTTCAGCTGCTGTCTTTGGACATGTGTATGTCTATTCTCTATAACCAGAGTTGTCTTCTCTCCTTTGCGAAGTGATCAAAATCAGGTTCTTGCATAGAAATATTTTTATTTGTGAAGGGTATTATTGTTTCGGTGTAACCAAAGGAAAAGTTTTGTTTACTTTTCTCTTTGTACAGTGACATTTGAAAAAACTTCAGATTCGCATATCTTTCTCCAGCATGTTGAGCAATGGTAGACACGCAAGAGAGGCCTGAAAGTGAATGCATTTGCCGGTTGAGCCAGCTGCGTGAAAAAGGATCAAGCGATTGTATCCAAATTTGACACGTTTGCTCGCACACAAATAAAAACACAAAAAAAGCTTTTTTCCTTTGAATTTGGTATTTCATGCGTGAAAACGTTCGCTGTCTGCGCACATTTGCATGAGTGTGTTTGTGTGAGTGTGTTGCGGTTGTGATTTAGCATAATCCGCTAAAGTGTAGTAGTTTCAGCAAACTTGTTGAAGGCAAAGACATGCACATACCAAGTACCACCTACTGTGTCGCATAAACCGTTATAAGCATATGCATGAATTCACATGACAGTTAACACGCATACATATGCATGCCGTACTGGTTATGCAAACAATTGGCCTGCTTGTATTTAAATATTTATGCGTTGTTGTGTCTACGTTCGCACCAAAACGGTTAAATTAAGCATTAAAAAGGAAAAGCGTTTCGCATTTTGATCATTTGCGACTTTTTTACTTTCCGCTTCTCACTTTGTCTCCTATTCATACATTTTGGCTGTTATTTATGCACGCTTTGCCCCTTTTATTTACAAGTAAGTGATGGTGTAGTGAATTTTCAGGTCAGGTCAGAGTAGCACGCAAGTGCTACAATAAGAGCTCTGGCTTAAACGTTTGCTTTTTGAACCTTTGTTGCTTTTTGCACATAATCTCCATCATCATCCCTCTTTGCAATTTTCATTTATTGCAAAAGTTTCGCAATGCTGAGTCCGTTAGTTTCGCTTTTATTGGATTTTTCCACTGCATAATGTACTTTAGAAATCGTAGACTCACCATAAACGGAAATTCAGACATTTATTGCATTTTGGTTTGACATTGCGGTTATTGCCACAGATTGCTTGACACAGTCCGTTATTTATTATGTACAGTCTTACAAGCCTACATATTTTATATCAAAAGTATATAAGGGTTAAATATTTTCGGTTTTAGGCAGTGTAATACCATATCGGAGGATGGAGTCGTGTATAGAAGTTCACGCAAGTGAGGAAAGTTCTCTGATCGCCATTCACTTGGGAATGGCCAGAAACGATTCTTTTACGTATGGCTCAAGCAGCTCGCGACTTCCGGTCTTTGACAAAGTATCCTCTGGGTAGCCTAAGAACATCCGTTTGAAGGCGTGCCAAAGTGAGAGGGTAAAACATTCCTCCCACAGGGCTGTGCAGTTTGGGACCCGCCACGTAAAAAACAGTACTAATGAAAAAGCGTAAACAGGCTCGGATGAGAGACCCCCCTTTGAAGGAAACCATGGCAAATAATATAAGGACTACAATTTGAGGGCATACACCTGGAATGTCCGGTCCCTTAATTCGGAAGGTACCGTTGCCCAGCTGGTTGATGTCCTAAATAGTTATAGTGAAGGCTGACATCACCGCCGTCCAAAAAATGTGATGAACGGGACAAGGACAGAGGCGAGTAGGCCTGTGTGGCATATACTATAGTGGTTATATAAAGGAGCGCCAATTTAATATCTTTGGCACTACGGTCAGTAAATTCAGCCTCCACGACGAAACATCCTCAAATGGGGCCCAAAATATGGTTATCTGTAGTACTAGATTCCAGCATAAGAAAATTCATCAAAGCCACCTGTCCTTATCGAAAAACCACCAACCAAATCGATCATTTTGTGATAGACGAAAGACACTTCTTCCTTGTTTTAGATTGTCCATACGCTCCGAGGTCCTAACATCGACTCGGACCACTACCTGTTGCAACCAAGATTCGCACCCGCCTCTGTGCAGCAAAAAACGCACGTCAAAAATCACAAGGGAGGATCGACGTCGAGAAGTTGCAATCACAACAGACAGCAGAACGATTTTCTACTCTGCTTGCACTCCTGGTCTCTGAGAGCACTCGTCAAGAACACGGTATAAGGGAACTTTGGGACAGCGTTTCAAACTTCTTACATACAGCTGCAACTGATGATATTGATATCATCGGCCTCAACACCCGCGCCGTTAGCTCTGCTTCCTCCAGACTGGACAAGGAAGCAAAGCAAAAGGGTCTGGCAGTGAACGAGGGCAAGACGAAAAATCTCCCCTTATCAAACAAACAGTCGTCGCACTCGCGACTTGGCTCTCGCGTCACTGTTGACAGTCATAACTTTGAAATTGTAGATAATTTCGTCTATTTAGGAACCGGTATAAACACCACCAACAATGTCAGCCTCGAAATCCATCGCAGGATAACTCTTGCCAACAGGTGCTACTTCGAACTGACTAGGAAATTAAGAAGTAAAGTCCTTTCTCGACGAACAAACAAAAAGCTCTATAAGTCACTCACTTTTATCGTCCTGCTATATGGTGCAGAGGCCTGGACGATGACAACAACTGATGAGTCGACATTGCGAGTTTTCGAGATAAAGGTTCTGGGCAAGATTTATGGTAATTTGCGCGTTGGCCACGGCAAATATCGCATTCGATGGAACGACGAGCTGTATGAGATACATATACGACACCATTGACAAAGACAGCTGCTACGCTGGCTAGGTCATGTTGTCCGAATGGATGAAAACACTCCAGCTCTGAAAGTATTCGACGCAGTACCCGCCAGAGGAAGCAGAGGAAGAGGAAGGCCTCCACTCCGTTGGAAGGACCATGTGCAGAAGAACGTGGTTTCTCTTTGAATATCCAATTGGCACCATGTAGCGAAAAGAAGAATCGACTGGCGCGCTGTTGTTAACTCGACGTAAGCGGTGTCTACGCACAAAATAATAAAAATAATATATATGTATAACTATGGAGAGGTTATATAGAAAATATTACTATACCCTGAACAAATATATGTTATGAACAAACAACAGAACAGAAGAGAGTGTTTTAAGAAGATCAAACCTAAAGAAGTGATAAGGGGTAACAATTAAAGATGCAGCTAACAGATCTGCACCCAGAAATATATGTAGGTTAATATTTATAACGTTCGAATTTTTTCTTACAAATATGGAAACTGTCAATATATAGCAAAAAAAACTATGAGGATTACTATACAGTGTTTTTCAATGATTGATTTAAAGAAGAAGAAAAATAAGTTTCAACAATATTTTGCAGTGACTTTTTACTGTTCTCAGACTTCATTAGAAGTCTACATACGTAACTGGAACGGACTCGGATATTTATCCGGTCAAGAACTGTCAACTCGGCAGAATTTTGACGCACCAACAATAACAACAACAGAGACGGCAAACTAAATGCTAAGAAATATTTGAAACATTAGAAAAAACCATGAATAGCAAAACTTGGGAGTAGAAATAATAAAATATATTATCGACAACGAAATTTTCGATATTTTCGGTTACTGTTTAATTTCCAAAAATAATAAAAAAACATTTTCTAGACTGAAAAAATCCCCTCTCTACAAAACTGCAAATTAATAAAGCAAAGAAAACATTTTAACATAAAAAACTTAAGACCGTATTTAACAATATAAGCATACATTTATGTAGATACACGGTAGTCTCCACATTTTAGGAGGCCTATAAAAATTGGCATAAAATACATTTATATATACTATATGCACACACAAACTTTTATAAGAGCAACGCATATGCTTTCATCGTCAAAAGGGAAATGAAACTTTTGCTAAATAAATTGCGTTCTCAGCTTATTGTTTGTTGCTTTTTACTTAAAGTAATACAATTTTGTTTTATGCTTATTCACCAATAACAATAAATTTTCATTTTTACGCGTTAACAGTCTTGAGACGCGCCATGCATTCTGCGAAGTCCATATCGAAACCGCAACGTTGTTTTGTCACGCATCACAATATTATCAGCACATCACCTTAGAACAAGTTAAATTAATTTCGGCACAACTTTCTAAACTTTTGCGTATGTGACGCAGGCCATTTCACGCACATATACAAAGCACATAACCACAAATCGTAAATATAAAACTCAGCAACAAGCATTTTTTCGCATATGTGGCATGCAACAGCCACAAAACTTACTTCGTGCATCATAAATGATAAGCGTTAACACAGCAAATATTGGCCAAAATTAGACGAAAGTTAAGCGCCGGCTGCGCCAGAGGGATCAACAATTTTGTCAAGCGATATTTAATCGGTGCGTAATCGAAAGTGATCTCTTGTCTATTACAGCCAACTAATACACTCTGACTCGAACCGAATAAACAGACATTCAAACTAGTTAAAGCTCATAATACCACATACCCAATATTTTGCTCATACAAGCACAATTGAAGACATAATTTATATACATATGTACAAGTAAGTGAGTGGTTGGTTAAGCTGTTCAATTATATCTTTGGGAAAGTTAGTTTTTATGTTGCATTTTCACATTTATGAAATTGTGGGAGTTTCGCTTTACTCTTCTTTAGACATTGCGGAAATTAGCAAGGCATACATTTGTATGAAGTAAGGTTCATATACAGCAACTTATTAGTGAGTTATGGAATTGAGTATGTGAAGATTATGGATTTAACATATGGAAAAGAAGCGAACGAAAAAAAAATAAAATATAGAAATATTTTTTATATCGATATTCGGGGCAATTCCGTTATGAAAAGGTTTCTCATAAAAGTCTTGCTTGACAAAGAGCTTGTAAATCGAGGGTTTATGGAGGTTAAAAAGAAATATTTTGGTCAAATGAAACTTTGCAAAAGCTGAAATGAGACTCCAATTAAATTTTATTAGTTTATCTCGAACGACAGTTTTTTACTTTCTAACGGTAAAATATTATCATTTCATAAGAGGTTCTCCAGTTGTCAAAAAATTTATATTTCGCAGAACATAAAGACCACCAAATTACAAAAAAATCTGCTGCACCGAAACTATAACAAGTCCAAGTTTTCTTACAAGAAATGGATTTCGATCATTCAATTTGTATGTCTGTATGAAATGTATGATGTACACAAAATTTAGATCGCGTAGCCATTTTCTCAATGGGTAACAATTTCGAACTAAGAATTTGTCTCAAATTTTGTGCTTTTAACCGAATTTCGTGTGCGGAATCGTTGCTAGTATTAGAAAAGACTTACCCTGATTAAGTTTTTTCAAAAAACAGGCTAACAAATGGTCCAAAGACGGTCGAGAGATCATTCTGGAAGACCTTCGACCACTTTAACTAATAAAAGTATTAAAAAAGTAGAGGATACGGTGCTTGAAAGTTGTCAGGCAAGTGTTAGAGAAATGGCAAAAGAGAGACCGACATCTCTCGCGAGTCCGTTCGAATGATTTTAGTAGATATTTTGGGTATGAAAGGCGTTTTTTTTCGACTCTTCTCAATAAAAGTTGACTATTTCAAAATAAAAATCAAGAAGAGTACCGTAAATAGGACTCTTTGGAAATGCTTAAACGAGTGAATTCCGATCCCACATTCATGGAAAGGATTATAAATGCCGATGAGATATGGGCTTATGAGAGTTTTACATGCAAATAAGTCAACAATCATCAAAATGCAAAGAAAAGGCAAGCCGAAATCAATGTCGCTCAAATGTCAACGTGATGTTCATTGTTTTTTTTCGGTATTCGTGGTTTGGTGTATCATGAATATGTTCCGGAGGTCCAGACAATAAGGATTTTTATTTGGCCGTATTGAGGCATTTGTGTGAGAACATCCGCAATGAAAACCATCGATCTACCGTGTGATTTTTTCTTGTTCCCCAAACTGAAATTACCGCTCCGTGGAACCCGTTTCAAAAATATAAATAAATAAAACAAAATTTGCTGAATGAATTTGGGGATTACTTTGAAAGCGACAGAATAAGTATTGATGAATAACTAAATATTTTGCGTTTTATTTACAATTTCTGGGTACATTTTTGTCGCAATGAGTGTAGGAGACGTACACGGACGGACCACTCGAAGCGGACAGACATATTAACCAATTATTACTTGCATTTCTAACTTCAGTTACCTAAGTACTAAAGAATGCAACCATGCAGTCAATCCCAACTTGACGAATATACGAGACGCGTACCTGACAGCGGACAAACGAGACAGTTGCTATTTGAATTACAATAAATACACATCCAAATATACAATCAGTGTCTACTTATTTCCTACATGCTCCTATGCATATACTATAGGGTCTCCGACGTTTTTTTACCCTCTTCTATAATGCTATATGCTACTTTGCCGTGATAATTTTCGATTGAAAATAATGTGCTTTTTCGATATTAAGTGAAAATTAGGTGAAAAAATATTTAAAATTAAAAATACGGTGCGTTTGGAACATAAAATATTCAATTTACATACAATAACTAAATAGGTTTTTGGTTCTGATCAAACAGGCAGGAATTTTGGCAGGATCAAAACGACTAAAGTTTGGGGTAAAATTTATTTTATAAATTTGTAACACCCAGAAGGAAGCGTCGGAGACTCTATAAAGTATATATATAAATGATCAGTATGTTGAGCTGAGTCGATTTAGCCATGTCCGTTTGTCTGTCCGTCTGTCTGTATATATACGAACTAGTCCCTCAGTTTTTAAGATATCCTTTTGAAATTTTGCAAACGTCATTTTAACTTCAAGAAGCTGCTCATTTGTCGGAACGGCCGATATCGGACCACTATAACATATAGCTGCCATATAAACTGAACGATCGGAATCAAGTTCTCATATGGAAAACTTTCGCATTTGACAATGTATCATCACCAAATTTGGTATGGATTATTTTCTAGGGAAAAAATGTAATATCCGAGAAAATTGTTCAGATCGGTTAACTATAACATATAGCTGCCATACAAACTGAACGATCGGAATCCAGTTCTTGTATGGAAAACTTTCACATTTGACAAGATATATTCACGAAATTTGGTATATATTATTTTCTAAGGCAAAAATGTAGTCTCCGAAGAAATTGTTCAGATCGGTTAACTATAGCATATAGCTGCCATACAAACTGAACGATCGGAATCAAGTTCTTGTATGGAAAACTTTCACATTTGACAAGATATATTCACGAAATTTGGTATATATTATTTTCTAAGGCAACAATGTAATATCCGAAGAAATTGTACAGATCGGTTAACTATAGCATATAGCTGCCATACAAACTGAACGATCGGAATCAAGTCCTTGTATGGACAACTTTAACATTTGACAAGATATATTCACGAAAGTTGGTATAGATTATTTTTTAAGGTAACAATGTAATCTCCGAAGAAATTGTTCAGAACGAGTTACTATAGCATATAGCTTCTATACAAACTGGACACATAGTTACTAACAGAAATGCACCTGTGAAGGGTATTTAGCTTCGGTGCAACCGAAGTTAACGTTTTTTCTTGTTTTTTTTTCATTCTGATTTCCTGAAGCATGTATAAATGGTACACCCAAAAAAAAGTTTCAAAAAATCTACTTTGTTTTTTAATGTTATGCTAGGTGTGCCCTGTAAAAGCAACAAGTTATGTACCTTACATAATTATCACAGAGGTATAAATAATAAAAATAATGTGAAAGTCTGAAAGGGAAGTCTATATAAATTATGTATTCCACGTTAAGTCAGAATGAGTTCACATACCTGTAAATATATTTTGTTATTTACTTCCACAACATTTATCACCCCAGCAAGCGATACGTGCTTGTTAGGCTTCATAAAATCAAAGTGCTTTTGATGGATAATTTAACGCTGATATTGCTGGCAACATTCGTAGCCTAAAAAATGCGAATATAAACCAAAATAGAAGCAATCTATTGTGAAGTATTGATCCCTTCATTCAGCCACTCGTGCCGCACAGTTCCATACGACAAATCATTAGCCGTTAATGCTTGTGGCCAATTTTTGTGGGTCAACAGTTCAGAAAACAATTTCATTGTGCGAGAGCGAGTGACAGTTTGAGTGACATAACGAATAAGCCCTGTTGTCTGATTTCGACTGACGCGAAGAAAAAAAAATAAGCGAGAGTGATAAAAGGAGGTTTGGCTTACACTCAATAGCCGTCGCTTATTTAGAAAGATAAATATGTACAAATGTAGCTACAACCAAAGCCTAGCTCCTAATAACTGTCAGTTTGAAGGGTGGTTAGTGCTGTTGGTAGGACGCATGCTTTGTGTGGTTTTTGCCATTGAACGGAAATGGCAACTGTTTGTGTGTGTTGCTATGGTAGCATACATTCTGTTTCTGATAAACGATTTCTGTTTCTGTTGTTAACGATTTCAGTTATTTTCTATAATTTTCTGCATCAGTGATTTCATAATCATCTTCAATATTGTATTTCATTTAAAATTAAGTATATTCATTTGCTGTTTTAATTTCGGGTTTCTAATTATATTTTTTGGTAAATATTTGTAAAGCCAAGTAATTTGAGCCGCTTTCCAACCATCCCTATGGGGGTATACTAGTCTAGAAGCATGCATTTCAGGTAATTTTTAAAGTGTTGTAAAAAAAAGGCAATTAATATTTTTACTAATTTTGTTAGTTTTAGAAGAGTAGAGAAAAAAATTAAAAACTAAAAAAAGTAAAAATTTCAAAAATTATGAGCCGACGAATTGGGGGGTCTCTAAAAATTTCTACGTGACCATGCCCATGATTTCAACCCTCCTAGTTATCTGAAACAAAAAAAAAGATTATTAATCTAGAATAATGTCGCAAGGGTCGGAACTACGGAAAAGTGGGAAACATTTTTTTCACAAAATGGCGACTGCCTGAAAAAAAAATTTTTTTTTCCCTTTTTCTGACTATTTCGAATTTTTTAAAAATAATAAAAAAAAAATTGGGATGGGGCTAGTTCCAACCAAAGAAAGCTTATAAAGAAGACTATATAAAAATTTCAAGTAAATCGGTCCAGTAGAACCTGAGAAATCGTGGGCACCGTTCCGAAAAAAATCAGTTTTGAGAAAAACATGTTTAAAGTTTCGCGTTCCGGCCGAACCAGTTTGGATGCCGGATCAGAAAAATGCTTATATCTCCGAAAATAATTTGAATTTTGACCCTCTTTTACACATATTCTTGAATAGCTAAATTTTGAAAATAAAAAAAAATCGATTTTCTTCAATTTCTAGACTAGATACCCCCTATGGCTATTACGTCATTTCAAGCGCATTGAAATTCAGCACTTTATTCAGCTATCTTTTTTTTTAGCTGAACAAGTGCTGAAAGCTTAACTATAAACTGCTAGCTGAACACTAAATCGCACTTAGTTATGAGCCATTGAAGGAATTTTGCTTATCTAAAGTATATCAATGATATCAAACAAGAGATCCCAAAATTCAGTCGCATTAACGTCAAAGTCCTTAGCTGAGGTGTTGTATGGATGGTTGGACCAGAATTGTTTTTCCTTGAAACGAGTGATCTATAAAAAAATTAGTATAGGCAAATTAGTAGTAGATATAATTCGAGTGGAGTGATTCGAATATCCGAAATCTGTACACAGACGAAAGACTAATATTTTTTATAAAACCTTGTATTAGTTTACAATCCAATAAGAAGCCTAATGATGATAATCCCGGAGCAAGCAATGGTGCAGAAACTTGTGACCTGAACTTATCTTCCTACAGCCAAAAGCAGTCAGTGGAAGTTTTCAATAAAATCATCAGCTTAACCCAGTACTTAACACTTCTGATTTAGGCTTAGTTAGATAATTGCAACGCTTTAACATCTAAAACCATGATGTGTTTAAAAACTATTCCAAACAACCTACCTTTTCCTAACCCTCAATTAATGAACGCCTTAAATATAAAGAATTTCACTCAACAAATATCATAAGTCAATCGATAGGGAAGATATAAAAAATCATAACAGAAGCCTGTTGATGGGGCAAACCCATTAAAGACGCAATCCGTAAAAATATTGCAACAATTCTGGCCGAGCGCTTTAAGTACGAATAATGCTATTGACATAATGCAGCAACAAGTAAAAGAGCAACCTCAGGAAAATGAGTAATAAAACTGCTTTTAGCTTCCATTGAATGCGTAGATTTGTATATATGAATCGATATTCTTTCTCTGCTCTGCTTATGGATTGGCTTCGTTCTAATCCCAAGCAACATGAGTACAAAACATTTGCCTTTTTCTCTTCCTTTTTGTGTATATAAAGAAAATATATCTTTTTTATTGTGCTCTTATATGTTTTATTTAAAATATGCTGCTTTGTGTAAGCAAGTGCTTGCAGGAAAAATTACAATGCATAAACTATTGGATAGATGGAAAAGTCTTTTCGAATTTCTAATTAAACGTCAACTTATTTTTTTTTTATATTTATAATGAACCATAATGAACCAAATATGTACCATTTTTATCGACCACTGTTTGCCATTTTTCCGCTGGAGGCATTGTTCCATCAGCGTAAAAGTTTTCTGGTTTCTCGGCGAAAAATTGTGACAAGAAATTTTCAAAGGCTTCTCTTGAAGCCAATTTTATTCTACTAAGGGAGTTCTGCATTGACCGAAACAAATGGTAGTCCGATGGTGCAAGGTCAGGCCACCATATAGCCCTGCATCAAACTTCCCAGCCAAACTCTCCCAGTTTTTGTCCACTCATCAATGATGTGTGTGGTCTGCCGTTGCCCTGATGGAAGACGAAGCCCTTTCTGTTGATGAATTCTGGCCATTTTTTTCGATTGCTTGCTTCAATCTCATCAGTTGTTGACAGTAAAATGTAGAATCAATCGTTCGACCAGGCTGTAGAAGGTCATAGGAGATGATTCCTTTTCAATCCTACCAAAAAAGCAGCATAATCTTTCGAAGCGTCAATCTTGGCTTTGCGACCATTTGTTGAGCGTCACCAGGCTTAGACCATGATCTTTTTCACACATTTCAGTCGTATTTGATTAATTTTTCGTCTCCTGTTTCTTCGCTTCAGAAATGGTTCGATTTCATTTCGTTTCAGCAAAAAATCGCAGATGTTAATTTGGTCCATTAAATTTTTCACAGACAAATCATGTAGTACCGAAATATCGAGTTTCTTTTTGTAGCCAGCCTTTTTTAAATGGTTCAAAACTGTTTGATGACTAATGTTAAGTTCCTTAGCGATATCATGGTTGCTTATGTGACGGTGCTGGTCAATCTTTTCCATAATTTTAACGACTTTATCAACGAAAGGTCGACCAGAGCGAGGTGTATTCTTCACAACGAAACTTCCAGAACGGAAACGAGCGACCCATTGTGGTGCTGATACAACATCGCCTCCGAAAAACTTCACAAATTTCATTCGTGGACTGCGTGACATTATTCCCTTTTTATACAAAAATTTCAAAATATGGCGAATTTCTTCATTTTCACTCATTTTTAAACAGCTGCAACTTTTTTTCAACTTCTCCGAATTTAATAAAATTTGACACAGTTCTTCGAGATACAATTTACAAAATTTTCAATTTTTTGTTGAATTCTAATTATCTAAAATTTTGAAAAATTCTCCACAACTTTTATTTCTTTCTTGGTATTCTCACTCTCTCAACCAAAGTCCCTTTTTTGTCTTTTCGCAACTTAAATCTCTTGTTTTCAACAATTCTCATTGGGTCTTCTCAATTTGTGCAAAATTTACATTTGTAATGCCATAAATTGTTGCTTGTTTGTACGCGAAATTGCCGCGTGTGATGTGTCTGTACAGACATCTACATATACTTTAGAGAGCATACATTGCCCACTCAGTCGTGTAATTTTCGTTTTTTAATTTTCTTGGCAAAAGGAGATGGAGATTTTTGTGTGCGAAAAAGTAAAAAATGCCGTGAACCGCAAACATGCAGTTGACTGATAAATCACGTTTTCACTTACAGTCTCGCGTTAGGCGCTTATTTATTTCCATAAATTTGACTTTTGACTTTGGGCCGGAGTTTTGAATGGCATTTCAGGCGAAAGCAAACGCTATTGTAGGAATGAATTCTTATGAATGAAAGTGAAATATGTATGTAAATTACTTTTTTCATGAAGTATGTTACTCAATCTTATGAGTATTTTTATATGACTATATAGGCGTAAATATTTATTATGAGCAATGAAGATATTATTGTAGAAATAAATAAAAATTTGTCAGTAACATAACCTTAAAGTATAGAGTCAGTAAAAGTATTTAAACGTCATTTAGTCTACGCAAAACTGTTTTGGAATGGTTCATATTCTGCTTATAATCCAAACATCTGCTAAATAATATTATTTATTCCCATACTCTTAACAGGTCAGTTGAAAAGTCCCCGGTCTGATACATAGAATGAAATCCATGTGACTATTAGTTAGTTAGTCCAAGTCTTCAATAAACGCGTATATAAATTTAACAGCTGTTGGATCATTAGTTGATCAGTTATATCATTCTGAGTAAAGAAACTTGTATTATTGTGAAAAATTTGGTAAAAAAGAATTTCACGTGTTGATAAATATTGATTTTTGAAGGGAAAATACAGTTCAAGCAAAAAATTGACTTGCTGACGAGTTTCCGGACGCTGCTTCAGGCAAATCAACAATCAAGGATTGTTAATCTAAGTCTAAATGTGGTAAAATGAGCACCGAAGACGGTCAATGCAGTGGATGCCCAAAAAACCGATGAAAACATTAAAAAAGTCCATGAAATAATTTTCTATAACCATAAAGTAAAGTTGATGGTGACAGCAGGTACTCTAAAGATATCAACTAAATGTTTATACAATATCACTCACGATTATTTCGGTATGAGAAAGCTCTGTGCAAAGTGTTGCCGCGCGAGCTCACTTCTGACCAAAAACAACGACGAGTTGATGATTCGGAGCAGAGTTTGGAGATGTTCAAGAGTAATAAATCCAAGTTTTTGCATCCTTATTTGAAATTGGATGAAGCCTGGCTCCATTTTTTCACTACGAAGTCCAATGAATAGTCATTGGAGTGAACTGCACACGATGAACTCGCTCCAAGGTATTACGTCTGTATTTTGGTATGCATATGGAAACAATTTTATTCAATACCTTTAAAAACAGGATGGATGGCATAGCGTCTATTACAAAGTGTCATTGGACCGTTTGAAAGACGAAAACGCCAAAAAGCGACCTCATTAGAAAAAAAAAAGAAAATGGCTGTCTCACCACGACAATGAACTTGTGTCACAAATCAGTAAAAACGATGGCAAAACCCCACGAATTGGGCATCCGAATTGCTTCGGCATCCACTGTATTCTCTAGATATAGCCCCCAGTGACTCTTTTTTATTCTCAGATCTCAAAAAAATGCGGCTGAGAAGAAATTTTCATCGAATGAAGAGATGATAGCCGAAACTGGCGCTTATTTTGAAGCAAAAAAAATCGTACAACAACAATGGAAAGTTGGAAGGTCGCTACAATCAGTGTATCACCCTTGAAGTTTATCATTCTTGATGTTGAATAAAAACCCGAATTTTCTCCAATTTTTTTTTTTTACTATATTAGACCGGGAACTTTTCTATTGACCTGCACCTGTTATTATATAGTAGGCAAGTATTTGTTTGAAACCTGCACGCGCACACAGCCAACACTCTTATAAGCTAATCGTATAGCTGGGAAAATTTTGAAAGCAACGAGTGAAAGCTTTCATAGAAAATTTAATGTGAAAAGCTGTCAGCGGCACTTGCAAATCCAGCGTAGGATATGCGGTCACGCATCTGCCAGCTTGCTAGCCAGCGGCTCAAAGTGTGCGCCATCATCATATCCCATAAATGTAGCGGTTTATTTACATAAGCAGAAAATTCATGTACCTGCATATGTATACTTGTATATATGTACAAAAGTATGTGCGAACATGTTTTTAGATCATACTTTATCTCTAGAAGAAATTATAATATAGTTTAGTCGTAGCTTATGTAAAATTATGTTGATGGCCGGTAAAAATTTTCTGGTGATGCAGCAGATCGCAGTAATGTACATAAATGCAATTTTAATTCAAAAATGTTGCCTAATAGTTTATTTCTCATTTTGTGTCTCATTTTGAGAGGAGAACATGTTTTGAAAGAGTTTCAGCATATTATTTCTGCTAGGAATCAATTGATATATGTAAATTTGTTTTTTTGTAGAACTCTTCATATAAAAGATTGCGAGGAGCAGCATCAGAGAATTTAGTCACCTGTAAACTACAGTATGCATTCCCGACATTTAATATTTGCACTATACTGCTTCTCGATCTCACGGTATACTATATTAGTTAGGGTTTACGTAAAACCGGGAGGGATACCAACATGAATTTTTGGATTTTTTTCATCAGCACGAAAATGTTCCCTAAAACTCTGTGGTCTTCGCAACGTTACAATCGACCACAACAAGTGTGGGAAGGGATAAATACCGTGAGTTGAAGAGAAAAGCAAGACACATTTGCAGACAAAGAGAGAGGCCGAAATGCGTAATTACGAAGAACTTGACAACAAGGCCGACAGGGATAATACTCAAAAATTCTACGAAAAGATGCGATAAAACCCCCAAAGGTGATCTTGTGACTGATGCCCAGAGCATACTAAAATTATAGGAGAACACTTCTCGAGCCTACTGAATGGAAGTGAAAGCATAACGCCAGGAGATAGTCAACCCGATTCTCCAATCGAGGACGACGGAGCGGACGTTCCATTTCCCGACCATAAAGAAGTTCGAATAGCAATTACCAAATGTGTGCCAAATCCTTGAAAAGACCAGTGAGAAGAGGATCGACACTCCTCATCTCTTCGTCGACTTTAAACTTCTTTTGACAGCACGAAAAGGAGCTGACTTTATGCCGCTATGTCTGAAATTGAAATCCCCGCAAAACTAATACGGCTGTGGGAACCGTCGTTGAGCAATATCAAAAGCTCGGTCAGGATCGGGAAGGAGCTCTCCGAGCCGTTCGATACCAAACGAGATTTCAGACAAGACGACTCCTATCTTCAATCTATTCCTGAAGCAAATATTCCGAGCTGAAGAGATGAATCGAGAAGTCTCAATCTTTTAAAAGAGTGCACAGCTGCTGGCATACGCCGATAATATTGATATCATTGGCCTCAACATCCGCGCCGTTACTTCTGCTTTCTCCAGACTGGATAAGGAAGCGAAGCAAATGAGTTTGGTAGTGATAGAGGGCAAGACGAAATATCTCCTATCATCATACAAACAGTCGTCGCACTCGCGACTTGGTTCCCACGTCACTGTTGACAGACGTAACGTGGAAGTTGTGGATAATTCGTCTTTCTTATATGCATATCTTATTTAGGAAATTGAGAACAAAGACCAATTTCTCGTTATTCCCGTCCTGCTTTGTGGTGCAGAGGCATGGACGATGATAACATCTGATGAGTCGGCGTTACGAGTTTTCGAGAGAAAAGTTCTGCGAAAGATTTAACGTATTGGCAACGGCAAATACCGTATTCGATGGAACCTCGAGCTGTATGAGTTATACGACGGCATGGACATAGTTCAGCGAAGTATGATACAGCGGCTAAGCTGGCTAGGTCATATCGTCCGTATAAATGAAAACACTCCAGTATCCAGAGTATTAGACGGAAATACCCGTCAAAGGAAAAGATCAGGTGGAGAAGAACCTGGCTGCACTTGGCACCAAATTGCGAAAAGAAGAAACGGCTGGCACGCTACTGTTAACACGGCAATAACCGCAAAAACGATGTCTACGCCAATTAAGAAGAAGAGCGTCACAATATCAACAACCGCCTTAGAATTAATTTAAGATACTTTAAAACATAAAATATATTAGTTTGAATAATATTTTGACAAGTCATTGTCGTTGCATAAAAATTTTATTACCACTTCACCCTAACATTATCAACAGAGTTGTATAAAAATTTACATAAAAATTATTGCCCAGAATATTTGTTGTTCTGCACAAATGAGCGAAGAAACGTCGAGATCGCCACACATATTGACAAAAATTAGTAGACTTGCCGGTAGCTACCCAAATTATATGCTTGTCTCCAATTAGTTGCTTCGCTTCCAGGCTTTTGCCATAACTTTCGTTCCTCCATACATACTAATACATATGTATAGTATACATACATAGTTTTGAGCACAGATATTTTTACACGCTGCCACAAAGTTCAGCTTGATTTTGGGCAAGTTAGTTAGTATAAGCAGCTGTGTGAGTCTTTTATATTGTCTCTCTCATTAAATTTAATGAGGAAGCTTACCTTTTTTACGCGCCACTCAATTTACCTAAATTTCTTCGTGCTCACTCGTTTTATTCTCACAGATTATCCATCATCCGGTGGCTAAATAAATGCTAACAAGTGCGTTCTGCGAGGGAAATCATGTTTATTGAAAAACAATAACGACAAGCGCTGGTGCGTTGGTTTTAAGGAGATTACTTGGAAAGTTTTTGAATTATGAATTTAGTAAATAATTTAGTGGATACGTATTTTTGGCTGCTTTTGCGCGAATTCTGCTGTTCTGGCACAGGACTGCAGAAATATATACATGTATATTAGGGTGTTTTTTTTTTTTTTTGAACTATTACTTTTTTTTCAATCCCGTCACGAAATTTCTTTGGAAATACTCTAAAAAAATTCCCTGAAAATTTTAGCCCTTAATATTAACATTAAGAACTGAACCAAGGCATGTAAAAATTTTCCATTGAAAATACACTTCAATCGTGATTTTTTATCTTTACATTCCGACAGCAATACTTCTCGAGATATTCGCTTTTTTAGTAAGGTTGTATTCAATTTTCATGAATTTTTTAATGCATACCATATATAAAAATTCTACAAAACCTTACTTAAAAATCCGAATATCTCGAGAAGTATTAATGATAGCGATTTTGACCTCGGATCTTTTTTATAGCAAATAAAATTTCCTACAAATTTGTCATGTTCATTTTTTCTATAGCTCTTGTCATTTACGAGATATAAACAAAAAAATGCAAAATTCGTGGAAAAATCTTTTGTAGAGTGAACGATTCTGAGAAATATGCGTCTAAAGTCAAAACGATGCCATAAAATACCACTGAGCTGTATTTTTACATGCATTGGTCTAGTTCCTAATGTTAATATTATGGGCTGAAATTTTCAGGGATTTTTTTAGCGTATTACCAAAGAAATTTCGTGACGGGCTTGAAAAAAATTAAAATTCCAAAAAAAAACACTCTAATGTATATGTATGTATATATGTATAATCTGTGCTGAAATTAGAATTTTCAGTTCGTTCACGGAAGTGATTGAATTGAAAAAGTGTAGAGAGCATAGGCAATGTAACAGATGGGTTCACAATAATTCTGCTATTCGGAGAATTTGAAGCACTGCTTTTGCTTCTGAAGTCAAAGGTGTATGTGTGCTAAGCGAAGTTTGAATTGCGGTAATTCAAGGAAAAATACTATTGAAAGTTTTCCGGAGCTTAAACTTAATAATAGTATTAAGTTTAACTGTCTCATATTAAAATTGTTCAAACACATTTCACTCCAATGAGACAATATTATAAGCACTAATTTCCATTGATTTATTTGTCGATTGGGACTTATTGATATTGTTTGTCTACACTTCTCTTGAATACAATTACCTAGTATACATAAGTGTGAATTTCCATGTATAAAACTATGTCATTACTTAGAAACGTACACAAGAAATTACCACAATGCACTACCAATAACGACCAACACCTATCGTAGCACCCTATTTACTTGTACATATTTGTATGTGAACATAGAAAATTTATTTTAATTGTTTCTATTTAATAGCATATTTATTATGGTAACAATTAGCATTTGATGATTCACTTATGGCAATCAGCACCGCATGGCGTATGAGCGACATTATTATGTGGCACACATGTTGTAACACTCACACAGATTGTGTTGCCGAATTTCATGGCTCGTTTGTTCAAGGTCACAATTGTAGAAAATCAAATCAACAAAAACATATATATGTATGTATATATATTTGAAAAGCCATTTAATAAAAATATATTAATCAAATTTAAACGGAATTAGCGGCAGTGGTTTCATACATGTAATTCCGCAATTTAGTTAGTTTCTCAACACAGTAAAATGATTCGTGGAAATTCTGTGAATAAAAACTAATAAGCATAACATTACTAATGTATAATTAAATGACTGAATTCAAAAATTATATTCTACGCACAAAAGTAATAGGAAAAATTATTTTATATAAATTGGGACAACTCGTAGATCGATTTCATACATTTTCGACATTAAACTAATCTTACGTTATTGGTTCATATAATTTTCCTAACATAATTATATATACTATACGTGGTATAAATCCAACTGGAAGTTTAAAACTCTTACGAGGTTTGACAATTAAGTAATGAGACTGATTTTATTGCCGCGCTTGCGGTTGTTAACTCGGCTATAATCGCATAAGCGGTGTCTACGCCAATTAAGAAGAAGAAGAAGCTTACGGTAAACCTGTGACCTTGAAATTCCCCTTCTATTTTTCCGGCATTCCGTGCAAGTTGATTAGACGTGTGTTTGTAGTTCTCGTCACGAAAATGGAAAAACTAAATCAAAAGCAACGCGTCGCGATAAAATTCGCTCGTAACTGGATCCTTCATCACGACAACGCGCCGTGCCACACCGCCCTCAGCGTGTCCCAGTATTTGGCCTCTAAAGGAATCGCCATGTTGCAACAGCCGCCTTATTCGCCCGACATGTCACCCTGTGACTCTTTTTGTTTCCTAAAACAAAATCGGTGGTCAAAGGAACTCATTTTGAGTCGATTACGGACATCCAGGCGGCCGTGACGAGGGTACTCGCGGACATCCCAGTCAAAGCGTTCCAGAAATGTTACGAAGCATGGAAAACGAACTAGAATCGCTGTATAGCTGCCCAAGGGGACTGCTTTGAATGGGATGGCAGAGTTGTAGAATAATTTTCATTACTTAATTGTCATACCTTGTATATTAGGTACATAGGAGCTAGAGATGTTATTGACTCGATTATAACCATTTTCTGCACCAAAACCTACTTTTGTCTGTAAAAGCAGCTTGCCGAGGTTCATGCAGTCATATGCGCTATATGGAAAGTCAACCGAAAGTGTGAAAATTGTTTTATTATGTAAATTAGGGCTTGAAGTATCTATGATTCATTTTTTTGCACTTATGTAAACTATTAAGTACTAGAAAAAGATTCTCCCTTGATTTCAACAATGTATCTCACAGATTCGCCCACATTTTCAGTATAAAGTTAGCAATAAGCAATGTGCTGAACATTTCCGGTATGTGGAAGCTTGAAAATTTATGGTTAATTTTTGGATGTGAACTGTGTTATGTCTTGTTTTGTTAACGTTATTGGATGTTGATTCGACAGGGAATTTAAAATCGTGATATTCTTATATATAGGATCTCAAATAAAGGTAGGCGGTGCAAGCGGCCAATTTCTTTACCGATTACACCTTTCACAAATTTTCAAATCACAGGTGTTCCGTTCTAGTACAAGTAGTTATAGTACACTACAATGTCATAACTTGATGTGTGGCTAAGTTATAGCATTTCATAAATTTTCAAATCATTTTTGCGCGCTTTGTGGGCATGGCAATCCGCTGACAACCATCTATAATATTTCTAATGGTATTATCATTTATATACATATACATGACTCTATATTTATCCCTATTACTTCTAGGTGTTACAACCGCTAGGTTTACAAAACTTGTACTTTGTAGCAACATGTTGCGTGCATATGTATAAAACAGAATAGCTATCAACAGAATTGTTTACCTTCGGGCATAAATAAAGTAAACAAAGTGAATGTAATTTAAACTCAATCAGCTGTGACAAACAGCGTAGCCACCGCCAACCAATCACCTGTAGCTATTTTGTTACACCCTCGCATACGCAGTTACTTTGCTGTAACTGAAGGCGGATAATCGAAGTGCAGCTGTATATACATATGAATATATACATAGCTCCTACTACACACTAATATATCCAGCGAGGAGTTGCAAATTTGTCAGGCTTAACAAATATGCGCACAAAGCCTTTCTATGAAAGCAATAAACAAACCGCCAACCGCCTTCTGTGCATATTGCCAAAGTGTCTGTGAAATTCGTAGTTAACGTAATATCTGCATACTCAAATATACAAATATACATATACTTACATGCCTAAGTAGATGTATGTATGTACATCATTCCTCGATGATGCGTCAGATCTTTATCGCTCCACCAGGTAAAATTGAGTTTTTGCTGACAATCTGACCTTTTTTTTGAATATATTAATGTAGTACTCTGTGTTTATGCCTGTTCTTATGAAAATCCCAATAGTAAGACTCTTATGTACGAGTTCATACGAGAGTACTGTTCGCATTTCATTTGTATTGAAAATTGTGTATTATTTAAAATAGAAAAAATAAATATATTTCCCACAACTTCTTTCAGTTTTTTTTTTTTGTTTTTTTAATGCTACTTCTATGTGATAAGATATTTTTCATCTTCTTTTTTAAAACTTTGTCTACATTTTGTTGACTTGAATAGATATCTTTTCCAAAATCAAATCGTCCATTTATTTAAATATTTTTTAACAAACACAATTCCATATTTATCTCTCTTGATTGTAGTCATTTTAAATCAGTGTTAAGTGAACAGACACATTTGACAGCTTATTTTAAGAATCATTAAGATCTCATAATTAATTCTTTCAGTTTTAAAACGGAGAAAAGCGACTATTGTTTTCACAAGCTAGCCTCCAATGGATTATCAAAACATAAAAACATCAGTGAGTAGAGACGCTTTTCAAGTGTTTGCTTGGACATTACTCCAAGAACTTGTCCTAATTAATAGGTCCACCCAACTGTTATTTATTATCCCAAATTTAATGGTGATTGAACAGGCATCCACAGATGTATAGCCAAAAGCATTCTTTGATGCCATAAATGAAGAAAGAAAGGGGTATTCTGGTCTAGGATTTTGAAAAAATCGAATTTTTTTTGCTTATTTTGAAAGTTTAGACTTTCAAAAATATGACCTTGGAGGGATTTTTCAAAATTCAACTAATTTTCGGAGATACTGCCGATTTTGTGACATGTCGTATGTGCTTACTAGAATTTTCTCCTAAACTTTAAACGTGTTTTTCTCTAAACTACTGTTTTTGAGGTAGTTGACGTGATATCTCTCTTCTACTCTTCTACTGAACCGATTCCTTTAAAATTTGGCATATATCTTCTTTATAAAATGCTCTATCGTGTCATAGCGTGTATTCCAAAAATGTTGATTTGAAGTATTTTTAAAAAATTTAAATTCAAAAATATAAAAAAAAAATTCAAGGTCGAAAAAATCGGGCCAAAATTTTTTTTTTTCAAGTCGACGCCATTTTGTTATTATTTTTTTTTTTGTGTTTTAGAAAATGGTTAACCCGATAACGACATCCTTACTAATGAAGTATCTTCTTGTTTTTTGTGTTTTAGATCTCTACAAGACTTGGAATCACGTCAACCAGGACGCACCGTTTTTGTTTTTTGAAGCCGCCACTCCGCCGGCCCATACCTCGACGAATTTTGGATTTTTTTTCTTGCATTTTTTTTTTATATTATTAAAATGTCAATAAAAAAAACGTATAAAAAATGGATAGTAAAAATGTTTTTAATTTTTTTTTTTGTCTTAGTTTAATTAATTTAATTTCACTTTTTCTAGTTCATACTTGTTTATCATTCTAACCTAACTCTTTCGATTGGTTTTGAATACATTATTTTTGAAGTATAGTATATTAAATAGGAAATAAACCTGATGTACTAAATGGAAACTGGAAACTGTATTATATTTCAGGCAAATTATTCAAATATCTAAATAGAAATGTTCATATAAATACGTACAATAATGCTTTACTACTATCACAACGATTCTCTACGCGCCTACTCCTCAGCTTATGCCGTAGCAATGGCTTTGTGTTTACATTCGCATATTACCGAAACGTGATACGGCAAAATGGCCTGCTAATACGCAATCTATAGAATGTATCAATTTGCGTACACTTGTTGTTATTGCTACTCACGCACAAACACCGGCGAAAGCGTTATTCACGATCATGCCGACTACTTTTCGTTGTTATATGTACAAAGCCTTTATAATTGGAATCGCCACACGTACAAATGTATGTATGTATGTATTAGCGCAACGGTAAATAGCGGGAAAGCTTTTAGTGTAGTAAACAAAAAAAATCTTCACAAGTAAATATGTGTGAGTGTGAGTCAGTATTTGTTTACATAGCCGGAGACAATATGCGCTTTTTGCACCATTCGGCGGAGTAATTAGAACGAGATTTGTTGTTGGCTCTATGGATGTGTGATATCCTTACTTTGTGTGATTTGATTTGAATTTAACATATGTATATGCACATAAGTATGTATATATGCAGATTTTTATATGGTTTGCACTTGTGCATGCTTATTATTTACTTATGATAATTTCATTAGATAATAAATGGTTTGTGATAAGAGCAGCATTCGCCTCAATTGACTGGGTTGGGCTGCATATTGAATGGTTGAATATGCACAAGCATATTTGTTTCCGATTTGATATGTATTTTATTTTTGGTTATAATTTTGTTTATTTAACAGATAATTAGCTCAACGCCAACAGTCGATTTATTTACTATTGCGAGGCATACAATATCAAGCATAATAAAATGATAAATATGCCACACGCCACAGTTATTAGAATTGCAAATCTAATATAAGCGTAAATTCAGTTAATAATTTGAAATATGTCAACATTATGGTAAACTAGCGATTAATTAATGGACTAATCGCTATTTGTATTTTATTCGTTTGCAACATGTTGCCACAGAGTATAATAATTTTGTTCATTTAACGGTTGCTTGTGTTACTTGAAAATATTCGGTGAGATATAAGGTTAAACAAAATATTGGGTAGTCGAAAAATCTTTTCGTATTTTGTCAATAAATGTCGTTGCAGTCGTATATCTCCAGTGCTACCAATCTTATTGTGTCATACCATATAATGTTGGAAAGGTGAGACTTTAAGCTTCATTTAACCAAACAAATCAAATTCAGGGAAGTTGAAAAAAAGTTACAGCATTTCAAAAGTGAGTGAAAATACTGAAGAAATTCGCTATATTTTGAAATTTTTTCATAAAAAAGGGAAGAATGTCACGCAAGTTATCAATGCAATTTGTGAAGTTTACGGAGACGATGCTGTATCAGATCGTGTAGCACAACAAAGGTTAGCTCGCTTCCGTTCTAGAAATTTCGAGGTGAAGGATGCACCTTGCTCTGGTCGTCCTATCGTTGAAAAAGTCAATAAAATTATGGAAAACATTGCCCAGGAACGCCACATAAGCAGCCATGACATCGCTAAGAAATTTCACTTTTATCATCAACAACTGATGAGATTGAAGCAAGTAATCGAGAAATGACCGCCTGAAGTGATCAACAGAAAGGTGAGTGAGCAAAAGCTGGGAAAGCTTGGCTGGGAAGTTTTGATGCAGCCACAATATAACCCAGACCTTGCACCATGGGACTACCATGGAGTTAATGGAGTAAAGTCGACTTCAAGAGAAGCCTTTTCGCCGAGAAACCAGAAACTTTTATACTGAGGAATAATATCTCCAGCGAAAAAATGGCAAAAAGTAGTCGACTAAAATAGTACATATTTTGATAATAAAAGTTCATTATAAATATAAAAAAATAAGTTCAAGTTTGATTAGAAATACGAAAAGACTTTTTCGACTACCCAATATATTATACAAATTCGGAGAGAACTATTTTCTAATAATAGTATGCTTCTCTGTCATAAATGGGTTGACCGGATTAATAATACCATTAGAAAGATTTTCGAACTTTCGGTTGACTTTATACCGTATATACCGGCAAAATGTGTGAGTTATCTTAATAAAAATGAGAAAACGTGTATTTCTAATAACGGTGCTTCTTTGTGCCTATAATGGATAAAATCGGGTGAAAACCTGCCCTATACCCTGGTTCTGATCTTCGCAAGTTGAAAGAATATCAAATGTTCCATTTCACACGAACATAGCCCTTTCTTACTTGTTTGTTTGTTGTTTTGGGTTTTGTTTCTAGTTGAAATATAGCGTTTACCAATGATTTTAACAGTTAATGGATTGGAAAGTATTCAAAATTATTACACAAATTTACTTATTCCGTGGCTACTTCTACAACTTTTATATTAAAAAAAAAATAATTTTCTCCGCTCAAAGTCACTTTTGTCTGGCAAGTTGGGTTCAAAAAATCGAAAAATATTTGTTGGCTTAGTTTGAAAGTGCAATGTCTTGAGAATATACTGTGAAAATTTCAGACAGAAATTCGAAATATTTCGGGAGTTATAACGAGTTTGCCAGAGCGCCTCGGAGTCCTCTCTCTCGGAGTTGTTGAACTTTAAACGCGTTTTTCTCAAAACATTGTTTTTTTGGTCAGCCCGGGTCCTTACTTTCTACTGAACCGATTGCTTTCAAATTTTAACAGGCTATTCTGCACACTTATAGTTCTCGTCGAAACTAACGAGAATTTTTTTCACCCCTAACTTTTTATTTTACAACCTTTCTTTGCTAAAATAAAAGGACTTTTTTTCAAAATCCATCATTTTGTTATTTACACTTGAAATTTAACTTCAGTAGTTCCAACCAGAATGGCAAGTCTATAGATCAAGAATAAACAAGAATATTTGATTTTAGATAACATCAAGAGCCAAAATCAACCGGGCCACCCACGTCCATTTTTTTGAGGTTCCATCTTCGAGTGACAATAATAATAGTAACAAAGTATTAAATTTTTTCAAATACATTTTTTTTATATTTTCAATATGTAAATAAAAACACCCTAAATATTCAAGATAATTCATTTTTATTTTCCTATAAAAAACCACCCTCCAAAGAAGTCATGAAAGAAGGCATAAGTTACCAGACTACTCTCTTATTGGTTGTGCGGATTGTGGTATGGCAGTATCCTAGAACCTCATTATTTCGAAATGAGGCCGGCAATGTCGTTAACATCAATATCGAGGGTTATAACACGATTTTGTCTGACTTTATCCCAAAATTTGATGAAATTGACGCGTACGAACAATCTCATCTCAACTTCCAACAAGACAATGCGCCGCCTTATATTTTGCGTCTAAACAAGGGCACTGTCCGTGGAAAGTTTGGCAGCTCGTTAATTTCGAGAAATGGCCCGGTCAATTGGCCGCCAAGATCATGCGATTTAACACCTTTAGACTATTTTCTTGGAGGGTATGTTAAATCACAGTCTGACACCAATCAACCAACCACGCTCGACGAGCTGAAAGACAACATTCACCGCTCTAAAGCCAAAATTCCAGCCGAAATGCTGTTTCGGATCACCAAATACTGGCGTAAACAGGTGGATATATGCAAACGGATCCGTGGTGACTATTTGGCCAACATTTTGTTCAAATCATAAACGGTATAAAATATCTCTACATAACAAAAAAAACCAACAGAACCCATATTAACTAAATTTGAGTGCTTTTCTTTTTTATTTTTTCATTTTAGCTTCACGTCGTTCTTGGTGGTAGACCCCTTGTGTGTTCACATTGAGAGTAACCGTCAGTGCTCGTGAACTCAGTAAACTACCCAACCTTCAAGGTACTCTCTTAATATTTTGAGTATAAAAATATTCATATTCTGATAAAAAAAAGCGAAAATAGCTGGCTTACGCAGCACATCTAGTATGAAATTAAAAAACAAAGAATAGGTGTTTTATATTTCCATAGGTTATGTCTTGAAAACTAACAAGCCAGCATTTTAAATCGATATTTCGAATAGGTTTTGAGTTACAGCCTTCAAAAATATAAACGCTCAGTTCAATCAGCTCCTTACCTTTAAACGTGTTTTTCTCAAAACTACATTTTACTAATGGCTTGAGTGATTATTCGGAGACAAATGATCCGATCACTATCAACTTCTCTGCATGTTCCGAATATAGTTCTCCATACCAGTTTTCTGATCTAATCAAAAACCAGGCCAAAACGACCAACATTTTTGGTAAAGAAGGCCGAAATCCTGATGCATTGAGAATCTCTCACGAATCGGATTTCTTTGAGGAATGATCTGATGGTATGGAAGTAGAGGAGAAGTACTCAAGTTTAAAAAATATATGTGTAAATCTATAACAATAACCAAGTGTCACTGATTTAAATCCCGATCGATGTAAAATTTAAATTATCGTCATAAATTTGTATTCTTTAGGAGATATTATATTTTTTAGAAAATTATCCCGATAATCTGATATGAGAAAGCTTATCAGCAAGACGCCCAGGCTTCCGAAATCAGCTTGAAAATAAAATTTTTTTAACATAAAATCAGTTTTAATGCTCAAATTATAAACATTTTCTCGATTTGAAAGCACAAAGCACGGAGATACGCCTTTTTTTGGTATTGTTTAATATGGATTCATTATGCCATTAGACTACTTAGATTCCACCACCCCTTAATTTCAAACATTCTGCTGCATATTTAAATCCTACAAAAACATTAATAATTTTTAGTTCTAATCACTACTAAGAAAAACTTTCAAACCTCATAAATCAATTAAAGTTTGCCCAAAAATCCACAATTGTTACTAAAAAGTCTGTTTACATCTCCAACTCGGTGCATGACTTTTACATACAACAAATACTACAATATACTTATATATGTATACTAGCTGTAACTCACATTCGGATAGCTTTTTTATTACAACAAAGCATAACAATTAAACGAGCAAAAATCAAACGTTGCACATGAAATATCTTATCTTACGCATGCAGTTCAGTGCTCAACATGGCGTATACGCAATATTTCACTTAACATGTGCGCGCATATCTTCGCAACGCTAGACGTTAGGCGTTGTGTAAAAATATTTAAGCTAACAATAACTTTCACATATTCGTGTATTATTTATCTTCATTTGCTTGGCGTGCGAAAAATATTATCATTACGTTCATTTACTCACATACAGAAAACGCAATCGCCATAGGTCACATTTTCATCTATAATGCAGGCGCGGAATTCTTCTCAGCCGCTATAGCACTACCCTCCGCTCCGGTAGTGTAGCTTGTTGGACACAAGCTCTTTAATATTTAAAGATCTGGACCCGCTACGCTGGGTATAGTGGAGCACATGTCAACTGTGAGTAGTGAAAGTCCTTTGGGTAGCGTACAGCCGCCAGCTATATTAGATTATATGTATAACTTATTGTTGTTTTCAGTTCTTTTTGTTTATGTATTTCTTTCTTTTGCAATGTCTAGCTATGTTTTATGTATTACAATGTGTTCCTTATGACGCTCATTTATTTTGTTCGCACTTTAATTTTTTGCTTTGTCTTGGCTATTTATTTTATTACATTCTGTTTTACTTTATTTTCATTTTTGTTTATGCTGCAGTTTTTTGTTGTACCCAACTTAGAGAAAGAAAACATAGCCGGTTATTTGTTTTTGTGTCGAATGATGCAAAGAAAAAGTGGCATTCAACACATTTGACTTCTTTTTAAGTGTGTGTGTGTGCGTATGCTTTTAGATGCGGGCAATTAGACTGCAGTAATTGTTGTTCGTGCTGGCTTTAAGCACGTGACAAGAATTTTATTAAATGAAAAATAAGAAATTTTGGAACAACACCGCATGTAACCTAGTAATTGAGACTACTTTTCGTGAAAAGATATGAAAATTAAGTAAATTTGAAATTAAGTGCTTTATTTTTTCTATATTTTAATTTATGTGTTTTCAATTTATTAGTTCGAATTGGTATTGTTTTATATTTTTTTCAGTTTTTAATTCAGTTGAATTAAATGAATTTATATTTTCAATTACTTTTATTTTATTTTTTTTAATTTTTTTAATGGAAATTAATTACAGATTTTGAATTCTTCACTTTGGTCTTATATTGTTATTAATCGTTTGATTAAACAATTATATTTTCCTAGTTCATTCATCAGTGGTATATATCTGCCACTTTGTAAGTTTTATCTTATTCTTCATGTTTTATAAGTTATTTGATCTTAACATAATTTACTTTAAACTACTGCATTTTTAATAAAAACGATTAATTGAATTATTTTCGTTTTTTCGCTAATTTTATATGCATTTTCTTAATTAAATTTTATTTTATTTTTTATTCTATTTTGTTTTTTTTTTTTTTTTTTGTTTATTTTATTGTATAATATTTTTATGGCAATAATGTATTTAATTTATTATATTTTTACTTTGGTTGTAGATTTTCTTTAATTAAACGATTATATTTTTCTTTCTTTAGCATAATTTTTTTTAATTACTGTATTTTTGAAATTGTTTTGATTAAATATTAGTAGTTTATTTACTTTTTATTTACATTCATTAAATTTTAATTAAATTATTTTATTTCATTTCATTTTATTTTATTTTATTTTATTTTATTTTATTTTATTTTATTTTATTTTATTTTATTTTATTTTATTTTATTTTATTTTATTTTATTTTATTTTATTTTATTTTATTTTATTTTATTTTATTTTATTTTATTTTATTTTATTTTATTTTATTTTATTTTATTTTATTTTATTTTATTTTATTTTATTTTATTTTATTTTATTTTATTTTATTTTATTTTATTTTATTTTATTTTATTTTATTTTATTTATTTTATTATTATTTTATTTTATTTTATTTTATTTTATTTTATTTTATTTTATATTATTTTATTTTATTAATTTTATTTCATTTTATTTTATTTATTTTATTTTATTTTATTTTATTTTATTTTATTTTATTTTATTTTATTTTATTTTATTTTATTTTATTTTATTTTATTTTATTTTATTTTATTTTATTTTATTTTATTTTATTTTATTTTATTTTATTTTATTTTATTTTATTTTATTTTATTTTATTTTATTTTATTTTATTTTATTTTATTTTATTTTATTTTATTTTATTTTATTTTATTAATTTTATTTTATTTATTTTGTTTTATTTTATTTTATTTTATTTTATTTTTTTATTTTATGTTTTTTTATTTTATTTATTTATTTTATTTTATTTTTTTATTTTATTTTATTTTATTTTATTTTATTTTATTTTATTTTATTTTATTTTATTTTATTTTATTTTATTTTATTTTATTTTATTTTATTTTATTTTATTTTATTTTATTTTATTTTATTTTATTTTATTTTATTTTATTTTATTTTGTTTTATTTTATTTTATTTATTTTAGTTTATTTAATTTCATTTAATTTAATTTTAGTTCCTTTTACTTTATTATTATTTATTTATTTTCACTTTGTGTTGCTAATTTTTATTTTTATATGAATTTAACGTATTTGATCACTTATTAATTCATTTCAAGGTACATAATTACTAAAATGTCATTTTTTAATAATTTAGTCAAAAATTTTAACCGCATTTTAAACGTAAATATATAACGCCTTAAAGTACACTTCAAATTCCACACCACAGCGCCTTAAAGTATGCTTCCACTTTAATTTTTACCAAGCACAATTAACCGTCGATTATTTTCTTTCGCACTTCAGCAACAAATTATAGCGACGGCATTTAATTAAAATACTTTTAAATTTGTTTGACAGACATAGCGTAGAAGCGGATACGAGTAAAGCACTTATGAAAGGTTAACTTTTCTTCGATTGCGCCACGACTTTGGCACTACCACTCACGGCGGAATCGCGCGTTCAATTAAACACCAAAACGATGCTTAGCGAGCTACCGACCCTTTGAGGCAAGTTGCATTACTTTCTGTGCGCATCAACCGCAGTTAGCTACTAACAACAACACACTAGCGCACAGTTGTCAGCACAAAATCGAATTGTCTCTACTGATGCACATGCACTACATAGCTTAGAAGCTGCAGACGGAGCTTGGGTGAACCGCACACGAGCATCAACAGAAGTAGACTGCAAGTGGTCTTCAGTTTTTGGCACGGCATCAGCCGACGCTCCTGCCACTGCGTGCTGATAACGTTTTTCGAATAAGGATCTTCGAAAAATAATTTTCGAAATCATCTGCTATGCGCGCACGCACACTGCCACACTTCGTGGCTGGCATAAACGGCAGTAAAAGCAAAAGCAGCAGCCAACTGTGAATGTAGCTATGTTCATAGCGATAAAAGTGTATTTGCCACCCCCAAATAAATGTGTATATATGTATGTATGCATGTACGAGTGTAATCACCTTCTTTGCCATTAGAGTAGGAGGTAAGTCCGCACAGCTTTGTTTGAGGCAAAGTGTTGACGCGAAAAATTTTATCACAACAAAATATGCAATAAAACGTAGATAGGTAAGAAAGCCAATGAGTAACGGGAATATCGGCATGTTATTGCATTCATAAGAGTGTAGCTACGGCTTTTGGGATATTCACAGTGTTAAAGCATACAAAATACTGACTAAATAATGTTTGTTTCCATTTTGAAAGTGTTGTCAAATTATTTAAGGGCATAAAGTCAAATACCAATCAATAACCAAATTACTAATGTGTAAGCTTTTTCAAACCTTGTTAAAAAGCAGTCGACGAAAACATAACCCCATTTCGAGGCACGATGTAAAGGAACGCACCTCGTGTGATATTTAAAAAATCAAAACAACTGATTTCAAGGAGACAAATGATCAACGATCTTATAATTTTTTTCTGCATATACCAAGTTGTTCAATAAGTTTTGTCATTTGAGAAAAACACAATTTAGTGATTCAAAATACACTTGCTCCAAGGATCCTCCAATTTTGTGTATTCCCTCCCTGAAATGAGAATCCAGAAGGTCTGCAAAATACGCTTCAACAGCCGCTATGGGCTCTTCATTTCATAAAAAACATTTGCCAGGCATAAGTTTTTTGCATTCTAGAAACAAATGGAACTCGCTGGGGACTAAATCGAAATTTAAGAGGGTATTCTAGTCTAGAAGCAAGAATTTCATGTAATTTTTAAAGTGTCGTAAAAAAGGCAATTAATATTCTTACTTACTTCAGAGAGAAAAAAGTTAAAAACTAAAAAAAATTAAAAATTTCAAAAATTATGAGCTGACGAAGTGAGGGGACTCTAAACATTTTCACGCGATCATACCCATGATTTCAACCCTCCTAGTTATCTAAAACTAAAAAGAAAAAAAGATTATTAATCTAGAATAATGTCGCAATGGCCGGAACTACGAAAGAGTGGGAAAAGAATTTTCACAAAATGGCGACTGCCTAAAAAAAAAAGTTTTTTGGATCACCTTTTCTGACTATTTTGAAATTTTAAAAATTATAAAAATAAAAATTTGGGGATGGCGCAAGTTCCAACCATAGACAAGCCTTTAAAGAAGACTCTATAAAAATTTCAAGTAAATCGGTCCAGTAGAACCTGAGAAATCGTGGTTATCGTTCCGAAAAAGTCAGTTTTGAGAAAAATGCGTTTTAAGTTTCGCGTTCCGGCCGTACGAGTTTGGATGCCGGGTCAGAAAAATGCCTATATCTCCGAAAATAATTTGAATTTTGAAAAATCCTCTTTTACACATATTCTTGAATAGTTAAATTTTGAAAATATAAAAATAAATTTCGATTTTTTTTTAATTTCTGGACTAGAATATCCCCTTAATACATTGATTTTAGCCATTGTTAAAATGCTATTGCGACATGGTGCATTGTTCTGATGAAAAAGGATTTTTTTCTTCTGCAAACCGGGACTTTTTCACGAATTTTTTCCTTCAGCTGGTCCAAAAGGTTTCAATAACATTCAAAATTAATTGTTTTACCACTTTGCAAGTGAAACACAAACAAAGTTCCTCTTGCATCCCAAAAAATTTCGAACTCGTTTCGAAGCCGAACAACCAGGTTCACACTATTCCTTAGCCTCTTGTTTTGATTCAGGATCATGGTGATGGACCCAAGTCTCATCCATACTGATGAATCGACGCATAAAATCCACTTTATCCTATTTAAAACTCTCCAAATGCTGTTTGAGAAAGTCGCATTCGAATGTGTTTTTGTTCCATTGTTAGCGAATGCGACACCCATTGTGCACACAGCTAAGCCTAAACCTCTAAAACCCAAAACCCCTACTAAATCTCTCTCAGTCAATCGATGATCGTTCAAAACTATATCCTGTATTTTGGCTATGATTTCTGGTGTTGAGGCGCTTTTTGGGTGTCCTTCACGTGGATCGTCTTTAAGGCTTGTATGACCACGTTTAAATTCAGCAACCCATATTTCTGTTATTCTAATTGTAGGTGAACAATCAGTATACACTTTTATTATTCGTTCGTGAATTTCTTTTGGCGCTAAAACTTCCAAAAATACGAGTAAGAATTGTATTACGAATGGCAAAACTTATTGAACAATCTGGTAACAGAACAATTGAAAGGTCCTCTGCCTACCATAGGAAACACACATTTCTTTTGGCAAAATCCTTTTTTTTTTTCATTCAAGTCTGATACACTGATTAAAGCGACTTCTCCAACCTTTGGATAGCATTTTTGTAGCACGATTTGTCCTTTACTTCAAGTAGGCCTCAGTTCTGGCGAGCAGCGGTTCATTTTGAGATCTGAGAACAGTAAACAGTCGCTAGGGACCATATTTGAAGAATGTGCGAGATGCAGAACGAGTTCGATGTACCATCCATTTGCACGTCTTATGACACGGTGCTTAGTGAAACAGCACTTTCTTTTCCTTCAAATGCGGCCGTTTTATGGCAAGTTCATTCTTCAAATGGCGCTGTAGAAGCTCCTTCCTTTTACAAGGTAGTCAATAAAAATTATTCCATGCACATACGAAAATATAGATGCCATAACCTTTCCAGTCAATTGTTGGGTTGGATGACTGTCGATTGGAGTTCGATGTGAAATGATGGAGCCATGTTTCATCCATTGTCACATATCGACGCCAAAAACTCGAGTTTATTACGCTTGAACTTCTCCAAACATATCGAAATATCGATCAACTTCACTTTACGGTCATCCAAAATAAAATTTGATGTTTTCGTCAGTAATAACCTCATTTGGCGTCCACTGCGTTCAACGTCTTCAGTGCTCATTTTACCTAACTAAAAACTAAACTTAGCATACCAATCCTTGATGGTTGATTTTCATGTAGCAGTGCTCGGAAACTCGTCTTCAGGCCTAGTTTTTGAAGCAAAAAAAAAAAAACAATATTTCATCAACACACGAAATTCTATGTTATACCATTACTTATCATCTGAGAGATTGGGAGTTAGAAATTCAAGGTTTTTCCTCCAATATTTCGAAAACATTACTAAGAAGTTGCCATTATCGATTTTACAGGAAAGTAGACATATTGAAACATATAGTATAATGGATGCCCAAAAGATCAGATCATGTAAGCTTTCCAAGATTCAAGTGAAGATAAGAGTGAGATAAGAGAACAATCGTGTGGAATTTACAATTGCAAAAATGCGATATGGACACTTTCAACTAAGCAGTGGTAATGTGGGTCTGCAAGTTATTCGACCAATGGCAAAGGTTTTCGCCGCATCCCCTCAATTAGAAATAATCGAAAGCAGCCTTGCGCCAAATTCATAGAACCAAACAACCTTAGAAAAACTCGGCCTAAAAGCGCACCTCAACGATTATATAATATGTATACCGCCATATTCGCGTCAGACAGCAGCGGCGTCTTTGCTGATGTTGCTTTAGTGGTTTTTATTGCCAAAGCTCGCTGGTGCAAGAGCATTCTGCTACTGAAAATCTCGCTGATAACAGCAAAATGTTATATTTGTTGCTC
>CM050325.1:90723665-90773037 GCA_027475135.1 Bactrocera correcta
AAATGTGTATATACAAGAAAATCGAATTAATACCTAAATATATGATAATGGAATTTCTCTGAATGCACTGCCGTTATGCCGTTAAGGCTTTTGTAGACTTCAGTAAGATAAAGAGGGTTAATTAGCTTAAATATGTTAAACTAATGATTTGAAGCATTTCGATATCGATGCTTATTGTGTAAATTTAAGAAAATCGACTTTATACCTAAATATAAGATTACGGAATTCTTCTAAATGCACTGCCGTTATGCCGCCATGGCATTATGCCAACTTCAGTTCGTTAAAGAAGGTTTATTAACTTAAATATGTTACACCAGTTATTTGAAGCATTTCGAAATCGATTGCTTAATGCATATATACAAGAAAATCGACTTTATACCTAAATATATGATAACGGAATTTCTCTGAATGCACTGCCGTTATGCCGTTAAGGCTTTATGTTAACTTCAGTAAGATAAAGAAGGTTAATTAACTTAAATATGCTAAACTAATGATTTGAAGCATTTCGATATCGATTGCTAAATGTGTATATACAAGAAAATCGAATTAATACCTAAATATAAGATTACGGAATTCTTCTACATGCACTGCCGTTATACCGCCATGGCTTTTTGTAGACTTCAGTAAGCTAAAAAAAGTTTATTAAATAAAATATGTTAAACTAATGATTTGAAGCATTTCGATATCGATTGCTTATTGTGTAGATTTAAGAAAATCGACTTTATACCTAAATATAAGATTACGGAATTCTTCTAAATGCACTGCCGTTATGCCGCCATGGCTTTATGTCAACTTCAATAAGTTATAGGAGCTTAATTAACTTAAATATGTTAAACTAATGATTTGAAGCATTTCGATATCGATTGCTAAATATGTAAATACAAGAAAATCGACTTTACACCTAAATATAAGATTACGGAGTTCTCCTAAATGCACTATCGTTATGCCGCCAGGCCTTTATGCCAACTTCAGTGCGTTAAAGAAGGTTTATTAACTTAAATATGATAAACTAATGGGTTGAAGCATCTCAACATCGATTGCTAAATGTGTATATACAACAAAATCGACTTTATACCTAAACATAAGATTACGAAATTCTTCTAAATGCACTGCCGTTATGCTGTTGTGGCTTTATGTTAACTTCTGTTCGTTAAAGAAGGTTTATTAACTTAAATATGTTAAACCAGTTATTTGAAGCATTTCGAAATCGATTGCTAAATGCATATATACAAGAAAATCTTCTTTATACCTAAATATAAGATTACGGAATTCTTCCAAATGTACTGTCGTTATGCCGCCATGGCTTTATATCAACTTCAATACGTTAAAGAAGGTTAATTAACTTAAATATGTTAAACTGATGTTTGAAGCATTTCGATATCGATTGCTAAATGTGTATATACAAAAAAATCAAATTTATAGCTAAATAAAAGATTACGGAATTCTTCTAATTGCACTGCCGTTATGCCGCCATGGCTTTGTGTTAACTTCAGTGCGTTAAAGAAGCTTTATTTACTTAAATATGTTAAACTACTGATTTGAAGCATTTCGATATCGGATGCTAAATGGGTATATACAAGAAAATCGACTTTAAACCTAAATATAAGATTACGTAATTCTTCTTAATTCACTGCCATTATGCCTTTAAGGATTTTGTAGAGTTCAGTGAGATTAAGATGGTTATTTAACTTAAATATGTTAAACTAATGATTTGAAGCATTTCGATATCGATTGCTAAATGTGTATATACAAGAAAATCGACTTTATACCTAAATATAAGATTACGGAATTCTTCTAAATGCACTGCCGTTATGCCGTTGTGGCTTTATGTTAACTTCTGCTCGTTAAAGAAGGTTTATTAACTTAAATATGTTAAACCAGTTATTTGAAGCATTTCGAAATCGATTGCTAAATGCATATATACACGAAAATCTTTTTTATACCTAAATATAAGATTAGGGAATTCTTCCAAATGTACTGTCGTTATGCCGCCATGGCTTTATATTACCTTCAATACGTTAAAGAAGGTTAATTAACTTAAATATGTTAAACTAATGATTGGAAGCATTTCGATATCGATTGCTAAATGTGTATATACAACAAAATCGATTTTATACCTAAATATAAGCTTACGGAATTCTTCTAAATGCACTGCCGTTATGCCGCCATGGCTTTATGTTAACATCAGTGCGTTAAAGAAGCTTTATTAACTTAAATATGTTAAACTAATGATTTGAAGATTTTCTAAATCGATTGATAAATGCATATATACAACCAAATCGACTTTATACCTAAACATATGATAACGGAATTCTTCTAAATGCACTGCCGTTATGCCGTTATGGCTTTATGTTAACTTCAGTAAGCTAAAGAAGGTTATTTAACTTAAATATGTTAAACTAATGATTTGAAGCATTTCGATATCGATTGCTTAATGCATATATACAAGAAAATTGACTTTATACCTAAATATAAGATTACGGAATTCTTCCGAATGTACTGTCGTTATGCCGCCATGGCTTTATATCAACTTCAATACGTTAAAAAGGGTTAATTAACTTAAATATGTTAAACTAATGATTTGGAGCATTTAGATATCGATTGCTAAATGTGTATATACAAAAAAATCGAATTTATAGCTAAATATAAGATTACGGAATTCTTCTACATGCACTGCCGTTATGCCGCCATGGCTTTATGTTAACTTCATTGCGTTAAAGTAAGGTTGTTAACTTTAATATGTTAAACTAATGATTTTAAGCATTTAGATATCGATTGCTAAATGAGCATATACAAGAAAATCGACTTTATACCCAAATATAAGATTACGCAATTCTTCTAAATGCTTTGCCGTTATGCCGTTAAGGCGTTTGTAGACTTCAGTAAGATAAAGAGGGTTAATTAGCTTAAATATTTTAAACTAATGATTTGAGGTATTTCGATATCGATTGCTAAATGTGCATATACAAGAAAATCGATTTTTTACCTAAATATAAGATTACGAAGATCTTCTAAATGCACTGCCGTTATGCAGTTATGGCTTTATGTTAATTTATGTTCGTTAAAGAAGGTTTATTAACTTAAATATGTTACACCAGTTATTTGAAGCATTTCGAAATCGATTGCTTAATGCATATATACAAGAAAATCGACTTTATACCTAAATATATGATAACGGAATTTCTCTGAATGCACTGCCGTTATACCGCTAAGGCTTTTGTAGACTTCAGTAAGATAAAGAGGGTTAATTAGCTTAAATATGTTAAACTAATGATTTGAAGATTTTCGACATCGATTGCTAAATGTGTAAATACAAGAAAATCTTCTTTATACCTAAATATAAGATTACGGAATTCTTCCAAATGTACTGCCGTTATGCCGCCATGGCTTTATGTTAACTTCAGTGCGTTAAAGAAGCTTTATTAACTTAAATATGGTAAACTAATGGGTTGAAGCATCTCGATATCGATTGCTAAATGGGTATATACAACAAAATCGACTTTATACCTAAACATAAGATTACGGAATTCTTCCACATGCGCTGCCGTTATACCGTTATGGCTTTATGCCAACTTCAGTTCGTTAAAGAAGTTTTATTAACTTAAATATGTTAAACCAATGATTTGAATCATTCCGATATCGATTGCTAAATGTGTGTATACAAGAAAATCGACTTTATACCTAAATATATGATAACAGAATTCTTCTAAATGCACTGCCGTTATGCCGTTATGGCTTTATGTTAACTTCAGTAAGATAAAGAAGGTTAATTAACTTAAATATGTTGAACTAATGATTTGAAGCATTTCGATATCGATTGCTAAATGTGTATATACAAAAAAATCAAATTTATAGCTAAATAAAAGATTACGGAATTCTTCTAATTGCACTGCCGTTATGCCGCCATGGCTTTGTGTTAACTTCAGTGCGTTAAAGTAGGTTTGTTAACTTAAATATGTTAAACTAATGATTTGAAGCATTTCGATATCGATTGCTAAATGTGTATATACAAAAAAATCAAATTTATAGCTAAATAAAAGATTACGGAATTCTTCTAGTTGCACTGCCGTTATGCCGCCATGGCTTTGTGTTAACTTCAGTGCGTTAAAGAAGCTTTATTTACTTAAATATGTTAAACTACTGATTTGAAGCATTTCGATATCGGATGCTAAATGGGTATATACAAGAAAATCGACTTTAAACCTAAATATAAGATTACGTAATTCTTCTTAATTCACTGCCATTATGCCTTTAAGGATTTTGTAGAGTTCAGTAAGATTAAGGGTTATTTAACTTAAATATGTTAAACTAATGATTTGAAGCATTTCGATATCTATTGCTAAATGTGTATATACAAGAAAATCGACTTTATACCTAAATATAAGATTACGGAATTCTTCTAAATGCACTGCCGTTATGCCGTTGTGGCTTTATGTTAACTTCTGCTCGTTAAAGAAGGTTTATTAACTTAAATATGTTAAACCAGTTATTTGAAGCATTTCGAAATCGATTGCTAAATGCATATATACACGAAAATCTTCTTTATACCTAAATATAAGATTAGGGAATTCTTCCAAATGTACTGTCGTTATGCCGCCATGGCTTTATATTACCTTCAATACGTTAAAGAAGGTAAATTAACTTAAATATGTTAAACTAATGATTGGAAGCATTTCGATATCGATTGCTAAATGTGTATATACAACAAAATCGATTTTATACCTAAATATAAGCTTACGGAATTCTTCTAAATGCACTGCCGTTATGCCGCCATGGCTTTATGTTAACATCAGTGCGTTAAAGAAGCTTTATTAACTTAAATATGTTAAACTAATGATTTGAAGATTTTCTAAATCGATTGATAAATGCATATATACAACCAAATCGACTTTATACCTAAATATATGATAACGGAATTCTTCTAAATGCACTGCCGTTATGCCGTTATGGCTTTATGTTAACTTCAGTAAGCTAAAGAAGGTTATTTAACTTAAATATGTTAAACTAATGATTTGAAGCATTTCGATATCGATTGCTTAATGCATATATACAAGAAAATTGACTTTATACCTAAATATAAGATTACGGAATTCTTCCGAATGTACTGTCGTTATGCCGCCATGGCTTTATATCAACTTCAATACGTTAAAAAGGGTTAATTAACTTAAATATGTTAAACTAATGATTTGGAGCATTTAGATATCGATTGCTAAATGTGTATATACAAAAAAATCGAATTTATAGCTAAATATAAGATTACGGAATTCTTCTACATGCACTGCCGTTATGCCGCCATGGCTTTATGTTAACTTCATTGCGTTAAAGTAAGGTTGTTAACTTTAATATGTTAAACTAATGATTTTAAGCATTTAGATATCGATTGCTAAATGAGCATATACAAGAAAATCGACTTTATTCCCTAATATAAGATTACGCAATTCTTCTAAATGCTTTGCCGTTATGCCGTTAAGGCGTTTGTAGACTTCAGTAAGATAAAGAGGGTTAATTAGCTTAAATATTTTAAACTAATGATTTGAGGCATTTCGATATCGATTGCTAAATGTGCATATACAAGAAAATCGATTTGTTACCCAAATATAAGATTACGGAGTTCTTCTAAATGTACTGCCGTTATGCAGTTATGGCTTTATGGTAATTTATGTTCGTTAAAGAAGGTTTATTAACTTAAATATGTTACACCAGTTATTTGAAGCATTTCGAAACCGATTGCTTAATGCATATGTACAAGAAAATCGACTTTATACCTTAATATATGATGACTGAATTTCTCTGAATGCACTGCGTTATGCCGTTAAGGCTTTTGTAGAATATACAAGAAAATCTTTTTTATACCTAAATATAAGGTTACGGAATTCTTCCAAATGTACTGTCGTTATGCCGCCATGGCTTTTTATCACCTTCAATACCTTAAAGAAGGCTAATTAACTTAAATATGTTAAACTAATGATTTAAAGCATTTCGGTATCGACTGCTAAATGCGTATATACAACAAAATCGACTTTATACCTAAATATAAGCTTACGGAATTCTTCTAAATGCACTGCCGTTATGCCGTTATGGCTTTATATTAACTTCAGTTCGTTAAAGAAGGTTTATTAACTTAGATATGATACACCAGTTATTTGAAGCATTTCGAAATCGATTGCTTAATGCATATATACAAGAAAATCGACTTTATACCTAAATATATGATAACGGAATTTCTCTGAATGCACTGCCGTTATACCGCTAAGGCTTTGTAGACTTCAGTAAGATAAAGAGGGTTAATTAGCTTAAATATGTTAAACTAATGATTTGAAGATTTTCGATATCGATTGCTAAATGTGTAAATACAAGAAAATCGACTTTATACCTAAATATACGATTACGGAATTCTTCTAAATGCACTGCCGTTATACCGCCATGGCTTTATGTAGACTTAACTAAGCTAAAAAAAGTTTATTAACTAAAATATGTTAAACTAATGATTTGAAGCATTTCGATACCGATTGCTTATTGTGTAAATTAAAAAAATCGACTTTATACCTAAATATAAGATTACGGAATTCTTCTAAATGCACTGCCGTTATGCCGCCATGGCTTTATATCAACTTCAATAAGTTATACGAGGTTAATTAACTTAAATATGTTAAACTAATGATTTGAAGCATTTCGATATCGATTGCTAAATATGTAAATACAATAAAATCGACTTTACACCTAAATATGAGATTACGGAATTCTCCTAAATGCACTATCGTTATGCCGCCCAGGGCTTTATGCCAACTTCAGTTCGTTAAAGAAGGTTTATTAACTTAAATATGTTAAACTAATGGGTTGAAGCATCTCGATATCGATTGCTAAATGTGTATGTACAACAAAATCGACATTATACCTAAACATAAGGTTACGGAATTCTTCCAAATGCACTGCCTTTATACCGTTATGGCATTATGTGAAGTTCAGTAAGATAAAGAAGGTTAATTAACTAAAATATGTTAAACTAATGATTTGAAGCATTTCGATATCGATTGCTAAATGTGTATATACAACAAAATCGAATTTATACCTAAATATACGATTACGCAATTCTTCTACATGCACTGCCGTTATGCCGCCATAGCTTTATGCCCACTTCAGATCGTTAAGGAGGTTTATTAACTTAAATATGTTAAACTAATGATTTGAATCATTTTGATATCGATTGCTAAATGTTTATATACAAGAAAATCGACTTTATACTTAAATATATGATAACGGAATTCTTCTAAATGCACTGCCGTTATTGCTTTATGTTAACTTCAGTGCGTTAAAGAAGCTTTATTTACTTAAATATGTTAAACTACTGATTTGAAGCATTTCGATATCGATTGCTAAATGTGTATATACAAAAAAATCGCATTTATACCTAAATATAAGATTACGGAATTCTTCTACATGCACTGCCGTTATGCCGTTATGGCATTATGTTAACTTCAGTTAGTTAAAGAAGGTTTATAACCTTAAATATGTTAAACCAGTTATTTGAAGCATTTCGATATCGATTGCTTAATGCATATATACAAGAAAATTGACTTTATACCTAAATATAAGATTACGGAATTCTTCCGAAAGTACTGTCGTTATGCCGCCATGGCTTTATATCAACTTCAATACGTTAAAAAAGGTTAATTAACTTAAATATGTTGAACTAATGATTTGAAGCATTTCGATATCGATTGCTAAATGCATATATACAAGAAAATCTTTTTTATACCTAAGTATAAGATTACGGAATTCTTCCAAATGTACTGTCGTTATGCCGCCAAGGCTTTTTATCACCTTCAATACGTTAAAGAAGTTTAATTAACTTAAATATGTTAAACTAATGATTTGAAGCATTTCGATATCGATTGCTAAATGTGTATCTACAACAAAATCGAATTTATACCTAAATATATGATAACGGAATTCTTCTAAATGCACTGCCGTTATGCCATTATGGCTTTATGTTAACTTCAGTAAGATAAAGAAGGTTAATTAACTTAAATATGTTAAACTAATGATTTGAAGCATTTCGATATCGATTGCTAAATGTGTATATACAAGAAAATCGACTTTGAACCTAAATATAAGATTACGTAATTCTTCTTAATGCACTGCCATTATGCCGTTAAGGCTTTTGTAGACTTCAGCAAGATTAAGATGGTTATTTAACTTAAATATGTTAAACTAATGATTTGAAGCATTTCGATATCGATTGCTAAATGCATATATACAAGAAAATCGACTTTATACCTAAATATAAGATTGCGGAATTCTTCCAAATGCACTGCCGTTATTCAGTTAGTTAAAGAACGTTTATAACCTTAAATATGTTAAACCAGTTATTTGAAGCATTTCGATATCGATTGCTTAATGCATATATACAAGAAAATTGACTTTATACCTAAATATAAGATTACGGAATTCTTCCAAATGTACTGTCGTTATGCCGCCGTGGCTTTATATCAACTTCAATACGTTAAAAAATGTTAATTAACTTAAATATGTTAAACTAATGATTTGAAGCATTTAGATATCGATTGCTAAATGTGTATAAACAAAAAAATCGACTTTATACCAAAATATAAGATTACGTAATTCTTCTAAATGCTTTGCCGTTATACCGCTAAGGCTTTTGTAGACTTCAGTAAGATAAAGAGGGTTAATTAGCTTAAATATGTTAAACTAATGATTTGAAGATTTTCGATATCGATTGCTAAATGTGTAAATACAAGAAAATCGACTTTATACCTAAATATAAAATTATAACATTACGGAATTCTTCTAAATGCACTGCCGTTATACCGCCATGGCTTTATGTAGACTTAACTAAGCTAAAAAAAGTTTATTAACTAAAATATGTTAAACTAATGATTTGAAGCATTTCGATATCGATTGCTTATTGTGTAAATTTAAAAAAATCGACTTTATACCTAAATATAAGATTACGGAATTCTTCTAAATGCACTGCCGTTATGCCGCCATGGCTTTATATCAACTTCAATAAGTTATACGAGGTTAATTAACTTAAATATGTTAAACTAATGATTTGAAGCATTTCGATATCGATTGCTAAATATGTAAATACAAGAAAATCGACTTTACACCTAAATATGAGATTACGGAATTCTCCTAAATGCACTATCGTTATGCCGCCAGGGCTTTATGCCAACTTCAGTTCGTTAAAGAAGGTTTATTAACTTAAATATGTTAAACTAATGGGTTGAAGCATCTCGATATCGATTGCTAAATGTGTATGTACAACAAAATCGACATTATACCTAAACATAAGATTACGGAATTCTTCCAAATGCACTGCCTTTATACCGTTATGGCATTATGTGAAGTTCAGTAAGATAAAGAAGGTTAATTAACTAAAATATGTTAAACTTATGATTTGAAGCATTTCGATATCGATTGCTAAATGTGTATATACAACAAAATCGACTTTATACCTAAATATAAGATTACGGAATTCTTCTACATGCACTGCCGTTATGCCGCCATAGCTTTATGCCCACTTCAGATCGTTAAAGAAGGTTTATTAACTTAAATATGTTAAAGTAATGATTTGAATCATTTTGATATCGATTGCTAAATGTGTATATACAAGAAAATCGACTTTATACCTAAATATATGATAACGGAATTCTTCTAAATGCACTGCCGTTATGGCTTTATGTTAACTTCAGTGCGTTAAAGAAGCTTTATTTACTTAAATATGTTAAACTACTGATTTGAAGCATTTCGATATCGATTGCTAAATGTGTATATACAAGAAAATCGAATTTATACCTAAATATAAGATTACGGAATTCTTCTACATGCACTGCCGTTATGCCGTTATGGCATTATGTTAACTTCAGTTAGTTAAAGAAGGTTTATAACCTTAAATATGTTAAACCAGTTATTTGAAGCATTTCGATATCGATTGCTTAATGCATATATACAAGAAAATTGACTTTATACCTAAATATAAGATTACGGAATTCTTCCGAAAGTACTGTCGTTATGCCGCCATGGCTTTATATCAACTTCAATACGTTAAAAAAGGTTAATTAACTTAAATATGTTGAACTAATGATTTGAAGCATTTCGATATCGATTGCTAAATGCATATATACAAGAAAATCTTTTTTATACCTAAGTATAAGATTACGGAATTCTTCCAAATGTACTGTCGTTATGCCGCCAAGGCTTTTTATCACCTTCAATACGTTAAAGAAGTTTAATTAACTTAAATATGTTAAACTAATGATTTGAAGCATTTCGATATCGATTGCTAAATGTGTATCTACAGCAAAATCGAATTTATACCTAAATATATGATAACGGAATTCTTCTAAATGCACTGCCGTTATGCCATTATGGCTTTATGTTAACTTCAGTAAGATAAAGAAGGTTAATTAACTTAAATATGTTAAACTAATGATTTGAAGCATTTCGATATCGATTGCTAAATGTGTATACACAAGAAAATCGACTTTGAACCTAAATATAAGATTACGTAATTCTTCTTAATGCACTGCCATTATTCCGTTAAGGCTTTTGTAGACTTCAGCAAGATTAAGATGGTTATTTAACTTAAATATGTTAAACTAATGATTTGAAGCATTTCGATATCGATTGCTAAATGAGTATATACAACAAAATCGACTTTATACCTAACCATAAGATTACGGAATTCTTCCAAATGCGCTGCCGTTATACCGGTATGGCATTATGTGAAATTCAGTAAGATAAAGAAGGTTATTTAACTTAAATATGTTAAACTAATGGGTTGAAGCATCTCGATATCGATTGCTAAATGTGTATATACAAGAAAATCGACTTTATACCTAAATATAAGATTGCGGAATTCTTCCAAATGCACTGCCGTTATTCAGTTAGTTAAAGAACGTTTATAACCTTAAATATGTTAATTCAGTTATTTGAAGCATTTCGATATCGATTGCTTAATGCATATATACAAGAAAATTGACTTTATACCTAAATATAAGATTACGGAATTCTTCCAAATGTACTGTCGTTATGCCGCCGTGGCTTTATATCAACCTCAATACGTTAAAAAATGTTAATTAACTTAAATATGTTAAACTAATGATTTGAAGCATTTCGATATCGATTGCTAAATGAGTATATACAAGAAAATCGACTTTATACCTAAATATAAGATTACGTAATTCTTCTAAATGCTTTGCCGTTATGCCGTTAAGGCGTTTGTAGACTTCAGTAAGATAAAGAGGGTTAATTAACTTAAAGATGTTAAACTAATGATTTGTGGCATTTCGATATCGATTGCTAAATGTGTATATACAAGAAAATCGACTTTATACCTAAATATAAGATTACGGAGTTCTTCTTAATGCACTGCCGTTATGCAGTTATGGCTTCATGTTAATTTCTGTTCGTTAAAGAAGGTTTATTAACTTAAATATGTTACACCAGTTATTTGAAGCATTTCGAAATCGATTGCTTAATGCATATATACAAGAAAATCGACTTTATACCTAAATATATGATAACGGAAGTTCTCTGAATGCACTGCCGTTATGCCGATAAGGCTTTTGTAGACTTCAGAAAGATGAAGAGGGTTAATTAGCTTAAATATGTTAAACTAATGGTTTGAAGATTTTCGAAATCGATTGCTAAATGCGTATATACAAGAAAATCTTTTTTATACCTAAATATAAGGTTACGGAATTCTTCCAAATGTACTGTCGTTATGCCGCCATGGCTTTTTATCACCTTCAATACGTTAAAGAAGGTTAATTAACTTAAATATGTTAAACTAATGATTTGAAGCATTTAGATATCGATTGCTAAATGCGCATATACAACAAAATCGACTTTAAACCTAAATATAAGCTTACGGAATTCTTCTAAATGCACTGCCGTTATGCCGTTATGGCTTTATGTTAACTTCAGTAAGCTAAAGAGGGTTATTTAACTTAAATATGTTAAACTAATGATTTGAAGAATTTCGATATCGATTGCTTAATGCATATATACAAGAAAATTGACTTTATACCTAAATATAAGATTACGGAATTCTTCCGAATGTACTGTCGTTATGCCGCCATGGCTTTATATCAACTTCAATACGTTAAAAAGGGTTAATTAACTTAAATATGTTAAACTAATGATTTGGAGCATTTAGATATCGATTGCTAAATGTGTATATACAAAAAAATCGAATTTATAGCTAAATATAAGATTACGGAATTCTTCTACATGCACTGCCGTTATGCCGCCATGGCTTTATGTTAACTTCATTGCGTTAAAGTAAGGTTGTTAACTTTAATATGTTAAACTAATGATTTTAAGCATTTAGATATCGATTGCTAAATGAGCATATAGAAGAAAATCGACTTTATACCCAAATATAAGATTACGCAATTCTTCTAAATGCTTTGCCGTTATGCCGTTAAGGCGTTTGTAGACTTCAGTAAGATAAAGAGGGTTAATTAGCTTAAATATTTTAAACTAATGATTTGAGGCATTTCGATATCGATTGCTAAATGTGCATATACAAGAAAATCGATTTTTTACCTAAATATAAGATTACGGAGTTCTTCTAAATGCACTGCCGTTATGCAGTTATGGCTTTATGTTAATTTATGTTCGTTAAAGAAGGTTTATTAACTTAAATATGTTACACCAGTTATTTGAAGCATTTCGAAATCGATTGCTTAATGCATATGTACAAGAAAATCGACTTTATACCTTAATATATGATGACTGAATTTCTCTGAATGCACTGCGTTATGCCGTTAAGGCTTTTGTAGAATATACAAGAAAATCTTTTTTATACCTAAATATAAGGTTACGGAATTCTTCCAAATGTACTGTCGTTATGCCGCCATGGCTTTTTATCACCTTCAATACCTTAAAGAAGGCTAATTAACTTAAATATGTTAAACTAATGATTTAAAGCATTTCGGTATCGACTGCTAAATGCGTATATACAACAAAATCGACTTTATACCTAAATATAAGCTTACGGAATTCTTCTAAATGCACTGCCGTTATGCCGTTATGGCTTTATGTTAACTTCAGTTCGTTAAAGAAGGTTTATTAACTTAGATATGATACACCAGTTATTTGAAGCATTTCGAAATCGATTGCTTAATGCATATATACAAGAAAATCGACTTTATACCTAAATACAGGGTAGGCCATTTAAAGTTGACCCATCTGGCAACGCTGCAGCTTTTAACAGCGCTAACAAATCGGCTAATGTCATACCGCGTTAGAAGCGTCATTCGAAGACAATTTATACCATGGAACAGTACACTCCAAAAGAACGCGCTGAAATTGTTCAGCTTTATATTCAAAATAACTTTTCAATTGTGTTAACTCAACGTGCGTTTCGCAAAAAAAATAAAGTGAAAAGTGCTCCAGTTAAGAACACAATTAAGTCTTTATACGCAAAATTTGTGAACACCGGTAATCTCAGTAATGCCAGTCATGCATCCAGACAACGCACAAGACGTTCTGATGAAAATATCGAAGCTGTACGAGCCAGTATTGAGGAGACTCCATCGACATCGAGTTATCGCCGCTCTCAGGAATTAGACATCTCTCGCACCACTCTCCGACGCATAATTCATAAAGATTTGAAGATGTTTCCATATAAAATTCAAATGGCACAAAAACTAAACCCAGCTGATTATCCGCGACGCCTTAATTTTGGCAAACGAACAAATGGGTCAACTTTAAATGGCCTACCCTGTATATGATAACGGAATTTCTCTGAATGCACTGCCGTTATACCGCTAAGGCTTTTGTAGACTTCAGTAAGATAAAGAGGGTTAATTAGCATAAATATGTTAAACCAGTTACTTGAAGCATTTCGATATCGATTGCTTAATGCATATATACAAGAAAATTGACTTTATACCTAAATATAAGATTACGGAATTCTTCCAAATGTACTGTCGTTATGCCGCCGTGGCTTTATATCAACTTCAATACGTTAAAAAATGTTAATTAACTTAAATATGTTAAACTAATGATTTGAAGCATTTAGATATCGATTGCTAAATGTGTATAAACAAAAAAATCGACTTTATACCAAAATATAAGATTACGTAATTCTTCTAAATGCTTTGCCGTTATGCCGTTAAGGCGTTTGTAGACTTCAGTAAGATAAAGAGGGTTAATTAACATAAATATGTTAAACTAATGATTTGTGGCATTTCGATATCGATTGCTTAATGTGTATATACAAGAAAATCGACTTTATACCTAAATATAAGATTACGGAGTTCTTCTAAATGCACTGCCGTTATGCAGTTATGGCTTTATGTTAATTTCTGTTCGTTAAAGAAGGTTTATTATCTTAAATATGTTACACCAGTTATTTGAAGCATTTCGAAATCGATTGCTTAATGCATATATACAAGAAAATCGACTTTATACCTAAATATAAGATTACGTAATTCATCTAAATGCTTTGCCGTTATGCCGTTAAGGCGTTTGTAGACTTCAGTAAGATAAAGAGGGTTAATTAACTTAAAGATGTTAAACTAATGATTTGTGGCATTTCGATATCGATTGCTAAATGTGTATATACAATAAAATCGACTTTATACCTAAATATAAGATTACGGAGTTCTTCTTAATGCACTGCCGTTATGCAGTTATGGCTTCATGTTAATTTCTGTTCGTTAAAGAAGGTTTATTAACTTAAATATGTTACACCAGTTATTTGAAGCATTTCGAAATCGATTGCTTAATGCATATATACAAGAAAATCGACTTTATACCTAAATATATGATAACGGAATTTCTCTGAATGCACTGCCGTTATGCCGTTAAGGCTTTTGTAGACTTCAGAAAGATGAAGAGGGTTAATTAGCTTAAATATGTTAAACTAATGGTTTGAAGATTTTCGAAATCGATTGCTAAATGCGTATATACAAGAAAATCTTTTTTATACCTAAATATAAGGTTACGGAATTCTTCCAAATGTACTGTCGTTATGCCGCCATGGCTTATTTATCACCTTCAATACGTTAAAGAAGGTTAATTAACTTAAATATGTTAAACTAATGATTTGAAGCATTTAGATATCAATTGCTTAATGCGCATATACAACAAAATCGACTTTAAACCTAAATATAAGCTAACGGAATTCTTCTAAATGCACTGCCGTTATGCCGTTATGGCTTTATGTTAACTTCAGTAAGCTTTTATACCTAAATATAAGATTACGGAATTCTTCTAAATGACTGCCGTTATGCCGTCAAGGCTTTGTATACTTCAGAAGATAAAGAGGGTTAATTAACTTAAATATGTTAAACTAATGATTTGAGCATTTCGATATCGATTGCTAAATGTGTATATACAAGAAAATCGACTTTATACCTAAATATAAGATTACGGAATTCTTCTAATGCACTGCCGTTATGCCGTTATGGCTTTATGTTAACTTCAGTTCGTTAAAGAAGGTTATTAACTTAAATATGTTAAACTAATGATTTGAAGCATTTCGATATCGATTGCTTAATGCATATATACAAGAAAATCGACTTTATACCTAAATATAAGATTACGGAATTCTTCTGAATGCACTGCCGTTATGCCGTTATGGCTTTATGTAACTTCAGAAGATAAAGAGGGTTAATTAACTTAAATATGTTAAACTAATGATTTGAAGCATTTCGAAATCGATTGCTAAATGCGTATATACAAGAAAATCTGATTTATACCTAAATATAAGATTACGGAATTCTTCCAATGTACTGTCGTTATGCCGCCATGGCTTTTTATCAACTTCATACGTTAAAGAAGGTTAATTAACTTAAATATGTTAAACTAATGATTTGAAGCATTTAGATATCGATTGCTAAATGCGCATATACAACAAAATCGACTTTAACCTAAATATAAGCTTACGGAATTCTTCTAAATGCACTGCCGTTATGCCGTTATGGCTTTATGTTAACTTCAGTAAGCTAAAGAAGGTTATTTAACTTAAATATGTTAAACTAATGATTTGAAGCATTTCGATATCGATTGCTTAATGCATATATACAAGAAAATTGACTTTATACCTAAATATAAGATTACGGAATTCTTCCGAATGTACTGTCGTTATGCCGCCATGGCTTTATATCAACTTCAATACGATAAAAAGGGTCAATTAACTTAAATATGTTAAACTAATGATTTGGAGCATTTCGATATCGATTGCTAAATGTGTATATACAAAAAAATCGAATTTATAACTAAATATAAGATTACGGAATTCTTCTACATGCACTGCCGTTATGCCGCCATGGCTTTATGTTAACTTCATTGCGTTAAAGTAAGGTTGTTAACTTTAATATGTTAAACTAATGATTTTAAGCATTTAGATATCGATTGCTAAATGAGCATATACAAGAAAATCGACTTTACACCTAAATATAAGATTACGCAATTCTTCTTAATGCTTTGCCGTTATGCAGTTATGGCTTTATGTTAATTTATGTTCGTTAAAGAAGGTTTATTAACTTAAATATGTTACACCAGTTATTTGAAGCATTTCGAAATCGATTGCTTAATGCATATGTACAAGAAAATCGACTTTATACCTTAATATATGATGACTGAATTTCTCTGAATGCACTGCGTTATGCCGTTAAGGCTTTTGTAGAATATACAAGAAAATCTTTTTTATACCTAAATATAAGGTTACGGAATTCTTCCAAATGTACTGTCGTTATGCCGCCATGGCTTTTTATCACCTTCAATACCTTAAAGAAGGCTAATTAACTTAAATATGTTAAACTAATGATTTAAAGCATTTCGGTATCGACTGCTAAATGCGTATATACAACAAAATCGACTTTATACCTAAATATAAGCTTACGGAATTCTTCTAAATGCACTGCCGTTATGCCGTTATGCCGTTATGGCTTTATGTTAACTTCAGTTCGTTAAAGAAGGTTTATTAACTTAGATATGATACACCAGTTATTTGAAGCATTTCGAAATCGATTGCTTAATGCATATATACAAGAAAATCGACTTTATACCTAAATATATGATAACGGAATTTCTCTGATTGCACTGCCGTTATACCGCTAAGGCGTTTTTTAGACTTCAGTAAGATAAAGAGGGTTAATTAGCATACATATGTTAAACCAGTTATTTGAAGCATTTCGATATCGATTGCTTAATGCATATATACAAGAAAATTGACTTTATACCTAAATATAAGATTACGGAATTCTTCCAAATGTACTGTCGTTATGCCGCCGTGGCTTTATATCAACTTCAATACGTTAAAAAATGTTAATTAACTTAAATATGTTAAACTAATGATTTGAAGCATTTAGATATCGATTGCTAAATGTGTATAAACAAAAAAATCGACTGTATACCAAAATATAAGATTACGTAATTCTTCTAAATGCTTTGCCGTTATGCCGTAAAGGCGTTTGTAGACTTCAGTAAGATAAAGAGGGTTAATTAACTTAAAGATGTTAAACTAATGATTTGTGGCATTTCGATATCGATTGCTAAATGTGTATATACAAGAAAATCGACTTTATACCTAAATATAAGATTACGGAGTTCTTCTTAATGCACTGCCGTTATGCAGTTATGGCTTCATGTTAATTTCTGTTCGTTAAAGAAGGTTTATTAACTTAGATATGTTACACCAGTTATTTGAAGCATTTCGAAATCGATTGCTTAATGCATACATACAAGAAAATCGACTTTATACCTAAATATATGATAACGGAATTTCTCTGAATGCACTGCCGTTATGCCGTTAAGGCTTTTGTAGACTTCAGAAAGATGAAGAGGGTTAATCAGCTTAAACATGTTAAACTAATGGTTTGAAGATTTTCGAAATCGATTGCTAAATGCGTATATACAAGAAAATCTTTTTTATACCTAAATATAAGGTTACGGAATTCTTCCAAATGTACTGTCGTTATGCCGCCATGGCTGTTTATCACCTTCAATACGTTAAAGAAGGTTAATTAACTTAAATATGTTAAACTAATGATTTGAAGCATTTAGATATCGATTGCTAAATGCGCATATACAACAAAATCGATTTTATACCTAAATATAAGATTGCGGAATTCTTCCAAATGCACTGCCGTTATACCGTTATGGCATTATGTTAACTTCAGTTAGTTAAAGAACGTTTATAACCTTAAATATGTTAAACCAGTTATTTGAAGCATTTCGATATCGATTGCTTAATGCATATATACAAGAAAATTGACTTTATACCTAAATATAAGATTACGGAATTCTTCCAAATGTACTGTCGTTATGCCGCCGTGGCTTTATATCAACTTCAATACGTTAAAAAATGTTAATTAACTTAAATATGTTAAACTAATGATTTGAAGCATTTAGATATCGATTGCTAAATTAGTATAAACAAAAAAATCGACTTTATACCAAAATATAAGATTACGTAATTCTTCTAAATGCTTTGTCGTTATGCCGTTAAGGCGTTCGTAGACTTCAGTAAGATAAAGAGGGTTAATTAACTTAAAGATGTTAAACTAATGATTTGTGGCATTTCGATATCGATTGCTAAATGTGTATATACAAGAAAATCGACTTTATACCTAAATATAAGATTACGGAGTTCTTCTTAATGCACTGCCGTTATGCAGTTATGGCTTCATGTTAATTTCTGTTCGTTAAAGAAGGTTTATTAACTTAAATATGTTACACCAGTTATTTGAAGCATTTCGAAATCGATTGCTTAATGCATATATACAAGAAAATCGACTTTATACCTAAACATATGATAACGGAATTTCTCTGAATGCACTGCCGTTATGCCGTTAAGGCTTTTGTAGACTTCAGTATGATAAAGAGGGTTAATTAGCTTTAATATGTTAAACTTATGATTTGAAGCATTTCGATATCGATTGCTTATTGTGTAAATTTAAGAAAATCGACTTTATACCTAAATATAAGAATACGGAATTCTTCTAAATGCACTGCCGTTATGCCGCCATGGCTTTATATCAACTTCAATAAGTTATAGGAGGTTAATTAACTTAAATATGGTAAACTAATGATTTGAAGCATTTCGATATCGATTGCTAAATGTGTATATACAACAAAATCGATTTTATACCTAAATATAAGCTTACGGAATTCTTTTAAATGCACTGCCGTTATGCCGCCATGGCTTTATGTTAACTTCAGTGCGTTAAAGAAGCTTTATTAACTTAAATGTGTTAAACTAATGATTTGAAGCATCTCGATATCGATTGCTAAATGTGCATATACAAGAAAATCGACTTTATACCTAAATATAAGATTTCGGAATTCTTCTAAATGCACTGCCGTTATGCCGTTGTGGCTTTATGTTAACTTCAGTAAGATAAAGAAGGTTAATTAACTTAAATATGTTAAACTAATGATTTTAAGCATTTCGATATCGATTGCTAAATGTGTATATACAAGAAAATCGAATTTATACCTAAATATAAGATTACGGAATTCTTCTACATGCACGGCCGTTATGCCGCCATGGCTTTATGTTAACTTCAATGCGTTAAAGAAGCTTTATTTACTTAAGTATGTTAAACTACTGATTTGAAGCATTTCGATATCGATTGCTAAATGTGTATATACAAGAAAATCGATTTTAAACGTAAATATAAGATTACGTAATTCTTCTTAATGCACTGCCATTATGCCGTTAAGGCTTTTGTAGACTTCAGTAAGATTAAGATGGTTATTTAACTTAAATATGTTAAACTAATGATTTGAAGCATCTCGATATCGATTGCTAAATGTGTATATACAAGAAAATCGACTTTATACCTAAATATAAGATTACGGAATTCTTCTAAATGCACTGCCGTTATGCCGTTGTGGCTTTATGTTAATTTCTGCTCGTTAAAGAAGGTTTATTAACTTAAATATGTTTAACCAGTTATTTGAAGCATTTCGAAATCGATTGCTAAATGCATATATACACGAAAATCTTCTTTATACCTAAATATAAGATTACGGAATTCTTCCAAATGTACTGTCGTTATGCCGCCATGGCTTTATATCACCTTCAATACGTTAAAGAAGGTTAATTACCTTAAATATGTTAAACTAATGATTGGAAGCATTTCGATATCGATTGCTAAATGTGTATATACAACAAAATCAATTTTATACCTAAATATAAGCTTACGGAATTCTTCTAAATGCACTGCCGTTACGCCGCCATGGCTTTATGTTAACTTCAGTGCGTTAAAGAAGCTTTATTAACTTAAATATGTTAAACTAATGATTTGAAGATTTTCGAAATCGATTGCTAAATGCATATATACAACAAAATCGACTTTATACCTAAATATAAGATTACGGAATTCTTCCGAATGTACTGTCGTTATGCCGCCATGGCTTTATGTTAACTTCAGTGCGTTAAAGAAGGTTTATTAATTTAAATATGTTAAACTAATGATTTGAAGCATTTCGATATCGATTGCTAAATGTGTATATACAACAAAATCGATTTTATACCTAAATATAAGCTTACGGAATTCTTCTAAATGCACTGCCGTTATGCCGCCATGGCTTTATGTTAACTTCAGTGCGTTAAAGAAGCTTTATTAACTTAAATATGTTAAACTAATGATTTGAAGCATTTCGATATCGATTGCTAAATGTGTATATACAAAAAAATCGAATTTATAGCTAAATAAAAGATTACGGAATTCTTCTAAATGCACTGCCGTTATGCCGCCATGGCTTTGTGTTAACTTCAGTGCGTTAAAGTAGGTTTGTTAACTTAAGTATGTTAAAATAATGATTTGAAGCATTTCAATATCGATTGCTAAATGAGTATATACAAGAAAATCGACCTTATACTTAAATATAAGATTACGTAATTCTTCTAAATGCTTTGCCGATATGCCATTAGGGCGTTTGTAGACTTCAGTAAGATTAAGATGGTTAATTAACTTAAATATGTTAAACTAATGATTTGAAGCATTTCGATATCGATTGCTAAATGTGTATATACAAGAAAATCGACTTTATACCCAAATATAAGATTACGGAATTCTTTTAAATGCACTGTCGTTATGCCGTTGTGGCTTTATGTTAACTTCTGTTCGTTAAAGAAGGTTTATTAACTTAAATATGTTAAACCAGTTATTTGAAGCATTTCGAAATCGATCGCTAAATGCATATATACAAGAAAATCTTCTTTATACCTAACTTTAAGGTTACGGAATACTTCCAAATGTACTGTCGTTATGCCGCCATGGCTTTATATCACCTTCAATACGTTAAAGAAGGTTAATTAACTTAAATATGTTAAACTAATGATTTGAGGCATTTCGATATTGATTGCTAAATATATATATACAAGAAAATCGACTTTATACCTAAATATAAGATAACGGAGTTCTTCTAAATGCACTGCCGTTATGCAGTTATCGCTTTATGTTAATTTCTGTTCGTTAAAGAAGGTTTATTAACTTAGATATGTTACACCAGTTATTTGAAGCATTTCGAAATCGATTGCTTAATGCATATATACAAGAAAATCGACTTTATACCTAAATATATGATAACGGAATCTCTCTGAATGCACTGCCGTTATGCCGTTAAGGCTTTTGTAGACTTCAGTAAGATAAAGAGGGTTAATTAGCTTAAATATATTAAACTAATGATTTGAAGCATTTCGATATCGATTGCTAAATGCGTATATACAACAAAATCGACTATATACCTAAATATAAGGTTACGGAATTCTTCCAAATGTACTGTCGTTATGCCGCCATGGCTTTTTATCACCTTCAATACGTTAAAGAAGGTTAATTATCTTAAATATGTTAAACTAATAATTTGAAGCATTTCGATATCGATTGCTAAATGCGTGTATACAACAAAATCGACTATATTACTAAATATAAGCTTACGGAATTCTTCTAAATGCACTGCCGTTATGCCGTTGTGGCTTTATGTTAACTTCAGTTCGTTAAAGAAGGTTTATTAACTTAGATATGTTACACCAGTTATTTGAAGCATTTCGAAATCGATTGCTTAGTGCATATATACAAGAAAATCGACTTTACACCTAAATATATGATAACGGAATTTCTCTGAATGCACTGCCGTTATGCCGTTAAGGCTTTTGTAGACTTCAGTAAGATAAAGAGGGTTAACTAACATATCGAAATGCTTCAAGTCATTAGTTTAACATATTTAAGTTAGTAAACCTTCTTTAACGCACTGAAGTCTACATAAAGCCTTAACGGTATAACGGTTATAATTTTGTATTTAGGTATAAAGTCGATTTTCTTATATCTACACATTTAGCAGTCGATATCGAAATGCTTCAAATCATTAGTTTAACATATTTAAGTAAATTAACCTTCTTGAACGTATTGAAGTTGATATAAAGCCATTACGGCAGTGCATTTGGAAGAATTCCGTAATCTTATATTTAGGTTTAAAGTCGATTTTCTTGTATATACACATTTTGCAATCGATATCGAAATGCTTCAAACAACTGGTTTAGCATATTTAAGTTAATTAACCTTCTTTATCTTACTGAAGTTTACATAAAGCCATAACGGCAGTATATTTGTATGAATTCCGTTATCTTATGTTTAGGTAGAAAGTCGATTTTGTTGTACATGCACATTTAGCAATTGATATCGAAATGATTCAAATCATTACTTTAACATACGAGGGCTGTCTGCTAAATAACCGACGTAACCTCCATGCACGCGACTTTTTCAAATTTTTTTTTTATTTTTCTACATAGTCTCCTTCTAACTCCACACACTTCTCCCAGCGATGCTCCCATCTCTGCAACCCTTCCAAATAGTACTTGGCGTCTTTGTCTGCAAAATACGAGTTCACGAAAGAGATTGCCTTCTCGTTTGACGAAAATCTCTGACCGCCGAGCGCAGTTTTAAATTGAGGAAACAAAAAAAGGTCGCTTGGTTCTAGATCCGGTGAATAAGGTGGATGGTCAAGCAGTTCGAACCGCAATTCGTGGATTTTCGCCATGGCGACTGTTGAGGTGTGAGATGGTGCGTTGTCTTGGTGGAACAAGATTTTCTTTTTTTTGCAAATGTGTCCGCTTTTTCGAAATTTCTTCCTTTAGCTTGTCCAATAATGATGCATAGTATGCTCCTGTTATAGTTTTTCCTTTTTCAAGATAGCCGATAAATATAATTCCATGGCTGTCCCAAAAAACACTCGCCATCACTTTCCCAGCCGAATACACAGCTTTAGGTTTTTTTGGGGCCGGTTCCCCCTTTTCAATCCACTGTTTAGATTGGATTTTTGTTTCGGGCGTCTAATGATGAATCCAAGTTTCGTCTACAGTTATCAATCGGCGCCAAAACTTGGTCGTATTGCCTCTAAACTGAGCCAACAGTGCGCTGGAAATGTTCATGCGCGCACGTTTGTGGTCTAGCGTAAGCAAACGCGGCACCCAAAGCGCGGACAGCTTTCTCATGCCCAAATCTTGGTTTAATATGTGACAAACACGTTCTTTCGACATCTTCATGATCTCAGCTATTTTCTTAACTTTAATCCGGCGGTCGTCTAATACCAATTGATGAACTTTAGCGATGTTATCGTTAGTGGTTACAGCTTTTGGACGCCCAGGACGTTCATCATCTTCCAAGTTCGATATTCAATTTTTTCCATTTTTGGGAAATCACCGAATTAGACTCACAAAAACGACTGTCAACAGATAATTGCGCAAGATAAATTTCTGAAATTTTGGCGAGTAGCTATTACAATATGGCCAATTTGAAGTAGAAACTTTGTTTTCAGAGGTGCCGCTAGCTTCACGTTGAGGTCGGTTATTTATCAGACAGCCCTCGTATTTAAGTTAATTAACGCTCTTTATCTTACTGAAGTCTACAAAAGCCTTAACGGCATAACGGCAGTGCATTTAGAAGAATTACGTAATCTTATATTTAGGTATAAAGTCGATTTTCTTGTATATACGCATTAAGTAATCGATATCGAAATGCTTCAAAAAACTGGTTTAGCATATTTACGTTAATTAACCTTCTTTATTTTACCGAAGTTTACATAACGCCATAACGGCATCGATTTTCTGGTACATACACATTTAGCAATCGATATCGAAATGCTTCAAATCATTAGATTAGCATATTTAAGTAAATCAACCTTCTTTTACGTACTGAAATATTTATAAAGCCTTAACGGTATAACTGCAGTTCATTTAGAAGAATTCCGTAATCTTCTATTTAGGTATAAAGTCGATTTTCTTGTATTTACATATTTAGCAATCGATATCGAAATGCTTCAAATTATTAGTTTAACATATTTAAGTTAATTAACCCTCTCTATTTTACTGAAGTCTACATAAAGCCTTAACGGGATAACGGCAGTGCATTTAGAAGAATTCCGTTATCTTATCTTTAGGTACAAAATCGATTTTCTTGTATATACACATTTAGCAAGCGATATCAAAATGCTTCAAATCATTAGTTTAACATATTTAAGTTACTTAACCTCTTCTTTAACGTATTGAAGTTGATATAAAGCCATGGCGGCATAACGGCAGTGCATTTAGAAGAATTCCGTAATCTTATATTTAGGTATAAAGTCGATTTTATTGTATATACGCATTTAGTAATCGATATCGAAATGCTTCAAATAACTGGTTTAGCATATTTAGGTTCATTAACCTTCTTTATCTTACCGAAGTTTATATAACGCCATAACTGCAGTATATTTGGGTGAATTCCGTAATCTTTTATTTAGGTATAAAATCGATTTTCTTGTACATACAAATTTCGCAATCGATATCGAAATGCTTGAAATCATTAGTTTACCATATTTAAGTAAAATTACCTTCTTTAACGTACTGAAATTTATATAAAGCCTTAACGGTATAACTGCAGTGCATTTAGAAGAATTTATTTATTTTATTTAGGTATAAATTCGATTTTCTTGTATTTATTTATTTAGCAATTGATATCGAAGTGCTTCAAATCATTAGTTTAACATATTTAAGTTAATTAATCCTGTTTATCCTACTGAAGTCTACATAGAGCCTTAACGGCATAACGGCAGTGCATTTAGAAGAATTCCGTTATCTTATATTTAGGTATAAAATCGAATTTCTTGTATATACACATTTAGCAAGCGATATCGAAATGCTTCAAATCATTAGTTTAACATATTTAAGTTAATTAACCTTCTTTAACGTACTGAAGTTGATATAAAGCCATGGCGGCATAACGGCAGTGCATGTAGAAGAATTCCGTAATCTTATATTGAGGTATAAAGTCGATTTTCTTGTATATATACATTTCGCAATCGATATCAAAATGCTTCAAATCATTAGTTTAACATATTAAAGTTAATAAATCCTCTTTAACGAACTGAAGTTGGCATAAAGCCATGGCGGCATAACGGCAGTGCATGTAGAAGAATTCCGTAATCTTATATTGAGGTATAAAGTCGATTTTCTTGTATATACATATTTAGCAATCGATATCGAAATGCTTCAAATCATTAGTTTCACATATTTAATTTAATAAAACCTCTTTAACGAACTGAAGTTGGCATAAAGCCATGGCGGCATAACGGGAGTGCATGTAGAAGAATTCCGTAATTTTATATTTAGGTTAAAGTCTATTTTCATGTATTTACACATTTGGGAATCGATATCGAGATTCAAATAATTACTTTAACATTTTTAAGTTAAACAACCTTTTTTAACGTACTGAAGTTTATATAAAGCCATAACGGCAGTGTATTTCGATGAATTCCGTAATCTTATATTTATGTATAAAGTCGATTTTCTTGTATTTACATATTTAGCAATCCATATCGAAATGCTTCAAACCATTAGTTTAACATATTTAAAATAATTATCCTTCTTTAGCGTATTGAAGGTGATATAAAGCCATGTCCGCATAACGATAGTACATGTGGAAAAATTCCGTAATCCTATATTTAGGTATAAAGTCGATTTTCTTGTATATATACATTTCGCAATCGATATCGAAATGCTTCAGATAACTGGTTTAACATATTTAAGTTAATAAACTTCCTTTACCGAACTGAAGTTGACATAAAGCCATAACGGCAGGGCATTTGGAAGAATTCCGTAGTCTTATATTTAGGCATAAATTCGATTTTCTTGTATATACACATCTTGCAATCGATATCGAAATGTTTCAAATCATTAGCTTAACATATTTAAGTTAATTAACCTTCTTTAACGAATTGAAGTTGGCATAAAGCCATGGCGGCATAACGACAGTGCATTTAGAAGAATTCCGTAATCTTAAATTTGGATATAAAGTCGATTTTCTTGTATATACACATTTAGCAATCGATATCGAAATGTTTCAAAGCATTAATTTAACATATTTAAGTCAATTAACCTTCTTTAACGTATTAAAGGTGATATAAAGGCATGGCGGCATAACGACAGTACATTTGGAAGAATTCCGTAATCTTATATTTAGGTATAAAATCGATTTTTTTGTATATATGCATTTAGCAATCGATATCGAAATGCTTCAAATAACTGGTTTAACATATTTGAGGTAATAAACCTACTTTAACGAACAGAAGTTAACATAAAGCCATAACGGCATAACGGCAGTGCATGTAGAAGAATTCCGTAAACTTATATTTAGGTATAAAGTCGATTTTCTTGTATATACACATTTGGATATCGATATCGGAATGCTTCAAATCATTAGTTTAACATATTAAGTTAATAAACATTTTTTAGCTTACTGAAGTCTACATAAATCCTTAACGGTATAACGGCAGTGCATTTAGAAGAATTACGTTATCTTATATTTAGGTATAAAGTCGATTTTCGTGTATATACTCATTTAGAAATCGATATCTAAATGGTTCAAACCATTAGTTTAACATATTAAAGTTAACAAACCTACTTTAACGCACTGAAGTTAACACAAAGCCATGGCGGCATAACGGCAGTGCATGTAGAAGAATTCCGTAATCTTATATTTAGCTATAAATTCGCTTTTTTTGTACATACACATTTAGCAGTCGATATCTAAATGCCTCAAATCATTAGTTTAACATATTTAAGTTAACTAACCCTTTTTAACGTATTGAAGTTGATATAAAGCCATGGCGGCATAACGACAGTACATTCGGGAGAATTCCGTAATCTTATATTTAGGTATAAAGTCAATTTTCTTGTATATATGCATTAAGCAATCGATATCGAAATGCTTCAAATAACTGGCTTAACATATTTAAGTTAATAAACCTTCTTTAACTAACTGAAGTTAACATAAAGCCATAACGGTATAACGTCAGTGCATTTGGAAGAATTCCGTAAACTTATATTTAGGTATAAAGTCGATTTTGTTGTATATATGCATTTAGCAATCGATTTCGAAAATCTTCAAATCATTAGTTTAACATATTTAAGTTAATAAAGCTTCTTTAACGCACTGAAGTCCACATAAAGGCTTAACGGCATAACGGCAGTGCATTTAGAAGAATTCCGTTATCTTATGTTTAGGTATAAATTCGATTTTCTTGTATATACACATTTAGCAATCGATATCGAAATGCTTCCAATCATTAGTTTAACAAACTGGTTTAACATATTTAAGTTATAATAAACTTTTTTTAGCTTACTGAAGTCTACGTAAAGCCATGGCGGTATAACGGCAGTGCATTTAGAAAAATTACGTAATCTTATATTTAGGTATAAAGTCGACTTTCTTGTATATACACATTTAGCAATCGATATCGAAATGCTTCAAAACATTACTTTGACATATTGAAGTTTAATAACCATCTTAATCTTACTGAAGTCTATAAAAGCCTTAACGGCATAATGGCAGTGCATTAAGAAGAATTACGTAATCTTATTTTTAGGTTTTAAGTCGATTTTCTTGTATATAGTCATTTAGCAATCGATATCGAAATGATTCAAATCATTAGTTTAACATATTTAAGTTAATAAACCTTCTTTAACGAACTGAAGTTGGCATAAAGCCATGGCGGCATAACGGCAGTGCATGTAGAAGAATTCCGTAATCTTATATTTAGGTATAAATTCGATTTTCTTATATATACACATTTAGCAATCGATATCGAAATGCTTTAAATCATTAGTTTAACATATTTAAGTTAATAAACTTATTTTAGCTTACTGAAGTCTACATAAGGCCATGGCGGCATAACGGCAGTGCATGTAGAAGAATTCCGTAATCTTATATTTAGCTATGAATTCGATTTTTTTGTATATTCACATTTAGAAATCGGTATCTAAATGCTTCAAATCATTAGTTCAACATATTTAAATTAATTAACCTTTTTTAACATATTGCAGTTGATATAAAGCCTTGGCGGCAAAACGACAGTACATTTGGAAGAATTCCGTAATCTTATATTTAGGTAGAAAGTCGATTTTCTTGTATATATGCATTAAGAAATCGATTTCGAAATGCTTCAAATAACTGGTGTAACATACCTAAGTTAATAAACCTTCTTAAACGAACTGAAGTTAACATAAAGCCATAACGGCATAACGGCAGTGCATTTAGAAATATTCCGTTATCTTATATTTAGGTATAAAGTCGATTTTCTTGTATATGCACATTTAGCAATCGATATGGAAATGCTTCAAATCATTAGTTTAACATATTTAAGTTAATTAACCTTTTTTAACATATTGCAGTTGATATAAAGCCTTGGCGGCAAAACGACAGTACATTTGGAAGAATTCCGTAATCTTATATTTAGGTAGAAAGTCGATTTTTTTGTATATATGCATTTAGCAATCGATATCGAAATGCTTCAAATAACTGGTTTAACATATTTGAGGTAATAAACCAACTTAAACGAACAGAAGTTAACATAAAGCCATAACGGCATAACGGAGGTGCATTTAGAAATATTCCGTTATCTTATATTTAGGTATAAAGTCGATTTTCTTGTATATGCACATTTAGCAATCGATATGGAAATGCTTCAAATCATTAGTTTAACAGATTTAAGTTAATAAAGCTTTTTTAACGCACTGACGTTAACAATAAGCCATGGCGGCATAACGGCAGTGCATTTAGAAGAAATCCGTAAGCTTATATTTAGGTATAAAGTCGATTTTGTTGTATATACGCATTTAGCAATCGATATCGAAATGGTTCAAATCATTAGTTTAACATATTTAAGTTAATTAATCTTCTTTAACGAACGGAAGTTGGCATAAAGCCATGGCGGCATAACGGCAGTGCTTCAAATCATTAGTTTAACATATTTAAGTTAATTAACCTTTTTTAACATATTGCAGTTGATATAAAGCCTTGGCGGCAAAACGACAGTACATTTGGAAGAATTCCGTAATCTTATATTTAGGTAGAAAGTCGATTTTTTTGTATATATGCATTTAGCAATCGATGTCGAAATGCTTCAAATAACTGGTTTAACATATTTGAGGTAATAAACCTACTTAAACGAACAGAAGTTAACATAAAGCCATAACGGCATAACGGCAGTGCATTTAGAAATATTCCGTTATCTTATATTTAGGTATAAAGTCGATTTTCTTGTATATGCACATTTAGCAATCGATATGGAAATGCGTCAAATCATTAGTTTAACATATCTAAGTTAATAAAGCTTTTTTAACGCACTGACGTTAACATTAAGCCATGGCGGCATAACGGCAGTGCATTTAGAAGAAATCCGTTAGCTTATATTTAGGTATAAAATCGATTTTGTTGTATATACGCATTTAGCAATCGATATCGAAATGCTTCAAATCATTAGTTTAACATATTTAAGTTAATTAACCTTCTTTAACGAACGGAAGTTGGCATAAAGCCATGGCGGCATAACGGCAGTGCATGTAGAGGAATTCCGTAATCTTATACTTAGGTATAAAATCGATTTGCTTGTATATAAACATTTAGCAATCGATAACGAAATGCTTAAAATCATTAGTTTAACATATTTAAGTTAACAAACCTACTTTAACGCACTTAAGTTAACACAAAGCCATAACGGCATAACGGCAGTGCATTTAGAAGAGTTCCGTAATCTTATATTTATGTATACAAGTCGACTTTCTTGTATTTACATATTTTGCAATCGATATCGAAATGCCTCATCTCATAAGTTTAACATATTTAAGTTAGTTAACCCTCTTTATCTTACTGAAGTCTACAAACGCCTTAACGGCATAACGGTAAAGCATTTAGAAGAATTACGTAATCTTATATTTAGGTATAAAGTCGATTTTCTTGTTATTTTAATCATTAGTTTAATATATTAAAGTTAACAAAACCTACTTTAACGCACTGAAGTTAACACAAAGCCATGGCGGCATAACGGCAGTGCATGTAGAAGAATTCCGTAATCTTATATTTAGCTATAAATTCGCTTTTTTTGTATATACACATTTAGCAATCGATATCTAAATGCTTCAAATCATTAGTTTAACATATTTAAGTTAATTAACGCTTTTTAACGTATTGAAGTTGATATAAAGCCATGGTGGCATAATGACAATACATGTGGAAGAATTCCGTAATCTTATATTTAGGTATAAAGTCAATTTTTTGTATATATGCATTAAGCAATCGATATCGAAATGCTTCAAATAACTGGTTTAACATATTTAAGTTAATTAACCTTCTTTAACCTATTGAAGTCTACATAAAGCCATGGCGGTATAACGACAGTGCAGTTAGAAGAACTCCGTAATGTTATAATTTTATATATAGGTATAAAGTCGATTTTTTTTTCATTTAGAAGAAATCCGCAATCTTATATTTAGGTATGAAGTCGATTTTGTTGTATATACACATTTAGCAATCGATATCGAAGTGCCCTCAAATCATTAGTTTAACATATTTAAGTTAGTTAACCCTCTTTATCTTACTGAAGTCTACAAACGCCTTAACGGCATAACGGCAAAGCATTTAGAAGAATTACGTAATCTTACATTTAGGTATAAAGTCGATTTTCTTGTATATATTCATTTAGCAATCGATGTCGAAATGCTTCAAATAACTGGTTTAACATATTTGAGGTAATAAACCTACTTAAACGAACAGAAGTTAACATAAAGCCATAACGGCATAACGGCAGTGCATTTAGAAATATTCCGTTATCTTATATTTAGGTATAAAGTCGATTTTCTTGTATATGCACATTTAGCAATCGATATGGAAATGCTTCAAATCATTAGTTTAACATATTTAAGTTAATAAAGCTTTTTTAACGCACTGACGTTAACATTAAGCCATGGCGGCATAACGGCAGTGCATTTAGAAGAAATCCGTTAGCTTATATTTAGGTATAAAATCGATTTTGTTGTATATACGCATTTAGCAATCGATATCGAAATGCTTCAAATCATTAGTTTAACATATTTAAGTTAACAAACCTTCTTTAACGCACTGAAGTTAACACAAAGCCATGGCGGCATAACGGCAGTGCATGAAGAAGAACTCCGTAATCTTATATTTAGCTATGAATTCGATTTTTTTGTATATTCACATTTAGCAATCGGTATCTAAATGCTTCAAATCATTAGTTTAACATATTTAAGTTAATAAACCTTTTTTAACATATTGAAGTTTATATAAAGTCTTGGCGGCATAACGACAGTACATTTGGAAGAATTCCGTAATCTTATATTTAGGTAGAAAGTCGATTTTCTGGTATATATGCATTAAGAAATCGATTTCGAAATGCTTCAAATAACTGGTGTAACATATCTAAGTTAATGAACTTTCTTAAACGAACTGAAGTTAACATAAAGCCATAGCCGTTATCTTATATTTAGGTATAAAATCGATTTTGTTGTATATATGCATTTAGCAATCGGTATCTAAATGCCTCAAATCATTAGTTTAACATATTTAAGTTAATAAACCTTTTTTAACATATTGAAGTTTATATAAAGCCTTGGCGGCATAACGACAGTACATTTGGAAGAATTCCGTAATCTTATATTTAGGTAGAAAGTCGATTTTTCTTGTATATATGCATTAAGAAATCGATTTCGAAATGCTTCAAATAACTGGTGTAACATATCTAAGTTAATAAACCTTCTTAAACGAACTGAAGTTAACATAAAGCCATAGCCGTTATCTTATATTAAGGTACAAAATCGATTTTGTTGTATATATGCATTTAGCAATCGATTTCGAAATTTTCAAATCATTAGTTTAACATATTTAAGTTAATAAACCTTCTTTAACGAACAGAAGTTAACATAAAAGCCATAACGGCATAACGGCAGTGCATTTAGAAGAGTTCCGTAATCTTATTTTTATTTTATTTTAAGTATACATACGCCAAACGGCTTTATACAACTATATAATTTGAAATTATGTAATAATTGTTATGTAATTAAATATAAGGGATTAAGTAGTATTTAACACTAGTATAAATAAGGCTATAAATTGAACAAAAGTTGTAAGACTAGCAAATTAGGAAGGAGAAAGTGTAAAAGGTGAGACTAGGGATATTGCAGTAGACGTGATTTGATATCCGGGATGAAGACCCTGAGTGATCCACTATAGAAGTCCACATCACTATGCAATGAGTTGACGAGCCTGGCCAGACGGTTGTGAGGACCGTTGAAAACGTAGCTCTTGGTTGTTTTCGTAGTCATCAGGAGACGGTTATGTCTCAGTGAGGGACCCACTGATGCGAGTTCGAAAATGCTGATGATGTCTGGCGCATCGATAAGGCCGTTCATGACTTTGAAAAAGAATAACATGTCAGCTACTTGACGACGTTCTTGCAGGCTGTTTATGTTATAGTATTCATAGACATCAGACACTGTGTTGTACCCACCAGGAATACCATAGCGATAGCCAATACATTTACATAATTTTGATTGTATTTTTTCAATACGACTACAGACAGCATCAGTGTAAGGCGACCAAATTACAGTGCCATATTCTAAAATTGGCCGAACCATAGATGAATAAAGGCGTAGCAGTGAGATGGGATTCGTGAAATCTTTGCTAGTTCTAGTAATGAATCCCAGAACCTTAAATGCCTGGAGAGTGATCTTTTCAATATGCTTGTTAAACGTCAGTTTATTGTCTATGATGATACCCAGGTCCTTTACATGATCCACTTCACTTAACAATTCATCGTTTAGAAAATAATTAGCTGGTATTCTGATATGTGACCGTGAGTAGGATACAGTTACGCATTTTTTTACATTCAAGTCCAATTTGTTTAATCGGCACCACAACGAAAGCTTGTCTATGTCATTCTGAAGAACCCGAAGATCTTGCTCACTGGTTATCATTCTGAAGATCTTCAGATCGTCTGCATAAAGCAAAAATTCCGATTGAAAGTTATCGCCAATATCGTTTACAAAAATATTAAAGAGAATAGGCCCCAGATGTGACCCCTGAGGTACTCCTGAGGTTACATTATGCTTAGCAGACAGGTATCCACCTACTTTGACTTGGAAATGCCTTCCTGTAAGATATGATTGAATCCAATTCAGTGCATTACCGCATATACCGTATCTTCTAAGTTTGTTTCGCAGAATAGTATGATCCACCCTGTCAAACGCCTTGCTGAAATCGGTGTAAATGGTGTGAGCTGAGTGGCCATTGTTTAGGGCATCTAGTAAATAATTAACGTAGATAAACAGGTTAGAGGAAGTCGACCTACCGCCGACGAAACCATGCTGCTTGTTGGTGATAATGTTTGTAAAGAATGCCGTGAGTTGTGGAAGAACTATCTTCTCGAAAAGCTTGGCCAAAGCTGATTGGATACAAACTGGCCTATAGTTAACGACCTCAGACTTTGGGCCGTCCTTGTGAATCGGACAGATGTAGGATGATTTCCATATAGTAGGAAAGACTCCGCTTTGTAGAGAGTAACTGAATAGGTGTGTAATATGCTCGCTGAGGCTGTATGCACAGTATTTAAGAAAACTATTTGGTAAGCCGTCCGGACCAGCACCTTTCTTCAAGTTCAGTGTTGACAACATTATACGGACATCATTGATGTTAACCCCGAATTCATCCATAATGACAGTGGGAGCTGGTTCTACTTCAGCTGGTTGTGAGCACTGGTGAGAATCTTGGTTGCACACACTATTAAAAAAGGATGCGAACATATTGCTGATGTCGATACCTGAATCTGCCGTCAGATTATTCCAGTACATGGTGGACGGGATGTCACCATTACCTCTTTTTTTATGTCTAACAAACTTCCAGAACACATTAGCGTCGTCTTGTACTTGTCGTTCAACCTTGTCTATGTAATTCCTGTAGCATTGTTTATTGAGAAATTTACATTCTTTCCTGAGTTCTCTAAATTTTCTATAGTTCTCTTTGCAGTTGCACTTCTTGAAGGTAGTATGGGCTTCCTTCTTGAGTATCATTTTGCGTTTTAATTCACTTGAAAACCAGTACGGAAAGTTGTTGTTATTCTGTGAACGGACAGGCACATAGGTAGATATACCTCTTTGAATGATGTCATAGAAGACTACTAATTTGCTGTCAAGGGTAGTGGATGAATACAGTCCCGTCCAATCAACGTTTTGATAGAATGCGTTAAGACTCCCATAGTCAGCACTTTGGAAATCATAGAAAGGTATAGTTACTGGTTTGAGGCTGAGCTGGAGTTCAATCGTGATACCAAGTGCTGGGTGGTATCGATCCATTGTAGTAATTGCCTGTGTGTGATAAACATGTATATGCTGATTACTGAAACAGAGATCGAGTAAATTGTGACTATCGGCTTGAATGTTGTTAAATTGGCGGCATTCTAAAAGAGAAAAGCCTTCATAAAGCAAATTTACACAGTCTGTATACGGCGAGCTACTTGGAAGGTTAAAATCCCCCGTGATGAGGAAGTTGGCATTTTTGTGCTTTTCTTTCAGGTACTGGAGTGTATCAAGGAACGCTTGGTATACGACTAGCGATGCTCTCGGAGGAATGTAGACACATCCAATAATGATGTCTGATCTATTGCACTTGATTTTTACGTATATGTGTTCAATACTATCATCAATGACTGGGATACATTCCGCGGGCACAAACTTCTTTATTGCGATGAAAACACCTCCACCTCGTTCACCGTCACTTGTGATATTGTTTCTATCCTTCCTGTAAATACTGAATGAATCATCTATAACTTCCCCATCATGGATAGCTGGGTGAAGCCATGATTCAGTGATGCAGAATGCATCAAAACTACTAATCGCTGCTGCTGTGAGAAAACTGCCGAGCTTGGTTCGTAGTCCCCTCACATTCTGATAGTGGATGTGTAAGTTTGTTTGAATTTCCCTTATCGTTGAACGAGCGAAAATTCTTATTGACTAATTTCGGGACGCCATTAACGTATTTTATTGTCTTCGAGGAATCCCCATTTTTCACCAGAGAACTCAGCTGTGTGCGAAGGTTCTTGAGGTGCGTCAACTGAGCGGGAGTGAGATCTGATTTAAAAATGACTTTGGGTGTTCCGTCAACAGGTTCGGGTGGTTTAGACTTTAATATAGCGCGAGCAACGGATGGGGAAGTTGTTTCCACTAGCAGCGGGCGGTTACGGCCAGCAGTTGGGCGACCCAATCGTCGGAGTTTCAGTTCATCCAAACTGACAGGCAAATCGATTGGTAAGATGGACTGGACGGTAGCTCTATCTTCATCAAGACGGTCTTTGCCATCAGCTCTCCTTGACTCTTGAACATTCAACATAACGACGTTTGATTCCCGTTTTTTGCGTTCGGAAAACTCTGCTAAAATTTCCTCAGTTGGAGCTGCTGCGCTAGTGAAAGATTCGAGCTTGTTTTCTACTGAGTTTAGTCTGTTATCAAGAGTAGAACATGTATTAGACAAATCTTTGTGCTGCTTGGATAAACTTGAGACCTCCCTTCTGATGTCATTAACATTCTTTTCAATGGCGGTCTTAAAACTATTGAACTTACTCTCAAAAGATGTTGTGATCTTTGAATACTGGTCATCAAGCAGACGTTTAAGTTTAAGCATGGTGATGTTTCCATCGTCGTCACTTTCACAGTCAAGATCATCTTGAGTGACGATACTAACCTCCAAACGGCATGTTTCACATTTCCATTGATGACCTTGATGCTTTATTTTATTTGCTAGCTCGGTGAATTCCGCTCTATTAAGTTTCGCACATTTGGAATGGGTCCATGAGCGGCAATTTGCGCACATTACACTTGGTGAATTAGCGACCATTTTACAAACGGCACAAAGCTGCGGTTGAATGGTTTTTTTGGGAGGCATTTTTGAGTCATATAACATACCATACAGAAGAGATTTGGATTTATTTTGATAATCACTGCACTAAACAATAATTAACTGCTAAAGAACAATTATTGTTAATTTTATTCAATATTTAACTTTTGTTCAATTATTTTTGCGCGCTTCATAACAAAGGGTTCCGTAATGTTATAATTTTATATTTAGGTATAAATTCGATTTTCTTGTATATACACATTTAGCGAGCGATATCGAAATGCTTCAAGTCATTAGTTTAACATATTTAAGTTAATTAACCTTCATCAACGTATTGAAGTTGAGAAAGAGCCATGGCGGCATAACGACAGTACATTTGGAAGAATTCCGTAGTTTTATATTTAGGTATAAAGTCGATTTTCTTGTATATATGCATTAAGAAATCGATATCGAAATGCTTCAAATAACTGGTTTAACATATTTAAGTTAATAAACCTTATTTAACGAACTGAAGTTAATATAAAGCCAAAACGGCAGTGCATTTAGAAGAATTACGTAATCTTATATATAGGTATGAATTCACTTTTCTTGTATATACTCATTTAGCAATCGATATCGAAATGCTTCAAATGATTAGTTTAACATATTTAAGTTAATAAAGCTTTTTTAACGCCTGAAGTTAACATAAAGCCATGGCGCCATAATGGCAGTGCATGTAGAAGAATTTCGTAATCTCATATTTAGGTATGTAGTCGATTTTCTTGGATTTACACATTTAGCAATCGATATCGAAATGCTTCAAATCATTAGTTTAACATATTTAAGTTAATAAACCTTCTTTAACGCACTGAAGTCTACATAAAGCCTTAACGGCATAACGGCAGTGCATTTAGAAAAATTCCGTTACCTTATATTAAGATATAAATTCGATTTTCTTGTATATACATATTTGGCAATCGATACCGAAATGCTTCAAATCACTAGTTTAACATATTTAAGTTAATTAACCTTTTTTAACGTATTGAAGTTGATATAAAGCCATAACGGCAGTGCATTTGGAAGAATTCCGTAATCTTGTATTGAGGCATAAAGTCGATTTTCTTTTTTTACACATTTAGATATCGAAATTTAAATTGCTTCAAATATTAAATTTAAAAAATTTTTAAAAGTTTACTGAAGTCTACATAAAACCTTAACGGTGTAACGGCAGTGCATTTAGAAGAATTCCGTAATGTTATAATTTTATATTTAGGTATAAATTCGATTTTCTTGTATATACACATTTAGCGAGCGATATCGAAATGCTTCAAATCATTAGTTTAACATATTTAAGTTAATTAACCTTCATCAACGTATTGAAGTTGATAAAGAGCCATGGCGGCATAACGACAGTACATTTGGAAGAATTCCGTAGTTTTATATTTAGGTATAAAGTCGATTTTCTGGTATATATGCATTAAGAAATCGATATCGAAATGCTTCAACTCATTAGTTTAACATATTTAAGTTAATAAACCTTCTTTAACGATCTGAAGTTGGCATAACGGCAGTGGATGTAAAATAATTCCGTAAGCTTATATTTAGGTATAAAGTCGATTTTCTTGTATATACACATTTAGATATCGATATCGAAATGCTTCAAATCATTAGTTTAACATATTAAGTTAATAAACATTTTTTAGCTTACTGAAGTCTACATAAAGCCTCAACGGCATAACGGCAGTGCATTTAGAAGAATTCCGTAATGTTATAATTTTATATTAAGGTGTAAAGTCGATTTTCTTGGATTTACACATTTAGCAACCTATATCGAAAATCTGCAAAAAACTGATTTAGCATAATTAGGTTAATTAAACTTCTTTATCTTACTGAAGTTTAAATAAAGCCATAACATAGAATAATAACGTAATCTTATATTCAGGTATGAATTCGATTTTCTTGTATATACTCATTTAGCAATCGATATCGAAATGCTTCAAACCATTAGTTTAACATATTTAAAATAATTAACCTTCGTTAATGTATTGAAGTTGATACAAAGCCATGGCGCCATAACGGCAGTGCATGTAGAAGAATTCCGTAATCTTATATTTAGGTATGCAGTCGATTTGCTTGGATTTACACATTTAGAAATATATATCGAAAATCTTCAAATAACTGGTTTAGCATATTTAGGTTAATTAACCTTCTTTATCTTACTGAAGTTTAAATAAAGCCATAACGGCATAACGGCAGTATATTTGGGTGAATTCCGTAATCTTTTATTTAGGTATAAAATCGATTTTCTTGTATTTGCACATTTAGCAATCGATATCGAAATGCTTCAACTCATTAGTTTAACATATTTAAGTTAATAAACCTTCTTTAACGATCTGAAGTTGGCATAACGGCAGTGGATGTAGAAGAATTCCGTAATCTTATATTTAGGTATAAAGTCTATTCTCTTGTATATACACATTTAGATCGAATATCGATATCGAAATGCTTCAAATCATTAGTTTAACATATTAAGTTAATAAACATTTTTTAGCTTACTGAAGTCTACATAAAGCCTTAACGGTATAACGGCAGTGCATTTAGAAGAATTCCGTAATGTTATAATTTTATATTTAGGTATAAATTCGATTTTCTTGTATATACACATTTAGCAAGCGATATCGAAATGCTTCAAATCATTAGTTTAACAAATTTAAGTTAATAAACCTTCTTTATCTCACTGAAGTCTACATAAAGCCTTAACGGCATAACGGCAGTGCGTTTAGAAGAATTCCGTTATCTTATATTTAGGTATAAAGTCGATTTTCTTGTATATACACATTTAGCAATCGATATCGAAATGCTTCAAATCATTAGTTTAACATATTAAGTTAATAAACATTTTTTAGCTTACTGCAGTCTACATAAAGCCTTAACGGTATAAAGGCAGTGCATTTAGAAGAATTCCGTAATGTTATAATTTTATATTTAGGTGTAAAGTCGATTTTCTTGTATTTCCACATTTAGCAGTCGATATCGAAATGCTTCAAATAACTGGTTTAACATATTTAAGTTAATAAACCTTCTTTAACGAACTGAAGTTAATATAAAGCCATAACGGCATAACGGCAGTGCATTTAGAAGAATTCCGTTATCTTATATTTAGGTATAAATTCGACTTTCTTGTATATATTCATTTAGCAAGCGATATCGAAATGCTTCAAATCATTAGTTTAACATATTTAAGCTAATAAACCTTCTCTAACGCACTTAAGTCTACATAAAGCCCTAATGGCATAACGGCAGTGCATTTAGAAGAATTCCATATTGTTATAATTTTATATTTAGGTATAAAGTCGATTTTCTTGTATATATGCATTAAGCAATCGATATCGAAATGCTTCAAACCATTAGTTTAACATATTTAAGTTAATAAACCTTCTTTAACGCACTGAAGTCTACATAAAGCCTTGACGGTATAACTGCACTGCATTTAGAAGAATACCGTTATCTTATATTTAGGTATAAATTCGACTTTCTTGTATATATTCATTTAGCAAGCGATATCAAAATGCTTCAAACCATTAGTTTAACATATTTAAAATAATTAACCATCTTTAACGTATTGAAGTTGATACAAAGCCATGGCGGCATAATGACAGTACATTTGGAAGAATTCCGTAATCTTATATTTAGGTATAAAGTCAATTTTCTTGTATATACACATTAAGCAATCGATATCGAAATGCTTCAAATCATTAGTTTAACATATTAAGTTAATAAACATTTTTTAGCTTACTGCAGTCTACATAAAGCCTTAACGGTATAACGGCAGTGCATTTAGAAGAATTCCGTAATGTTATAATTATATATTTAGGTATAAATTCGATTTTTTTGTATATACACATTTAGCAAGCGATATCGAAATGCTTCAAATCATTAGTTTAACAAATTTAAGTTAATTAACCTTCTTCAACGTATTGAAGTTGATAAAGAGCCATGGCGGCATAACGACAGTACAGTTGGAAGAATTCCGTAGTCTTATATTTAGGTATAAAGTCGATTTTCTTGTATATATGCATTAAGCAATCGATATCGAAATGCTTCAAACCATTAGTTTAATATATTTAATTTAATAATCCTTCTTTAACTCACTTAAGTCTACATAAAGCCCTAATGGCATAACGGCAGTGCATTTAGAAGAATTCCATAATGTTATAATTTTATATTTAGGTATAAAGTCGATTTTCTTGTATTTACACACTTAGCAATCGATATCGAAATGCTTCAAACCATTAGCTTAACATATTTAAATAACTAACCTTCTTTACAAAAGCCATAACGGCATAACGACAGTATATTTGGGTAATTTCCGTAATCTTTTATTTAGGTATAAAATCGTTTTTCTTGTATGTACACATTTAGCAATCGATATCGAAATGCTTCAGCTCATTAGTTTAACATATTTAAGTTAATAAACCTTCTTTAACGATCTGAAGTGGGCATATAGCCATGGAGGCATAACTGCAGTGCACGTAGGAGAATTCCATAATCTTATATTTAGGTATAAAGTCGATTTTCTTGTATATACATATTTAGCTGTCGATATCGAAATGCTTCAAATCATTAGTTTAACATATTAAGTTAATAAACATTTTTTAGCTTACTGAAGTCTACATAAAGCCTTAACGGTATAACGGCAGTGCATTTAAAAGAATTCCGTAATGTTATAAATTTATATTTAGGTGTAAAGTCGATTTTCTTGTATTTACACATTTAGCAATCGATATCGAAATGCTTCAAACCATTAGCTTAACATATTTAAATAATTAACCTTCTTTACAAAAGCCATAACGGCATAACGACAGTACAGTTGGAAGAATTCCGTAGTCTTATATTTAGGTATAAAGTCGATTTTCTTGTATATATGCATTAAGCAATCGATATCGAAATGCTTCAAACCATTAGTTTAATATATTTAATTTAATAATCCTTCTTTAACTCACTTAAGTCTACATAAAGCCCTAATGGCATAACGGCAGTGCATTTAGAAGAATTCCATAATGTTATAATTTTATATTTAGGTATAAAGCCGATTTTCTTGTATTTACACACTTAGCAATCGATATCGAAATGCTTCAAACCAAAAGCTTAACATATTTAAATAACTAACCTTCTTTACAAAAGCCATAACGGCATAACGACAGTATATTTGGGTAATTTCCGTAATCTTTTATTTAGGTATAAAATCGTTTTTCTTGTATGTACACATTTAGCAATCGATATCGAAATGCTTCAGCTCATTAGTTTAACATATTTAAGTTAATAAACCTTCTTTAACGATCTGAAGTGGGCATATAGCCATGGAGGCATAACTGCAGCGCACGTAGGAGAATTCCATAATCTTATATTTAGGTATAAAGTCGATTTTCTTGTATATACATATTTAGCTGTCGATATCGAAATGCTTCAAATCATTAGTTTAACATATTAAGTTAATAAACATTTTTTAGCTTACTGAAGTCTACATAAAGCCTTAACGGTATAACGGCAGTGCATTTAAAAGAATTCCGTAATGTTATAATTTTATATTTAGGTGTAAAGTCGATTTTCTTGTATTTACACATTTAGCAATCGATATCGAAATGCTTCAAACCATTAGCTTAACATATTTAAATAATTAACCTTCTTTACAAAAGCCATAACGGCATAACGACAGTACATTTGGAAGAATTCCGTAATCTTATATTTAGGTATAAAGTCGATTTTCTTGTATATATGCATTAGGCTATCGATATCGAAATGCTTCAAATAACTGGTTTAACATATTTAAGTTCATAAACCTTCTTTAACAAACTGAAGTTAATATAAAGCCATAACGGCAGTGCATTTAGAAGAATTACTTAATCTTATATTTAGGTATGGATTCGATTTTCTTGCATGTACTCATTTAGCGAGCCGAAGGTCCTGGCAGCCAGTGCTCCTTTTTTCGTGGAAAAGTAATTGTATTATTTTTTCACGTTTTGTAAATAAATAAATTAATAATACTCATTTAGCAATCGATATCGAAATGCTTCAAATCATTTGTTTAACATATTTAAGTTAATAAAGCTTCTTTAGCACCTGAAGTTATCATAAAGCCATGGCGCCATAATGGCAGTGCATGTAGAAGAATTCCGTAATCTTATCTTTAGGCTTGTAGTCGATTTTCTTGTATTTGCCCATTTAGCAATCGGTATCGAAATGCTTCAAACCATTAGCTTAACATATTTAAAATAATTAACCTTCTTTAACGTATTGAAGTTGATACAAAGCCATGGCGGCATAATGACAGTACGTTTGGAAGAATTCCGTAATCTTATATTTAGGTATAAAGTCGATTTTCTTGTATATACACTTTTAGCAATCGATATCGAAATGCTTCAAATCATTAGTTTAACATATTTAAGTTAATAAACCTTCTTTAACGCACTTAAGTCTACGTAAAGCGTTAACGGCATAACGGCAGTGCATTTAGAAAAATTCCGTTATCTTATATTAAGGTATAAATTCGATTTTCCTGTATATACATATTTGGCAATCGATACCGAAATGCTTCAAATCACTAGTTTAACATATTTAAGTTAATTAACCTTTATTAACGTATTGAAGTTGATATAAAGCCATAACGGCAGTGCATTTGGAAGAATTCCGTAATCTTGTATTGAGGCATAAAGTCGATTTTCTTTTTTATACACATTTAGATATCGATATTTAAATGCTTCAAATCATTAGTTTAACATATTAAGTTAATAAACATTTTTAGTTTACAGAAGTCTACATAAAGCCTTAACGGTATAACGGCAGTGCATTTAGAAGAATTCCGTAATGTTATAATTTTATATTTAGGTATAAATTCGATTTTCTTGTATATACACATTTAGCGAGCGATATCGAAATGCTTCAAATCATTAGTTTAACATATTTAAGTTAATTAACCTTCATCAACGTATTGAAGTTGATAAAGAGCCATGGCGGCAGAACGACAGTACATTTGGAAGAATTCCGTAGTTTTATATTTAGGTATAAAGTCGATTTTCTTGTATATATGCATTAAGAAATCGATATCGAAATGCTTCAAATGATTAGTTTAACATATTTAAGTTAATAAACCTTCTTTAACAAACTGAAGTTAATATAAAGCCATAACGGCAGTGCATTTAGAAGAATTACGTAATCTTATATATAGGTATGAATTCGATTTTCTTGTATATACTCATTTAGCAATCGATATCGAAATGCTTCAAATGATTAGTTTAACATATTTAAGTTAATAAAGCTTTTTTAACGCCTGAAGTTAACATAAAGCCATGGCGCCATAATGGCAGTGCATGTAGAAGAATTTCGTAATCTCATATTTAGGTATGTAGTCGATTTTCTTGGATTTACACATTTAGCAATCGATATCGAAATGCTTTAAATCATAAGTTTAACATATTTAAGTTAATTAATCCTCTTTGTCTTACTGAAGTCTACAAAAGCCTTAACGGCATAACGGCAGTGCATTTGGAAGAGTTCCGTAATCTTATATTTAGTTATAAAGTCGATTTTGTTGTATTTACATATTTAGCAATCGATATCGAAATGCTTCACATCATTAGTTTAACATATTTAAGTTAATTAACCCTCTCTATATTACCGAAGTCTGCATAAAGCCTTAACGGCATAACGGCAGTGCATTTAGAAGAATTCCGTTATCTTATATTTATGTATAAATTCGATTTTCTTGTATATACACATTAAGCAAGCGATATCCAAATGCTTCAAATCATTAGTTTAACATATTTAAGTTAATTAACCTTCTTAAACGTATTGAAGGTGATACAAAGCCATGGCGGCATAACGGCAGTGCATTCAGACGAAATCCGTAGTCTTATATTTAGGTTTAGCCGCTAGAGCGTTAGCAAAGTTGAAACAAAAATGTGACTAGTTCCAAGCCCCTGATAAGAGCAGAAGAAAGATTGAAGACTTTCCTGAGAGCTCTTTAAATTATCTAACAAATGCTTGATGTGTGACTCACCTCGTTCTAAAAGTTTAGCCTCAGAGCGTTATCAAAGTTGATACAAAAATGTGACTATTGCAAAGCCCCTGGTAAGAGTAAAAGAAAAATTGGGGACTTTCCTGAGAGCCCTTTAAATTATTTTACCAACGCTTTATGTTTGACACACCTCGTTCCAATAGTTTAGCCGCTAGAGCGTTAGCAAAGTTGAAACAAAAATGTGACTATTGCCAAGCCCCTGATAGGAGCAGAAGAAAGATTGAGGACTTTCCTGAGAGCTCTTTAAATTATCTAACCAATGCTTTATGTTTGACCCACCTCGTTCCAATAGTTTAGCCGCTAGAGCGTTATCAAAAGTGAAACAAAAATGTGACGATTGCCAAGCCCCTGATAGGAGTAGAAGAAAGATTGAAGACTTTTCTCAAAGCTCTTTAAATTATCTAACCACGGCTTTATGTTTGACCCACCTCGTTCCAATAGTTTAGCCGCTAGAGCGTTATCAAAAGTGAAACAAAAATGTGACTATTGCCAAGCCCCTGATAGAAGTAGAAGAAAGGTTGAAGACTTTCTTGAAAGCTCTTTAAATTATCTAACCAATGCTTTATGTTTGACCCACCTCGTTCCAATAGTTTAGCCTCAGAGCGTTAGCAAAGTTGAAACAAAAATGTGACTATTGCCAAGCGCCTGGTAAGAGCAGAAAAAAGATTGAAGACTTTCCTGAAAGCTCTTTAAATTATCTAAAGAATGAAGCCGTAAGCCCTGGCAGCTAGTGCTTCTTACTCTGTAAGATAATAATTGTATTATTATTTTTCATTTAATAAATAAATAAATAAAATCTAAAGAATGCTTTATTTTGACCCACCTTGTTTCAATAGTTTAGCCACTAGCGCGTTATCAAAAGTGAAACAAAAATGTGACTATGGCCAAGCCCCTGATAGGAGTAGAAGAAAGATTGAAGACTTTTCTCAAAGCTCTTTAAATTATCTAACCAATGCTTTATGTTTGACCCACCTTGTTCCAATAGTTTAGCCGCTAGAGCGTTTTCAAAGTTGAAACAAAGATGTGACTATTGCCAAGCCCCTGGTAGGAGTAGAAGAAAAATTAGGGACTTTCCTTAAAGCTATTTAAATTATCTAACCAATGCTTTGTGTTTGACTCACCTCGTTCCAATAATTTAGCCCCAGAGCGTTAGCAAAATTGAAACAACAATGTGACTATTTCCAAGCCCCTGATAAGAGCAGAAGAAAGATTGAAGACTTTCCTGAGAGCTCTTTAAATTATCTAACCAATGCTTTATTTTTGACCCACCTCGTTCCAATAGTTTAGCCGCTAGAGCGTTAGCAAAGTTGAAACAAAAATGTGACTATTGCCAAGCCCCTGATAGGAATGGAAGAAAGATTGAAGACTTTCCTGAGAGATCTTTAAATTATCTAACCAATGCTTAATGTTTGACTCACCTCTTTTCAATAGTTTAGCCGCTAGAGCGTTAGCAAAGTTGAAACAAAAATGTGACTATTGCCAAGCCCCTGGTAGGAGTACAAGAAAAATTGGGGACTTTCCTGAGAGCTCTTTAAACTATCAAACCAATGCTTTTTGTTTGATTTACCTCGTTCCAATAATTTAGCCGCCAGAGCGTTAGCAATGTTGAAACAAAAATGTGACTTTTGCCAAGCCCCTGATAGGAGTAGAAGAAAGAATGAAGACTTTGGTCAGAGCTCTTTAGATTATCTAACCAATGCTTTATGTTCGACCCAACTCGTTCAAATAGTTTAGCCTCAGAGCGTTAACAAAGTTGAAACAAAAATGTGACTATTGCCAAGCCCCTGGTAGGAGTAGAAGAAAAATTGGGGACTTTTCTGAGAGCTATTTAAATTATCTAAAAAACTCCTTATGTTTGACCCACCTCGTTCCAATAGTTTAGCCGCTAGAGCGTTAGCAAAGTTGAAACAAAAATCTGACTATTGCCAAGCCCCTGATAGGAGTAGAAGAAAGATTGAATGCTTTACGTTTGACCCACCTCGTTCCAATAGTTTAGCCGCTAGAGCGTTAGCAAAGTTGAAACAAAAATGTGACTATTGCCAAGCCCCTGATAGGAATTGAAGAAAGATTGAAGACTTTCCTGAGAGCTCTTTAAATTATCTAACCAATGTTTAATGTTTGACCCACCTCGACCCAAAAGTTTAGCCGATAGCGCGTTAGCAAAGTTGAAACAAAAATGTGAATATTGCCAAGCCCCTGATAGAGTAGAAGAAAGAATGAAGACTTTGGTCAGAGCTCTTTAGATTATCTAACCAATGCTTTATGTTCGACCCAACTCGTTCAAATAGTTTAGCCTCAGAGCGTTAACAAAGTTGAAACAAAAATGTGACTATTGCCAAGCCCCTGGTAGGAGTAGAAGAAAAATTGGGGACTTTTCTGAGAGCTATTTAAATTATCTAAAAAACTCCTTATGTTTGACCCACCTCGTTCCAATAGTTTAGCCGCTAGAGCGTTAGCAAAGTTGAAACAAAAATCTGACTATTGCCAAGCCCCTGATAGGAGTAGAAGAAAGATTGAATGCTTTACGTTTGACCCACCTCGTTCCAATAGTTTAGCCGCTAGAGCGTTAGCAAAGTTGAAACAAAAATGTGACTATTGCCAAGCCCCTGATAGGAATTGAAGAAAGATTGAAGACTTTCCTGAGAGCTCTTTAAATTATCTAACCAATGTTTAATGTTTGACCCACCTCTTTTCAATAGTTTAGCCGCTAGAGCGTTAGCAAAGTTGAAACAAAAATGTGACTTTGCCAAGCCCCTTTAGGGTAGAAGAAAGATTGAATGCTTTTGTTTGACCACCTGTTCCAATATTTAGCCCAGAGCGTTAGCAAAGTTGAAACAAAAATTGATATTGCCAAGCCCCTGGTAGGAGTAAAAGAAAAATTGACAACTTTCCTAGAGCTCCTTAAATTACAAAAATCTTATATTGCCCCCTGTTCCAAAGTTTAGCCGCTAGAGCGTTAGCAAAGTTGAAACAAAATGTGACTATTGTCAAGCCCCTGATAAGAGTAGAAGTAAGATTTAATCTTTCCTGAGAGCTCTTAAATTATCTAACCAATGCTTAATGTTTATCCACCTCGTTCCAATAGTTTAGCCGCTAGAGAGTTAGCAAAGTTGAAACAAAAATGTAACTATTGCCAAACCCCTGATAGGAGTAGAAGAAAGATTGAATTGGCTTTAAATTTAACCAACTTCGTTTCCCAAAAGTTTAGCCGATAGCGCGTTAGCAAAGTTGAAACAAAAATGTGAATATTGCCAAGCCCCTGATAGGAGTAGAAGAAAGAATAAACTTTGGTCAGAGCTCTTTAGATTATCTAACCAATGCTTTATGTTCGACCCAACTCGTTCAAATAGTTTAGCCTCAGAGCGTTAACAAAGTTGAAACAAAAATGTGACTATTTTTTTTTTTTTTTTTTTTTTTTTTTTTTTTTTTTTTTTTTTTTTTTTTTTTTTTTTTTTTTTTTTTTTTTTTTTTTGTTTGACCACCTGTTCCAATATTTAGCCCAGAGCGTTAGCAAAGTTGAAACAAAAATTGATATTGCCAAGCCCCTGGTAGGAGTAAAAGAAAAATTGACAACTTTCCTAGAGCTCCTTAAATTACAAAAATCTTATATTGCCCCCTGTTCCAAATTTGCCCTAGAGCTTAAATTGAAACAAAAATGTATATTGCCAAGCCCCTGATAAGGTAGAAGAAGATTTATCTTTCCTGAGAGCTCTTAAATTATCTAACCAATGCTTAATGTTTACCACCTCGTTCAATAGTTTAGCCGCTAGAGGTTAGCAAAGTTGAAACAAAAATGTACTTTGCCAACCCCTGATAGGGTAGAAGAAAGATTGAAGCTTTATTTTACCAACCTCGTTCCACTAAAGTTTAGCCGTAGGCGTTAGCAAAGTTGAAACAAAAATGTGATATTGCCAAGCCCCTGATAGGAGTAGAAGAAAGATTAAACTTTGTAGAGCTCTTTAAATTATCTAACCAATGCTTTATGTTTGACCCACCTCGTTCCAATAGTTTAGCCGCAGAGCGTTAACAAAGTTGAAACAAAAATGTAACTATTGCCAAGCCCCTGGTAGGAGTAGAAGAAAAATTGGGGACTTTTCTGAGAGCTATTTAAATTATCTAAAAAACTCCTTATGTTTGACCCACCTCGTTCCAATAGTTTAGCCGCTAGAGCGTTAGCAAAGTGAAACAAAAATCTGACTATTGCCAAGCCCCTGATAGGAGTAGAAGAAAGATTGAATGCTTTACGTTTGACCCACCTCGTTCCAATAGTTTAGCCGCTAGAGCGTTAGCAAAGTTGAAACAAAAATGTGACTATTGCCAAGCCCCTGATAGGAATTGAAGAAAGATTGAAGACTTTCCTGAGAGCTCTTTAAATTATCTAACCAATGTTTAATGTTTGACCCACCTCTTTTCAATAGTTTAGCCGCTAGAGCGTTAGCAAAGTTGAAACAAAAATGTGACTATTGCCAAGCCCCTGGTAGGAGTACAAGAAAAATTGGGGACCTTCCTGAGAGCTCTTTAAACTATCGAACCAATGCTTTTTGTTTGATTTACCTCGTTCCAATAATTTAGCCGCCAGAGCGTTAGCAATGTTGAAACAAAAATATGATTATTGCCAAGCCCCTGATAGGAGTGGAAGAAAGATTGAATGCTTTATGTTTGACCCACGTCGTTCCAATAGTTTAGCCTCAGAGCGTTAGCAAAGTTGAAACAAAAATGTGACTATTGCCAAGCCCCTGGTAGGAGTACAAGAAAAATTGGGGACCTTCCTGAGAGCTCTTTAAACTATCGAACCAATGCTTTTTGTTTGATTTACCTCGTTCCAATAATTTAGCCGCCAGAGCGTTAGCAATGTTGAAACAAAAACGTGACTATTGCCAAGTCCCTGGTAGGAGCAGAAGAAAAATTTGGTGCTTTCCTGAGAGCTCTTAAAATTATCTAACCAATGCTTTATGTTTAACCAACCTCGTTTTAATAGTTTAGCCGCTAGAGCGTTAGCAAAGTTGAAACAAAAATGTGACTCTTGCCAAGCCCCTGATAGGTGTAGAAGAAAGATTGAATGCTTTATGTTTGACCCACCTCGTTCCAATAGTTTAGCCGCTAGAGCGTT
>CM050325.1:90773537-90822222 GCA_027475135.1 Bactrocera correcta
AGTACATTAAATACTGTGAAAGTTCATTTTTTTAATGAAATGTCCTCTACAACAAGTTCCCAAAAGCCTCCTTGCACGTAAATAAACCCCATAACATAACTTAATAGGAAATTATAATGGAACAAAAGTTGACCGGGACAGCAAAAGACAGTCACATTTTTTGCCGTTCTTTTGACATTTCTCTTCAGGAAGGTTTGCCATTTCATAACGGAAAGATATATGATCCAACAATGAGTCGAAATTATTAAAAATTACAATTGAAATTCCGAGTCAGAGGCTTCAACTTTAAAAGCGCTACGTCCAATTTATGGTTGTCATAATAGTCCTGTCAGATCAACAATTGAGCGTCTAATGGAAAAATTTGAATCTACAGGCACAGTACAAAATGTTTCCGTGCCAGTGATGCAGAGAAGTATGCGTAAAATCGCGAATATTGCTGCCGCTAGCAGATCAATTGAGGAAGAACCAAATCAGTCTATCACACGTTGCTTCCAAGGGTTGGGCATTTCTGTGACGTCGTTGAGGCGAATTTTACGAAAAGAGGACTAACTTGAAAATGATTCGGATTTTCGTCGAAAAATCATCTTCAGCTATGAGGTTCATTTCTAGCTGAATGACTTCGTCAATCAGCAAAATATGCGTACGTCCACGTACTCCATGAGTCACTATTGAATCCCGAAAAAATTACGGTTTGGTACGGTTTATGGGCCGGCGTCATCATTGGGCCGTACTTCTTCCGCTATGATCAAGACCGGCACGTTACTGTGAATGGGAATCGCTACAGCTCAATGATAACCGAATATTTTTGACCCGAATTGGATGATATGGACTTGTACAATATGTGATTCCAACAGGACGGCGCCACATGCCACACAGCCAATATCACATTCGATTTATTAAAAACCCAAATTTTTTGTCAACGTATTATCTCACGAAATGGCCCAGTCAATTGGTCGCCTGGGTCGTTGGATTTGGTGCCGTTAGACTGTTTCCTGTGGGGCGACCTGTAGGGCTGTCTATGCCAACAAGCCAGAGACGATTGATGAGCTTGAATTAGGTTTAGTCTATGGACTTCTGCAAATGTACCCGTAATGGCTATGCAAAATAAATCGACTTCCGTACATAATGGCATCAGATGTACTTTCACAGAAATAAACACTTTTATTGATATCTCAAACCTCTTTTGAATTATTTAAAAAAAAAAATTCTTTTATCACTTATTTTTTCACTGCATTTTTTTCTTTTGGTTGAAAAGCATTAGCGCCAGACCACTGCGACAGTACATAGGACATCATTAGCCTCATTTGTGCTCCTAAGTGGTAACCAAGTTAATCGGTATGCTGCAACTTGGTGGATTCGGTAAGAAAATCTGATTTTTTCATCTTTAAGACATTTTTGACATTTTTAAGGTGGAGCACTGGGAGCTGTGAAATACCATATATCCCGTCTCATCCGGCTGTAGACTGCGTATTTGCATAGGTTTGGCATAATTTCAAGACTGCAAGAGTTTCCCTGGGATCCATTGCTTCAAACAACGTTTGAAAGAGCTGAATTGTCTGGAATAGCTTAGGAGAGTTGTGTTTTTAATTATCTCCAAGCGAGCGAGTTCGTCTGCATTTTCAAGTACTTCTTTACCTATGGTATATAACTGGGTACCCTGATGATATTAGCAGCTGAGAGTCTAGTTATTGGCTGCTTGCATAACCTAACGCAGTAAGTCTTATTATTGGCGCTACATATAGCCTTAGTTTATTCAGCACTTAAAACAACAAATTGCTTCTCAAGAGTACATTCTTAAATGATTTATCGATTTTTATCAAACTTTATTTTCTTTAAGTTGAGTTGAATGGAAATGGTTTCGAATGAATTACTATCCCTAAAGGGAAGCACAAAAGTTGCTGATATTAAGACCAGTTATTATGTTGATACGATTTGCGTTATAATTGTCTACAAGAGCGTTCTAAAGAACAATAAACTTTTGGAACACAAATATTTGGAGTAAAATGTTATTGACTTCGAAGGAAGCCAGCTTATATTTTAAATGTTTTTCACAATCTTCCTGCTGTACTACCTTAGATTGAAGAGAGATGAAAGAATTACTATTTATTCTCTGAGAGCTGTCGTGCATACATAGCTACGACTTAGATGTCCTTCAAGTCGGAAGTAACCCTTATAATTTGTCAATATGGTCACATCCGGTCATATTAAATATACTGTCAATATTTAAGTATGTCACAATGCTTACTCTTCTATTAAGTGTGGAAATTTTGAGTATATTGGCATAACATATTTACTCATTACCGCAATTATGGTATCAAATTACAAGTACTAGGATATTTGTGACCGCAACGATTACAACCCTGTAGTCAGACAAGCCGCCAGTTGAGAATTATTGCCACATCGCTAAATTGGTATTTGATGTAAGATGGGTATTATGTAAATAGCTGACGATGAGTCATCAACATCAACGTGGCAGGCAGCAACGGTGTCTGGGCATCTCTTGCAATTCTTTATCTGCTTTTCTAGAAATTTCATACAACGAGAGCTTCGTTTAGGATAAGATAATCGCACACAAGCATTTCCTCAGTAAATATCTTCATTTTATGTCTATTGAACGCTTAACTCTGACACTCCCCCTCAACAGCCTTCACGAAAGACCATCAAAGCGGAAGTGAAAGTCGAAGGACGTTGACGTATCGCACGTGCGAAAGGAGATGAGAAGAAATATTGCCGTTATGCCGAAACACACACACATATATAAGCATGTATTAGTGGATAACGGTACCGTAAAATCTCAAATGGCTACTAAAACAAAATGAACTGTTAACATAAGATGCGTAAACATTTCCGTTAAATTAAGCATAAAAGCTCTGCTATACGAGCGCCTTAAGGACTACACTAAAACAACAACACATCATTCATGAAGCAATACAACAACAAGTGCAATAGCAAAGTAGCACAGCTCAACACTAAGCTGCGGAAGTGATTGAGACACCAGCGAAGGCAGCACGACTGCGACAAATCCTTAATCCAACTGTCAATCCAAGCACACACAGACATGCATATACATACATATATGTGGTGTATTTCTGTATAGTATACATCAATGCTGTGCCATCGATTTGTTTTCCATTACATGCTGTTTCTGATTGTCAGCAGTTTTAGTCTTGTTCTTCTTATCACTTTAATTTTGTTTTTGGCTCATTTCATTTTTCCTTGCTTTTCTCACTTTTATTCTTCGGACCTTCATTACAACTTTTTTCTTCTTTTGCCTCTGTCCCGTGTTGTTGCCACCAATATCGTTGTTGTGTTGGTCAAGAAGCGCCTCACATGGTGGAGAGCGCGCCTGTCTGTTGTCATGACAACAGCACAAATGCGACCAAAAGTGATTTCATGGTCCCAACCCCAGTAATGGGCTGTAAAGCTAGTACATATGTACAGTTTCCATTAATACATGAGTGCGTGGTTTAATGAAGTTGTAAATGAATTTTGAAGCCGGTAGGAAAATGATGACAACAGTGAAGAGTTCAGTTATCTGTTGAAGGGACATTAGTTTTCTGATACAGAGGTCCAAAACCTCTTCAAAACTTATAAGCTTTCTAACTCATCAATGACCAAATATTGAGTTGAAATTAGCTCGACGTCGGATTACTGTACACCATACAAAACTTTGAATTGAAAACCGAACCTCAAAATTTTGACTTGTTGTAGATAAAAGCAGCTTTTCCACCGGTTTTGCGGCATGGAGGAGGAAACTCCAGAGCACCTGGTTCTAGATTGTCAAGCAATTTGTAAAAGCAGACTTAAGGCTCTAAGGTCCATCTACATAGAGAGGGATCACATGACCTACATCGCGTTCAGCAAGCTCCTGGATTTATTCAGAATACTGGACCTTTGTGACCATATGTGATATAGAAGAGGACACAATAGACCATAGATGCAGTGCAAAACCTCAATTGTTTTATATATATCAATCTAGTAGAGAGTGGGAGTGGGAGTGAGACTTTTAAGATACTTTGTCTTCTCAAAATTATTCCATTAGCTCACCGAACTCATCGTACTTGACCCCCTATAACCTGCTTCCTTCCTTCAATTCCTCAACGGGTCTGCAGAACTGTTGCTTTAGCTTCCTTGTTATCAGATTCCCTTTATTGGAGCAATGACTATGTGTAGACTTGTATAGCCCAAAGTAAGTGCTACGCGTTTGCTGACCTGCCGACTGCTGAAAAAGAAGGCCAAAATATACCCGAAAAAGCGCAAGGCTAGGGACAATGGCAAACTGCGTACTACTACAATGAGCATATGGGAGAGAAACATTCGTGCAACGCAGTTAGAGTAGGTAACCTCGGGGAAAGTTGAGTTCAAGGATATTTTTGAGCGGTCTTTCATTGTCAAATACAACAACTAATAGCTATAACGGTGCTGTACATAAAATCACGCAGCATATCTATGTATTGGGTGGGAGAAGGTGAGAGCATAGTATAATATTTTCGAGAATATGGCAACATTGTTTAAGATATTTTCACTCACACCTTCGACAAAAAGGGAAATTATGTACACATACAAATAAAGCAACAACACAAGGCCATAGGTGCGAGGTGCGTAACTGTGTTAAAACGAATGAGCAAGAGAGAAGTATCAGGTGTGAGTGAGCAGCTGCCACAAGGTACTGCTGCAGCATCCTCAATGAGAACGCCAAAATTTATGTGATTATCCTTTGCAGCATGGAACATATACTTTTCGCTCTATTTCTCACTTGCACGCACTCTCTGAGCACACAAATTTCTGCAAAAGCAGTCAAATAACAGTCGAGTTGCGCAATGAATTGCTGAGCATCGCGCTGCACGCTCGCACTCCCGAAAGTATACCACGAATGTTATGTCACTTTTTGTTGCTGTCGTCAAATGTTGTATAACTCTACCATAAAATGTTATGTTAATACCCGCGTCCACTCCAGCACACCGTTATTACGCTGCAACGCACTCGCTCGCACTTCTGTGACGTCAGTTGTGGCCCAGCAGGTGCTTTGGCGAGTGTGTCTCTTGCATACTCACCACATGTCACGTGCAGCATTTACGCATTTTCACCATAATGACGTCAAAATGTTGGCCATGAATAGCTATGATGTATGAGCGCTGATTTAATAAGCTGATTTATGCAGTTATTAATGACGTCATGGTTGGTTTAAAGAAAGCTGACATGCGTGTAATTGATTGGAAAGCAGTGAAGGAGCGTTTTTCTGGAGTTATAAATCTTTTTAATACGTGAACATCGCTTAGGTGCCTTGATGGTAATTGAAAAGGAGTCTTATGTGCCTAGAACTACCAAAATATGTGTAATAAGAGGGTGTAACATTTGAAAATAATATATTTTCGAAATCCATTCAAGATACAATAATACTACACAAGGGATTCAGAAATAGTGTCGGGGATCTCAGCATGAGGGCCAGTTAAAAGTGTTTTCTTTGTCGAGATATCTAGATCGTTTTACATTTAGATGATTTGGTGTTTTTCTAATGGCGAGATCCTGTGAAATATCCCCGAAAGGATTATACTACCTCAGAAAATGCTAAAGGAATGTTTGTCTTAGCTTGGAAAAACTTAAGTTAATTGAAATCGAAATAAACTAACGGTAGGTCCAAAAACGTGCTGCTTTGATGAGGTCTGACCATATGGAAAGTGCCGTTAGAGTAGTTGAATAAAGGCCAAAACTCATAGCATACAGCTTATACTATATGTTTGGTGTACCGAGGTCGATTTTGGATAAGTAGAAGTTTACCTTCCACAGCACACAGAATGAATCTGAGCAAGGAACGCCCTAGATTCGCGAGTCAGCTCGATCTGTTCTTCTGTAATGGGTGGTTACTCCAAGGACACCATTCATTAGACGAAAGTTCGTAAAGGTGTTAATAGCTCCAAAGTAAATGGCGTTCTGTGCTGGTCTGAAGTTTATTGGTCACTAGTCTGGTTCTTAAAATATTCTAAATCGTCGACATACTCCATAAATATTATATTTCGGCGAAAACATCGCATCAGAAACTGTCTATAGAGAAGTTCGTTATGTTCCTGAATTGGAAGCATATACGTCTCTCTATGTGTACATATTCGGTGGAAAACATCAAGAGGCATCTTGGCATTGTACGGAGTACAGTATTATTAGAAGTCTGGAGCTTCTTCATCTGCTTCATACTGCATCCAGGCGACCATATCCATGTAGAATAATTGATGACTCTTCGGATGTTTGTTTTAAAAACGTTGATTTGTATTTTCTTCCGATTTAAAGACTTCAATTTGTACTTTAGCAATAACATTGGATTATTTACAGTCGCAATTGTAATAGCATCGGCAACGCTAAGGTCCAATCTACACTTTGTGAGGGAACGAAAACATCAAAAAAAAGTCCACAAAATAATTTTGGATGACAGTAAGGTTAAGTTTTTCAAGTTAGTACGCATTCATGAATATTTGGTTAGAGAAAACGCTGTGCAAAGTGGGTGCCGCGCGAGCTCAATTTTGACCAAAAACACAACGAGCTGATGATTCACTTCAGTGTTTGGAGATGTTGAAGCGTAATAAACCCGAGGCTTTGCATTTATATGTGACAGTGGATATACCATGGCTCCTACGTTTCACTACGAAGTCCAATCGACAGTCATCCGCCTGGACTGCCCACGATGAACCCGCTCCAAAATGCGGTAAAAAACAAGAGTTGGCAGGAAGGTTATGACGTCTGTATTTTACGATACGCATGAATTAATTTTTATTGACTACCATGGAAAATAAAGAACTGTTGATGATAGCGTCTATTGCAAACCGTTATTAGACCGTTTGAAGAACGAAAGCATTTGAAGAAAAAGAAAATTCTCTAGAAACTGGCCACCAGCGAATATTTGTCATTCTCATATCGCAAAAGAATGCTCACAGAGGAAAAAAGTTCGTCGAATGTAGTGGCTATCTCCGAAACTAAGGCCTATTTTGAATCAAAGTCCAAGTCGTACTACAAAAAACAAATTTTGCCAGAAAATGTAATAAAACACATGGTAGGCCAGTGGCCAATTGAACTGTTATGAAAGGTTAGCATGGCAAGCCGGGTCGATGTAGCTATTTTCGTCCTCCATCTGTCTATATATACGCAACTTCTGTCGGTCCTTCAGTTTCCGAGATATCGTTATGGAATTTTGTACACCTGTTTTTCTCCCAAAGAGCTGCTTATTCTTCGAAATCGCTGGTATCGAACCGTTATAGCATATATATGTATATATGATATACATACAAACGTAACGGTCGGAATCAAGTGCTTATAAGGGAATTTTTTTCATTTGATGAAATATCCTCACGTATTCGGATCGTATACCCATAGCATAATGTAGCTGTCATACAAACTGAACGATCAAAATAAAGTTTTTGTTAAGAATTTTTATATTTTTGAAGGATTATAACTCTGGTGCAACCGAAATTAAATTTTTCTCTTTTTTTATTAAATTTCGGAATATGAAAGATCGACGAACCGACTGCGTCTACTACACACCCAATATTTTGAAACGCTCCACACTCACTTGCAACACGGAAATATTGTAATTTTCACTTTCTACGCGGTGCTGACACATAAATTCGCCACAAAATGCGAGTACTCAGTGCCTGCTGCCATATATTAGCGGCTGATGAGACCGCATTGCCATGTAAGAGCGCCAACAGCGCTGAAGGTTTTCAGGTCTGGGTCGACTGTTGGCGCTGACAGCCAACACAACTTGCAACGGCGCGCAGTGACTTGCCAGAGTTTAACGGTAAAATCAGTTTATTTATCAATTTTATGCGTCGGCTGTCTGTGCATGACTATTCCCGGCTATTTATGTGCGCTTATGCGTGTAGCGGCAAGTTTGTGTGTGTGCCTGGTGAAGAAGCGAAGAAGAGTGAAAGTGTTGATGGCGGAATTGTGCCAGTGCCAGTGCAAATGTATGGCGTATGCTACAAAAATATTTTTGTTGCAACAACAACGGCGACACATGCGCTTGCAAGTGTATCACGGCAACATCGGTGGCAACAACAAAAACAGCCAACAACTAGCAGCTGCCAGTCAGCAATCAGCCAACAGTCGTCAGTATTTTCTGTGCGTCAACTTGCCATACAGAAGTTTTGTTATTGTTTTGATCATTCGATTTTGTTGTTGTTTCTGCTATTTTGCTATTACACGCATTTGTAACAACAACAACCACATGAACCGCGTGCGTGCGTTCAAGCGCGTGTGCAAGTGAAATTTTCCATACGCCACGCTGTTTATAAACAACAACAAACACAAAGCAGCAACAATGTTGAACTTGCAACATATAGGTGGCTGTATATTATGCTGCAACAACAACAACAACAAAAACCAATAAATTAATACGCACATACATATGCTGGTATAGTTTTCCGCTTTCTTGGTCTGCCAGCCAGCGATTTTCTCAGAGATCAACAATAACAACAACAAAATAACAATAATACCAATAAACTCATTTGAGGAGCAGCAACTAAAAGCAAAGCAACACTTTCCATCTAAATTATATTTTCTTCCAAGCTTTTTTCATCTAAGTATGTGGCACCTTGTTGTTGTTGTTGCTATGTTGTCATTGCGGCTGTTACACCACATACTAAATCACTGTTTAGCGTTGTTTACAATACAACGCGCTTAACTGTTGCAAGCTGCTTGCCACTGTCTGCCTCCTCGCTCACCCAACGCTCGCTCACCGCTTGGCTCTTGGCGCGCCTTGCCGCCTATTTTGATTTGTTTATGTTTTGTTGCTACCATTTATTTGCCACTTCGTTGGCGCACTTTTATTCCGGTATATTTGAAAATGCTTTTCTTGTTGTTTTTGTTAGTTTTATATACCCTAAACAAGATACATACATTTTCCCCCAACAAGATCGTTTATGTCATGACGGACGGAAGACACGTCTCCAGTGTTTTAGACCTGCGTAAGCTCCGAGGTCCCTAAATACTCTGGGACCCAGAGTTGAAGAGGGACGCGAGACGTATTTGCAGAAAAAAAAGGAGAGAGGCCGAATTGCGTGCGTACGAAGTGCTTTTTCTGAAGTGCTTGACAAGCTGGCCGACAGGGGTAATGCTCGAAAATTCTACTAAAAGATGCGCGGACTAACAGAAGATTTCAAGACTAGAGCATACTCTTGATGAACTCTCAGAGGTGATCTAGTGACTGATGCCCAGAGCACAATAAAATTGAGAAGGAAACACTTCTCCAGCTTGCTGAATGGCAGGGAAAGCATAAAACCAGGTGATGGTAAGTCCGATTGGCGTATCGACGTCAATGGAATGGGCGTTCCATTGCCCGACCATGAAGAAGTTCGAATAGCAATTACCCATCTGAAGCACAAATCGGCCTACAATCTGCACCAACTACCGTGGGGAAAGCTTCTTCAACATCGCATATAAGGTTCTATCGAGCGTATTGTGTAAAAGATTAAATCCCACGGTCAACAAACTGATTATGAATATGGCTTTATGCCTGGAAAATCAACAGCTGACCAGATATTCGTCATGCGCCAAATCCTGGAAAAGAACCGTGAAAAGAGAGTCAACGCACTCCGCGTATTTCAAAGCTGTTTTTGATAACACCAAAAGGAGCTGCTTTTATGCCTCTACTTTTAAGTATATCTGAATTTAGTATCCTCACACAACTAATACGGCTGTGTAAACTTCCGCTGCGCAATAACAAAAGCGCCGTCAGGATCGGAAAGGACCTCTCCGGGCCGTTCGGAACCAGACGAGGTTTCAGACCAGGCGACTCCCTATCGAGCGACTTGTTCAATATTCAGCTGGAGAGAATAATTCGAGCTGCCGAGCTGAATCGAGAAGGCTCAATCTTTTATATGAGTGTAGTGATATCATTGGCATCAAAACGAGCGCCATAAGTTCTACTTTCAGCACAAAATAACTCTTGCCAACAGATGCTACTTCGGACTTAGTAGGCAATTGAGAAGTAAAGTTCTCTCTCCACGAACAAAAACCAATCTTTATAAGTCACTTTTTATTTTCGTCCCGGTATATTGTACAGAGGCATGGACGATGGCAACATCTGATGAGTCGACGATATGAGCTTTCGAGAGAAGGATCTGCGGGAGATATATGGTCTTTTGCGTGTTGGTCACGGCGAATATCGCATTCGATGGAACGATGAGTTGTATGAGATATACGACGAACTTGACATAGTTCAGCGAATTAAGAGGCAGCGGCTGCACTGGCTAGGTCTGAACGTACGAAAACACACCAGCTCTGAAAGTATTCGGCGCCGGGGAAACAGGGGAAGAGTAAAACCTTCACTCAGTTGAAAATACCAGGTGGAGAAGGACCTGCCTCCACTTGGTATTCCCAATTGCCACAACGATGTGAAAAGAAAAAACGACTTGCGCGCTGTTGTTAACTCGGCTATAATCGCGTAAGCGGTGTCTACGCCAGTAAAGAAAAAAAAGATTGCCCATAGAAAAGCTGCAATCTCCACTCTAACTGCTATACAAACTGACCTATCAAAATCAAATTAAAGCTCTTTTATATACCCTTTTATGCTACAAGCAATGCGCTGTAAAGGGTATCATAGCTTTGGTGCAGTCGATGTTAACTTTTTTGTTTTCTTTTTTTTATAAATTTTCCGTAAATTTTTTTTGAGTGCGTAAGTACGCATGACAGCGCACAGCCACATGCCGGCACAGTGCGTGTGAGTGCTGGCGGGCGGAAAGCGATGCGCGAAATAATGTAATTCCACTACATACGAGTATTGCATTACATTACACGCGTGCGTCTTTTAAGTAATTCCATTTTCTATTTTTTTCTATTTAAAAGCTTTGTTATGTTATTTGCTTATGTTATTATTTCCTCGCTGCTGGTCGCGTATGAGGAAAGTCTTGCATTGCGTCTTGCTTCGATGATTGGGTAATTTATAAATTACCTACTCACACACAGGTGTAACATATTCGTAAATACTTACATACATTTAATACGTTATAAGTAGTTATTATTGTTGTTGGCTTTTTGCTCCTAACTCCACTCTACATTGCTGCGCTGGCAAAATGGAAGTACTTGTAAAATATAATCGCCGCTGAAAATAGTAAGTAATAATCGTAATAGCGAAGAAGTGAAACTGAACCGCTCAAATGAGGAAGTTTAATGCGCTGAAATTGAAAATCTTTAACGAACGGTAAAGATAAAAATCAAGCAAATATCGTTTACGTGAAATTGAGCGGAACAGGGAGATGAGTTTGTAGATTTCGTTAGGAGATCCTCATCTGCTCGTGGAAGTGTGGAATCGATGTTCGTGGAATCATAAAATGCAGTTGATTGGTCTCTAGAGTGGCTTGATATCAGTGTTTAGGATCCATGTTCACTTAACTTAATCTCGATACAGCAGAAAGCCTAGTTCAACAAGGAGCCACTTTTTGAACCATGATATGATGCGGGTGGTTTTTTTACCATTTCGTAAGGAACAGACTTACTCCACAAGGATTGTAAATCGTGCGAATTTGCTTTCTGATGAATAGTGAGCTATTTGCTCGGCATTACCGGTAAAGTTGGTAACTCTAGCAACCACGCTTTCTCTACTGGATAAGGCAAATCATCGGTGACGCCGTATAGTACGTGCTATTGCTGCTGTGAAGCAGAGCATCGGAGAAAACCCAACCGCCATCGTGTTTATTGCTGCGCCCATCCATTTGACGAACGCTTTGGCGGAAGGATCTTCAATTGCGGGCTTACAAAATACAACTCGTGCAAGGATTGAAGCCGAACGACCATCAGGCATGTCGCAAGTTCGGTGAATGACCCCAAAACGAGAAGGCCGCCGATTCTGATTTTGGTTAGATGGTTACAAAAATAAACACAGAGTTATTCGAAGTAGTGAAAATCTATAATGCTCTGTTGAGACCCCGTTACATATTTGGTATACAGCTTTGGGAGACCTCGTCAAAGCGACTTACTTCGATGTGTATAGATTTTCTAGTAGCCTTAAAGAGAATCTTCGAACCATATAACCACAGAGAGGGACAAGAAATGCCCAACTTCGCTGATGCAAAACCTCTGGCGAGCTTTGTAAAACCTCTAAACAGCTGTGTTTTACGTAATAAATAAAACATCAGGCTTTTGCCTTTGAGTCTCTTCAAAGATGAATACAAATTGTTTATTGTTTACATTAATCAAGGCTTCAAAATCTTTAAATTTCCTAACCTACAAACCTTTTTCATACATATGATGCTTTTATTCATTGCTGGATCTTTTTATCCGGAACTGCTTCAGCTTAGGTATCATTAATGAGGTTTGCCTCATATAATTATGAAGAGTTTCACTTTGTTTTCTTTACTTTGAAAGTGTGCCCAGAACTCTTAGGTGTGGATCGTCATATGAAAAATCGCCTAGAGTCTTCCAATATCAATTTTAATCAATACGTCGGGCTGGTAGAAAGTATGGCAGCCGCCATCTTTCAACCTCAGTGTGGCGAAAGCTGAATAGTTGAACAAAACGTATCTAAATAATTGCAAAATCTTTAGCCTCACTACGTAATTGCCAATGGGTCGTTGTCCAGTTAGCACTTCATTGCTTCATTTTTGGTCCTTGCCAAGAGTTAGAAGTTCAATGGACTTGTTACGTTTCATTCAAAGCCAGAAGAAGGCTTTCGCAACTCAGAAAGCGCTGGTTGCTGACCAAGGTTCGCTGAGCTGCTTGACGTTCATAGATCTATCGCCTGAATGCACGAAGACAGCGGAACACCTGCTCGTTTCCATTCTAATGGAAATTGGGTAATGCGTTTAGGATAGTTACTACCTGATGTTTACTGACCTCCTTCACAACTTTATATCCGTTTCTCTCCGAATGCTATTGGTTTCTTAGTTCTTATTTCTCTAATTACGATGGTCTACTTGGTTTTACCATATCCTAAAAATAATCTTCAGAAATGAATGTTCAGTCTGCACATAAACTCATTGCTAATCAGTCCCCCCTGAGGAAACTGAATCCTTGTTTCATCTCTTTTTCTTTAATCAAGTTTCATCGTCGGAATACAAAATGTATATTTCCGACGGAATATCATTTCATCCTACGGAACACTTTTTTCTTTCGGTGAGCGGATATGCTTAGAAGTATATTTAAGTCAAAGTTGAGCTCAACGGGCTACTAGTTGAAATTTATTTGGTTTTACGCTTAACAAACCGAACTGATACCTTAAGGCCGATCGCTTACTATCATATACCTCATCAACTGCGCTTTCTCAATCAATCAACCAACTAATTACCTGTGAACTGAGCTATTTAAAAGACATTTCTGGGAACTTTTTTCACCAATCATTAACCTGAGAAGAGATTAGTTAAGCTGGATTTGTTGAAAATTATGACCTGTTTCGAGGTGATGATGTGCAAATGAGTAATAATATATTTTTAGGAGGTTCCTACCGCGCGTTTAGAGTTAATTGTTTCACTGTTTTGACCATTAACTGTTCATATTATGGATCAACTGTGACAGTATGAGACCAAAGGTTCATAAATTCGCGCTTTTAGAGTCCCAATGATATTCATTTTGCTTCTTTTTTTGAAAAGTGTTTTGAAAAATAAGCACTTTCTCCAATATATGTATGTATAATACAATATGTATATATAATATATATAAACATACATACACAGTATAATTATTAATATATTTCCTTTGTTAATTGCCCGTTATATGCTGACAGTCTGTACGCTCATAAAATCAGCCGCTCGACATTGATTAGCCATAGTTGGCACCTGTTAACGCCGCTTCAGTGCACGAGCAGTGGAAATTACGTCTAATACGATTTCAACGAAGCGAGTGAAAAACGCGTTAAATGGCGAAATGCAACGAATTGCATTGTAAAACGATACAGTGACTATCAATTATCGTTATACTTATATACATATGAAAGTGTGCCGTGATTCATTTTAAAATGCACAAAACATAATTTTCATGGTTACTTGTTGAAAAGTAAATAAATAAAATAAAATTAGTTGTCACTTTTTGCTAAATTTCTTTTTGTGATGTTGTGGGGTAAACAATAATCAACTGTATTAAAAAAAACAAACGAGGAAATTGTTATTTTTTGCAGTTTTTATACCCTGAACAGAGTATATTTGTAGTTTGTAACATCCAGAAGGAAGCGCCAAAGATATCGATATAAAATTTTGCACACGTTCTTCTCTCTTCCAAAAGCTACTAATATGTCGGACCCAGCGTTATTGGACCACTATAGCATATAGCTGCCATACAAACTGATCGATCCAAATTGAGGCCTTGTATGGAAAACTTTTTCATTTTACGAGATATCTTTAAAAAATTTAGACTGGATTATTATACAAGACAATGCTATAATCTGCGAGCATATTGTTCAGATCGCACCACTATAACATATAGCTACCATACAAACTGATTGATCCAAATCGAGTCCTTGTATAGAAAACTTTCTAATTTGAGGAGGTATCCACACAAAATTCAGACAGAATGATTGCATGAAACAAAGGTAAAACCTCCGAAAAAATTTTTCAGATCGGACCACTATAGCATATAGCTACCATACAAACTGACCGTACAAAATCAAGAAAAATAACATTTTATAATATTCTATGCATTAAAAAATGCAGCTGTGAAGGGTATATATAGCTTCGGTGCAGCCAAAACATTTTTCTAGTTTTTCTTTTTTGTATTTTTTGTTTTTTCTTTTTTGCTTTTACTTTAATTTTTTCCTCATCCGTATTTTCTGCTGCTTGTTCGCAGCGTAATCCTCATGATCGCCTCCCATACACACACATATACATACATACATGCAGCCGTATGCAATTTCTTCGTATGTATGTATGCACTTGTTTTGTCGTGCAATGCCTGACTAAGCGCTTTTCTTTGTATTCGCGCGCTGTCCGCCTGTTCGCCTCGAGCGGACACTTGCATCGCAGATACGCACTAATTTGGCTGCAACAGGAAGTCTGCAGTTAATCCAGTGTCAGCCAAGCAGCCAATTGTGCTCACTGCTTTGTTTTTGCAATTTTTGTTTTGCCGTTACGTTTTCATGCCACGGACTCCAATCGTCACTGCGCCAACCGTCAATTAAAACATTTAAATTATTTTTATTTCTTTGTTTTGTTGTTTTTGCTATTTTTAGTAGCACATTTTTCTTTATTTTCATTTTCGTTGCGAATTTCTCAATGTAAACATTGCAAGTATGTGTCTACTTTGTGTGAAAATGTGTAAGCTCATGTAGCGTTTTATAGTTTAGAGCATCCGAAGCGCCATAACTCAACACAATTATTAAACTTAAAGAGGCGAATATTTGTGCAATGCTTTGGTGTATTTCCGTTTGTTGTATGAGGAAATTGTTATTGAACGGGGGATGCTCTTCCGGCTGTTGGCACATAATCACACGCTAACCTTGATTATTACAGTAGAGCACTGCATTTCCATTACATATGACAAGGTTTTGTCCTACTGCGCTATACTAGAGAGATGTGGCATCCTCTTGAAAATACAAGTGATGCCCAAAATTTAAGCTTTTATCTCAAGTTAAAGTGAAATCTGAGCATCAACACCAACTGCTGTAAGGAAGTTCATAATCGACTGTAATATTTGCATGGTCTGTCGCTCATAGTCGTCTACGGTGTGCTAAGGACAACATCAACTATGGTATATATGGGGTCCCAAGCAGGAACATTTTGAAATCCTCCACTACTTCGACTGCAATCTTGAAAACTTGGAGCACTGCATCACGGAACCTTTGACGGGTGGTTACCCAAATACGTAGTAGTATAATTTCTTCAGAAAAATATGTATTCACTGCGATAACAGTGCCAGCAAAACTTGTCCAAGAGTGTTTATCCTCTTTATCAATAGTGTGTTACTGCTTTGTTTTGTTATCCGACATATTTGGGAGGCAGATTGCAGCAGAATTGAGGACACTCTAACCCTAATATAACTGCGAGAAGCTTCTGACGAAATGCGGAACACAGAGATGCTCATCTCGCATTGTTATAGGTTACATATTTAGCCGAATGCACATTGCAGTGTTGGAAGCATCTAGACACTTTATTCTCAACTATCTAGATTTTAACAGTGTACATACTTTCGGCGATCCTTCTTGTTCTATAAAGGTTAGGTCATCCATATCTGTAAGTTTTCTGAACCAAATAGAACCAATTCCTGAGCAGCTTAAGTGGGATTCTTCACCTATGGTGCGACGATCAGCCTTACGACTTAACCCAGTCTAGCAGCCATCTGTCAGTTAAGTTCTAGTCTCTTTTGCTGAAGACGGAAGCGAGACGCATTTGCGGACAAAAAAGGAAGGGGACAAGCTGGCCCACTGGTTTAATGTTCAAAAATTCCATGAAAATATGCGGCGACTAACAGAAGGTTTCAAGATCGGAGAATACTCCTGTAGAATTCCGAGAGGTGATCTAGTCACTGATGCCCAGAGAACTGTCCACTACTTATTAAGAGAACACTTCTCCAGCCTGCTGAATGGCAGTGAAAGCATAACGCCAGGAGATAGCTAACCCGATTCCCAAATCGACGACGAGGGAGCAGACATTCCATTACCCGACAATGAAGAAGTTCGAATAGCAATTACCAGTCTGAAGAACAACAAAGTGGCGAGAGTCGATGAATTGCCAGCCGAGCTATTGAAACACGCCGGCCAAAAACTGATAAAGAGCATGCATCAGCTTCTTTTTAGAATATGGTCAGACGAAAGTATGCCTAATGATTGGAATTTAAATGTGTTTTGTCGAATCCACAAAATGGGAGAACCCACAATCTGCGCCAAATACCAAAGTAAATGGGATAAGTCTCCTAAACATCGCATATAAGGTTCTATCGAGCGTATTGTGTGAAAGATTAAAGCCCACCGTCAACAAACTGATTGGACCTTATCAGTGTGGCTATAGACCTGGAAAATCAACAACTAACCAGATATTGACCAAATCTTAGAAAAGATCAGTTAAAATATTTTTTAGCATCAGAAAACTAATATAGATGCGTAAACTGACGTTGAGCAATGCCAAAGGCTTCGTCAGGGTCGGGGAAGTTCCCCAAGCCGTTCGATACCACACGAGGTTTCAGACAGGGCGACTCCCTTTCATGCGACTTTTTCAATCTACTCTTGAAGAAAATAATATGAGCTGTTCCACTCCGTTGGAAAGATCAGGTGGAGAAGGGCCTGGCTTCGCTTCTCTCCAATTGGCGAAAAGAAAAAACGACGGCTCGCTGTTGTTAACTGGGTTGTAACCGCGTAAGTGGTTTCTACGCCAGTAAAGAAGAAGAAGAATACTTTACACTGTCCTCTCATTATAAGATGTTTCTTAAGTTTTAATAAAAAATTTACTTCAGCTATCGTTAAACTGATTGAGAACCCTAAATAGGGGATCTAAAGGGGTCTAAAAACTCTAGAACATAAACTCGACTTTCTGATAATAAATACTATAAGGCTTGCTTCAAAGTGTAAAATAAGCACCATCCTAATCTATGAGAACTACATACATATGTATGTATGTATATGCAATTGTGCTACTCGAACAGCCTACTAATAGCGTCAATGTCAAGGCGTTGTATCACAATCGAGACACGTTCCAGTGCGGCGGATGCCAACCCATCAAAAAAGTGAGCTTTTAATTCACACCAGCTAATGCTGTATATGGTCATACATATCTACATATTCGTAAACGACATTTGCACTCTCACTCTCAGCGTGATTTCCGCTTTAACGCTTTAACGGTGTTTTCAAGCGCAGCTGTGACGTTGCCAGTTTATTATTGTTAGTGTTACTGTTATATTTGCGTTTTTTGTAATTTGTGTTTTTATGTTTTATTTTCTTTTTGTGCTTTGTTTTGTTTAAATTTCATTTTCTCACTTTACGCTTTTCGTTTTCAATTTGCACGCGATTTTTTTCACTGCCATTTCACTTGCTATCCGTGCGATTTCCGGTGTTTTATTTTAGTCAAAACGAGCGACGATGTTTGGCTGTCAAAATGTCAGTTGCTGTTTGGTTTATTTATTGTTGCATGTTGTTGTTTTGTTAGCTTTGTGTAATTTATTGTTTATTTAACTTATGATTTACACGTTGTGAACACAATTTGTTTTTTATGTGATTTTGCTTTTTTCTTACCTTTTTCCTACTTTTTCTTTGATTTTCACACACTGACCTGAATTGTGGGTTTTTGCAAAATGCAAGAAATTGCGCACAATATTTGTTTTGCTTTCAGCGGTAATAATTCTCACCAGCGACTTTTTAAGGTGATTTTAGTTGAGTGCATGAAATGAAAGTTAAATTCAGTGCAGCAAAAATTAACACGCTGAAATATTGCAAAAATCACTTAAATCGAAATTATAAATATTTACCGTAAATATGAATATTTACCGTATTAATACATAGCTCAATAACGGCAATTTTATTTTTTGCTTGTATATTCACTAACAGATCTCAATTTCCCCTTCATTGCACTGGCTTACAATAATAAATATTTGTCTGCAAAACAGCGCCTGTTACCGTTACCTTTTCTGTACACAATTTCCACCGCATTGACATAAATAATTAGCTGTGTGCCATTGAATTATCAAACTTTTTGTTGATAAATATGTGTGTGGGCGGGCGAGTGCCAAGGTTGCAATTTCAAGATTACCCGTTTTGGGAACAAGGTCGGTTTGGCACATGTTTTTGCCAATGCTAAATGCATATGGTGGGATTAATCATTTATTGGAATTGTAAATAAATAATATTACTTTCAATTAATAATAGAATTGTCAATATATAACATTTTTATAAATTTTGACCATATTGAGACTAACGATAGAAATCACGTGGCATTCTTTCAATCAGAACGCACAGAGAGCGATCTTTAAGCTCAAAATTAATTATTTTAATTAGAATCTCGCAGAAGCCTCTCCATAACCTTAAAATCATTTGCAATGAAGACAGAAGTTTAACCAACCTCTTTTCAGTTTTCTGTATGGAGGCATCTTCGTAGTGTATTATAATATCGCGGTATTTTTGGTGAAATCCTCTATCATTTGTCAGTATAAAATTATCATTTTTTCAAGTAGTTAGAAGCGAGAATTTAATTATTTTATCTGGTAAAGAGAAAAAAATAGAAGAATGTAAGCGGAGTACCTTTCCATTAAATTAAGAGCTCATTCATGGAGGGATCTTCATTGAGGTGTCTAAGAACCTATTTTTCAGAGTACCAAGCGAAAAAAATATTCGATTTTTTCTGATCCACTTAAGGCTACACCTCTATTCCGGAAAAAAATCTACGGGTTTTTTGCTCAAAGCAAATATTTTTCCCAAAAAGTCGTCTTTTACAAAACATTATCGAACTTAGCAGTATTTTTCTTACTTATAAAATCTTGATTACAAAATTAATTAAGCTTCAAAGCAGATAAAAAATATTTACGAAATAAAATCAAGAATCATGGCGCAATTTCCTAGAAATAATGCCATCACGCTATAGGAAATTAATAATACTTTAGTGTTCATCAAAAGCACAGACACTTAAGATCTCACCTTGAGAAAATGAGAAATGTGGATTCGGCGGAATGCGCGTAGGATGATGAAGTGCTAGAGCATTATCTATGCGAATGTTCAGCTTTCAGCGATATGAGACAGGATGTATTCCACGGCTACCAATGATCCAAGTTAAGAGTTATTAGGCAGGATTTTACCAAATTATCTTTCCAACCAACAAACTATGGAGCTTGAGAAAGATGATATTTTGAATTAAGAAAATTTCTCGGACTGTTTTGTGACGACCTCGTATTCTTCGAGTACGCATTAAAGATGGACACCAGTGAATTTAAAATACGCCAACCAGTTTTAAATCTATATTGGCGAAAACGGAAGCCAGGTGGCTGAATCGAAAATATCAATTAGATAATGGAAATTGTGGAGTACAACCATCATCTAAGCAGCGTTTTCATTGCCCAAGAAAAATTGTGTTATGTGGATTTTTTTTGGCCTCGTTACTCTCCTCCGACTTTACCGACTTGAGAGGCCCTGCCAGAAGCTAACCTACAGCTGGTATAACTCTCAGGACATATTTATTGAGCCCCCTCATCGCGACAACATAAAAATTTTCGATATTAAAGTACTTTTCTGGTAAAGAACAAGTTATTGCCTACATTTAGGGTAAAGTTATGAGTTGTTAGCTAAGTTTCATGCCTAAATTATTTCCTACAAATATTTTAATAACGGCTTTTGGATCAAGTAACAAAATATTGCCTACATTTAGGGTGAAGTTATGGGATTTTAGCCCAGTTTGTCACCCAAATGATTTTTTACAAGTATATAAATATGTATTATATTTATTTAAATTACGCATAATTTAAATAAAAAATATTACATTCATTCTCAATTGAAATAAAAGAGTCATTATCGCCGAGGCTGGATTTGTAAAAAAAAAATCGCAACAATAACTATGCTTCCTTGTTCTCTATTGTATTATATCTATAAGAGGCCACACATTAGAGCCAGACAAAAGTCTATTCATAATTATTGCCACAAAAGACTTGAGCAATCACAACAACATGTAGTCGTGTGGGTGTGTCCACAGTAGCGCCTTGTAAGCTCACGCTTCCACACAAAAGCTGCGCACACAAACGTACATATAAACAGATCGGTATATGTATCAACATAGGTGTATATGTTATAAAGCAAAGCATTTTGCCGCGCCAATCATCGTCAGCGTGTGCATTAGCTTTAGCGACAGCTACTTAACTGACAAGTGTCACGCTCCATACGCCAGCTAACGTGCGACAGACAGCATGATCTATACGCAAATGTTTATGTGTAAATATGTACTATGTATATATGTATGTGTGGATGTAGGTAAGTGTTTATTATTTGCTGCAAATCAACAAAAGACAGTTGTGCGCTTTGCTTTTTTTCTATCGAATGTAATTGTTTATGACAATGCAACGGAATGCAAGCGAAGAATCTTCGAGTTGCAACACATTGCACACGCAGTCCATAACAAAGAAAGCAGAAAGATACAGTAAAGATGAGCAACAATGGAAAATATTGTATTCTCATGCTTCACACAAAGATACTAGACTGATTCATGAGTTAATAAAGGAAAGCAGGACAAGTGGCAAATTGTTAATATAAATAGATAAATGGAAATATTCAGATTCTAAGGTGTCTTCATGGTGTGGTTGTACGTTGTGGACAAATTTTGAACACAAAGTGGAAAAGTAATATCAACGCCTTTTGGCTAAACTGAAAGAGCTCCTCAAGGTTTATGCAAGTCCCTCATAGGATGAAAATAGTTTGTTCTGCCAATGGATGAATCTTAAAAATAATAAAAAAATGAGATTCATCATACGTACCTAAAATACTTTTAATACATAAATTTAAATCTCTTGAGGAAATTAAGCCATAATAATCACCACAGTTTGAACTTCAACTATCTGATATAGACTGTGATTTCTAGCACTGTCTTCAGAAATTAGGTTAACTGGCCAGCTATACATAGACTTACTGGTTTTTAGTAATGGCAGATGGAGGTTCAGTTTAATTTGAGCTGAAGTATTTGTCATACAATACTTAAGAGTGACTTTAGATCTAAGTAACTCGAACGAACCCGTATTTTTATTCGCCCAAGGATTGTCAACTCGGCACCATTACTTGAGATTACTTCAGGAATGTTTTCTGTCGCTACAACAACGGTGACGCAATTTCTAATTTTGATACTTCGTCAAGTCCCTTAAACTGTGAAGCTCCAAGATATCCAAGTGGAGTTCTAGGCAATGCTAGACAGAGACATAAGAGGTGTTCCAGCATCTCGTGCCTTCGCAGGGCTCTTTACATGTTTTTTTTGCCACTTACATATATCAAAACGGCTCTCATGTGTTGTCAGTAGGCATCCTGACCTGTCATTAGACCAACAACCGCCCTGCAGTCCTTTCGAGGCCGTGTCTATAAAAAGCGTGCGGGTTTTTCTTCTGTATTCTAGGCAGACAGATGTCACTTTTGGCAATATCATCAGCTATTTCGTTTCACGGAATGGCCTAAAATAAAGTATACATATATGCAGCTGCTTTCCGATAGTCACTACATCTACCTCCTCCATGCTTTTAAGGACATTGTCTGAAATCGAGGGTTAACCATTAAGAAAATTCATATGGGATATGATACAAATACAAACTCATCTGCTTACTGTCGATAAGAAAATTAAAGTCAATACATTTTTTTCTGAAAACAAGATATCAAAGACTCAAGCCGATACAATCCCAACTGTCTTTTATAAAGATTCTACAAAACTTCTCCAAGGCCTATAAATAGAAAAAAATAACCTTAAGTCTAAACAAAACTGGAAGTAGATGAAATGCAATTACTGGCACAAAGAACACAAGATAACGATAATTCAATAACTGATTAAATAATTCGACATCACCCTCGTCTTGTCGTCAGTTGTCAGTTATAGTACTTATGATGAATGTAGATTTCCCAAGCATATCTTTTGCGGCCTCTACTCGACGTCGTTTTTGCAAAAGATTCAGGTATTTTGGTAGGAGTTTGACATTAACATGCTTCATACCCGAAACATTAACTAAAACGTACTGAGTCGATCCATAGATTCACTGGTACCTCGCGGTTCTCTAATGTTTCTTTAATCTTTTCAATATTATTGTCTTAACAGAAGTGTATGGATGACTCCCATGAGGAAAGTTTTCGCTGACTTCGCAACCTTCACTGAATATTGATATATTGTGCCAATCAAAAACTTCTGTTCATGATAAAGTAGACTCTGCAAAACAGTTTTCCACATTTTGTAGGTTTTCATAACCAATTTCCACTAGCCTATAGAAACCAAAACGTCTTTCCAGTCTGTAACACTTACAAACCCTCTTCAAGTACATGAGATATGGAAGTAGAAGCCTAAGCTACTCGGTCAAACCAAATTTTGAGATACAAACGGTGCCATTAATTACTAAAAAAGATCAGTATTCAGTACATCTAGAACACAGGGTGACGTTAACGGTTAACTTATCTTGCGAAAATTAATGTACATGTTGATGGCATTCGTCTCATTTTTTTTTTTTTGCGAATTTTGTACTTTAATTCAATGAACTACATGGTTGTTCTATGACTTTCTGTAATACTGAAATATAGTATATTTATATAATTCTCTTGAGGAATTATGAAATCTCTCCATTTTGAAAATTTTGGAGAGATGTCGACTGTCGGTAGAACTATCACGTGAAGGGTTTAAAAGGAAAGAGATAGTTATTCGATTGTAGCAAAAATCAAGATTCTGAAGTCTTTATCGTAATCACCTAAAAGGTGTCTTAGGAAGTATAAATCAATTATTTTCTTCTTAACGCCTCGGGTTTGGGTAGTGTCTGATCCAACAAAATATATGGTTGTGATAGTAAATATGACGATCAGGCGATGCTGAAGTAAGATGGGATAAAATAGACTGTCTCGACCCTTATTGAAATGAATCAGTTCAGATTTCAAGATCAGTCGGGCAGTCGCTTCTGTTCCAAAGGACCCCAAATTATATTCTGCTCATAAATTTCGTTTCAAAAACAATAATTTTCAAAGCAGTAACATATAATATGTTGGATCCAAACAGCCGGAAGTTAAATTGGAAGCTGAACATTTTAGGTACCACTTTAAAACTACGCACGAAAACTGGAATCCGGTTATGTCTACAAATACTTCTTGTAACCTGTTCTACCGCTTGTCAAACTAACCTTATTAATTGTCAATTGAGTTCACCAATCAAACAATTTGCTCAACTAAAAATGCAAACACTTCACAAACGGCAATAAATTCCTTGTCAATCCAAGTTACACGCATGACAGCTCACTTCAAAATATAATGTCATTATTACGAGCTAACAAGTACCACCGTGTGTGTGTGTATGTGTGCCTACACAGCTACAGGGTGTAGTCGTACACGTGAGGCTCGTGACTCGGGTGCCAGCGCAGCTTAAAGAAACGTTAAACATTAAAAGTACCGCAACAGCTAACAAAAGATAACAGCAACAAGAGCAACAACAATAACTAGCTAAAGGTATGCATTTCAAGTGATCGGATTCCTAACCTCAAACGTCATGTGTGACAGTCGCACACCCCTTTTAGATGCGCGGTTACAATAATAGACGCACTATTGCCACATTTAGCACCACACACACACATACACCTGTATGCACGTATGCATAAACACGGTGCCTGCGGTGCGTTGATATCCACGCTTTTTCGCTATGTTCTTCTGGCGGCCCACCAGCCGCGCTTAAGAACGGTGCCAGACTAAACTCGGTGGTGCTTAGACTAAAATTAAATTATCTACAATTCTGCCACACCCCCTTTTCGCTTGTCTATGCCGCTTGCGCGCTAGTCACATTTGCTTGGCTTCTGCACAGCTCATTATTTGCCATTGTTATTATTTTTGCAAAGTTATTGTTGTTGTAGTTTTTGCTTGTCTACACTATCGCTATCGTCATCGACGCTTTGTTTATTGGCTTGTTTAGCTGCTCATTTGCCTCAAGTATTGATTTTCACGTCGTCATTGTCACCACCTTGCGGCAGACAACAACTTCCGCAGCTGTCGGTGCTCGACGCGCACGTTTCCCTATCGCATGTCACGAGCGTGTGTAGACACATACTACTATTTATACTCTCATTGCATTGTCTTCTGTGTTTTCTTTAATGTTTAATTCTGTAAATAGTGTTTAATTGAATTCCATTGAATTGTGTGTAGACAACAAAAAGCCAATAAACACCTGCAACCCTAATTGAATGATGTGTTTTTGTTTATTTTGAAGCTTTTGGCCTTAAGTTTGGCATTTAAATCAAAGTAAAGGAAGATATTTGCGCACCATATTAGCGTGAAGCATTCGCGGTGAGATTTTTTCAGGCGATTAGTGTTTATTTGGCTTTGACCTTGAGAGCAAGCAGCTACTTCAAGTGGTGTTGCGAATTCCCAGCCGAATAACTGCGTTCGTTGTTTACCAAATATAGCAGAGGAAATACCAGAGAAAACTTCATAGATCTGATATCTTGGGTTACAATCCGAAAAAATTTCCGATCTTAAACTAGTTACTTCTTCTTTACTGGCGTAGACACCGCTTACGCTTCCTTTCGCTAAATTGAGATTCCAAACGAAGCCGCGTCCTTCTCCACCTGGTATTTCCAACGGAGTGGAGGCCTTCCTCTTCCTCTGCTTACCCCGGCGGGTACTGCGTCGAATACTTTCACGTTTTCATCTATTCGGACGACATGACCCAGCCATCGTAGCCGCTGTTTTTTAATTCGCTGAACTATGTCAATGTCGTCGTATATCTCTATACAGCTCATCGTTCCAACGAATGTGGTATTCGCCGTTGCCAATGCGCAAAGGATCACAAATATTCTTCAGAACCTCGAAAACTCGCAACGTCGACTCATCAGATGTTGTCATCGTCCATGCCTCTGCACCATATAGCAAAACGGGAATAATGAGTTTCTTATAGAGTTTGGTTTTTGTTCGTCGAGTGAGGACTTTACTTTTCAATTGCCTACTTAGTCCAAAGTAACTTCGAAGTTTCCTACTTTGTTTAATTGTTAAATATACGCCTTCGCATACAAATTACATCAATTCTTATCTTTGTTTTTGGATGTTATCACTTCATGTTACTATCTCAGGCATCACGCAACATCTCAATTTCGATGCCTATAAGCTTTTATATTTCAATGAAGTTCATTTTCTGAGAATTCACTCATTTTAAGCGCCTCTTTAGCTCAGTGGCAGAGCACTGGTCTTGTAAACCAGGGGTCGTGAGTTCAATCCTCACAGGAGGCACAACTAGCTGTAAACTTTTTTGAATATTATTAACTGTAATTTATTTTTTGTTGAGAGCTCTCAATTAACTGCTAGATCATTGTGGTTTCAAGCAAGCAGAAATGGTGCGCGTTCTGCGAAGTGCGTCTTCTTTTAGGAAGGTATGCATCCTCTCGAATAGAAGAGCTGCTGAGCTGATCTACAGGTCTTGAGCTCGATGACAATGAACTCAAAGCTAGTCAAGTAGTTTGTGACTTCACTAGCAGTAGCATCAAGCTACTTACATATTAACCCTTTCTAGGTAGCTGACCACAGCGGCAATGTAGGAAATTGTAAAACAAATAAGGTTGGAAGAAATGGCATCCATACCCGAAATCATCAGGATAGGAACGAGTGGGCTCTCCCTGTCATTGCGTTGATAAGCAATCAGCACCTGTGGCGATGCGAAAGCCTTCTGGTCCAGAGTGCATAATAAGAGGCGTCCTAACTAGACACTGTCCCACGCAAAGTTGTAATGAGGAAGATGAGATGGAAACATCCAGACACTTTCTCCTCCACTGTCCAGTAAGAGTGAAGCATCTCGGTTGCCATACTTTTTACGAACTCGGCGAGTCGGCTGGAATAGTGACATTTGTTGCTTGGTAAAGTGTAAAAAGATGAGAGTTTCCAAATTATGCTTTCTTCACCTCATTGTGAACGAACTCATATAAACTTTAAAGTCCTCCTTAGTGTACTCCATCACAGCCCTTTCCATTTTTTTCAAGTCAGAAATTTTCGAATTACCGGAAGAACCTTGGAGATCTTTTCATTGTCTAATGTTAATGTTTTTTTATGTCTGAAGTATTGTATTCTAAGTTTTTTGGTACCGTTAGATATTTGAATTATCATTCAGTCTTGTCCAATTATCGGACAGTTCAGCTGTGTCATATTTTGGACGCTAGATATTTGTTCTGCTGATTTTTAGTTCATAATCGCTCGAGAGACCTATTATATTTAGATTGTCGTCGTCCATTTTCTTAAGAAAAATCTGAGAACATGCCAACGCAATGATAGATTTATGAAAAAAGTCAAAAATTCTCAGTCTGGAATCGTCAAAATATCTCAAAAAAATCTAAGCTTTTCCAAGTAAAATTTATTCAGATACTCGTATATTATCAGATTCCAAACTATTCCGATTAATCCAGGTTTCACTTGTGAATCAGTTGCTTCCATAGCAAGAGTAAGTTCTAGCTATTTTTTTAAATAAATTTCTCGACTTTCAATAAAGAATTTTAAAACTTCAAATCTTTTATCTCAACCCTGGGAATTTGAAATTCACACCTCCATCAATTGAAACTCGCTGTCAAATGGTCGTATGTAGAGCTCTAAAGAACCACGAAATGATAACGGTAATTTGCTGGAAATAGAATAGCCTCTGTGTATTCTAAAGTATATTTCTATACCAGAAACCACAACTCACCAGTATATGTTCGCACCACCCCACCAACCCTGCAACGCCAACATTGGACAACGATCTTCATAACGCTGCCGCTCCTCACCATCACTTACATTAAAGCCAACATAGGCTTTACCAAAATAAGTGCTCAACCAATCTTCGGTATTACCCACGAACGTACCCAACTTTTTAATGCGATAAGCCTCCGTTACGTTCCCCATTCTAAAGTCATCGTAAATGGCATAACGCAAATACTCCGTATTCCCTTCATCCCGAAACAGCGCCAAAAGTTTGACGCTTTGTAGATTAACAATAAAATGCAGTAACTCCAAACCAATGAAATATTGGCCGCCCCACTCGAATCCATGCAAGTGTTGCTCCCAAGTTTGTGGCTTGATTTGATCGGTAGTGCGCAGCAAGAAGACGCGCAGCCAGGGCTGATAGTCGTCAAGTGCCTCGAAGATCTCATAATAAGGAAAGGTAACAAGCGCGGAGTGCGGATGCTCAATTATGTGCCCGAAGACATTGTAAGTCAAGGCGATGTAGCCGCCTGCGCCCGCCAGGAAATGACGCACCATAATTATGGATTGCTCATAGGACGGGGCTGTAGAGAGAAGGTTGTAGTTAGATTTTTGTTTTTACTTTTTGTATGTTTTGATTAAATTTACCTTTTTGCGTTTTAATTTGCGACGTTTCATTTTCATGAAAAAGCTCCTCCAAATCAGCTGTTTTCTTCCAATTATCATTTCTTAACATAATTCTCGTTACTACAATCCACACCGTTATTTGCATCATCACAATGAAGAATAGAAGATATTTTATGAGCTTCTCGCACATTTTTAATGAGAAAAATGTTTTTTTTTTTTTTATACAAATCACGAATAGACCTTTTATGAACTATACCAAAGCTGTTACTGATCATATTGGTGAGGTTTGCACTCTCGTTCCATCATTTACCATCCAAATTGAAATTTCAAGGTACGATTTTCTAGAGCAGCAATTATACAGGGTAGTACAAAAGATATTATTGAAAATGTTGTCGACACAGTAGAAATGTTTCGTCGATACTGAACCCGTCTTGTGGAATCATGGTGTTTCAAGTTTACCAAATGAGCTTAAAGCTCTTATAACTACTGTGTTGCAAATTTACATAGGTTACCTCTTCTATTTTGGGATTTGGTATACCTAGTTTGCAATCTTGCCACTGAAAACTCTATCGTAAAGTTTGACATTATACATACACAGTTCGGCTTTTCATACGAGTGCTATTTATATTGCTTACAGTAACTTAAAATATTCATCTCACCAAAAACGATATGATGATACATCCACCTTATAGTCTTGACCGGGCAATGACTTCTTTTTATTCATGTACGTAAAAGATATATTAATCAACGGTTTTCGACACCTGAAGAGCCGGTTGCTGCGTTCAGGATGCATATTTTGGAGCTACCTCAATCAGGGTGGCAAAAGTGTTTCGACAATTGGTTCCAACGATCTTAGTGAAAAATATTTTAAAAAACAATAAATCAATTCTCCATGATTAATTTTTTTTCTCTACTTCCGAAATATAAAAGACAATGCTCGGATTTAAAAATTTACTTCCAAGTCTTTACTTTTTTGCCGATGTAATACCTGTCATCAGGAAATTATGCTGCTGGCGTTAGAACATCATATTGCTTTTGTAAGTCACCATTTTGTGCTACTATAAAATCTACTAAAGGAATTTGATCCATTAGTTGTGGTCCAGTGCCATCTAAGACATATGTCATAAACTGATTAATCTTAATTTTTAGGTGAATAATTTAGGTATTTTGAATGTTACTTTACTACAGTAAAACAGTGTCGAACTGATACCGACAAAAAAGTCTCTTATTTAGCATTCTGTTTAGCTCAAATCTTATAAAAGTGTTGAAAGAAGTTGAAATTTTATATAAAACCGTAGAAATCATGAAATTTTCTTCACGATAGGCCATTAATGAAAACTTTAGCGCCTCAACACAAAGTAGTCACTTTGACTCCAGGAGATTCTTAAATCTTGGAAATGATATTACATCGAAAAGATTGGACCGAATTTTGATGAAATTTATAGTATGAAAGGAGTACAAACATTAACAATTCATTTCCAGTGAGTTTTCTTGGTACCCACATTCTTTTTCACTGAATACCTTTAATAACATCTGATATTAATTTTTATTTTATTTTTAATTTTTTAACAGCAACATTAGTTTACTTTGTTAGGGTTTTATGAGGGTTAAAAGTAAGGTTGAATGTGGCGCATACGAGTATATAATTGGGTATTATATAAATTGAATTAGCTGTAAAGTATTATATATCAAGTGTAATGAGTGAAGTCATGCTTCTGGGTATGCAGTTACAATTGTAGGGCTGTATCCAATTCCTACTCTTGCGGCCTCACCGCGCACACTGGAAACATAACCAAAGCTCGTGTAAGATGCGGTAGCCAATCCGTGTGGAGCCTGTGTTCACGGCTAAAAGAAAGGAGTCTTCAAAGAAGACACTCCGATATGTTCGGTTTAAGGGTTCGCTGAAGTCTGTTTACCAGCGATGCATCTATGCTAAATTTCACATGCCAATATTCCTTAGTATTTGAGATACGCGTCGTTTTGAGGGGGTCTAAAAATGAATTCTTCGATTTTTACTATGTCTGAATTTATTGAACAAAGAAGTGCGATAATGCACCATCTCATACTGCATTAGTTATTCGTGATCATTTGGTTACATTTTCTACTAACATCGTGCCACAACCACCGCATTTGAATAATTTATCTTCGTGTAACTTCCGGCTATTCAGAAAATTCACATGGCCACTCCGCGGACACCGTTTTGACTGATGGCCATCATAACGGAGGATTTTTCCAAGTGCTATGATGACTTTGAAGAAGAAGAAATGGACAAAATTCACCTTTCAATTTGATGACAGTAAAGCTGCCAAACAAAGTCATCGATCACAGTTATTGTAAAGAATATTCGTATTGTCATAGCTTCGGTGCAACAGAAGTTAACGTTTTTTCTTTTCATTTATTATTTTTTGGCTTGATAAGCTAATAAATGCTTAAATATATTTCTAGTTACTAAATTTTAATAAATTCGTTTTCAATTACAAAATTACATTAAACATGCGCGTGAGACATGAAAAGCATTACAGTGGCTCTCCAACTGCTTGTAGATATACAAAGGCTGAGAGCAGAGCACAACGCTGCCTAAAAGTATGCAACATCTGATGGCCATTATGCTTTAGTTGTGGGAACAGTTTAGTAAATTGAACTGTGTGACTGGACTGATAAAACATGAATAAAAAATAAATTTACTTAAGTAAATAATTATATAATACAAAAAAATCATAATATTTATTAACATTGAGCATTTATTTCTAAATATATTTAGGAGCAAATTTGATCTGGCGCATGTATTTAAGATGCGGATTTTTGAAAGATTTATAATTATAAATTATATTTTTTTTAATTTTTATATTATTTTATTAAAAAAAAAATAATAAAAAAATAATTAAAATTTTATAAGTAAAAAATAGTAATCGAACTATGTAAATCGAAGTTAGTGCGATAGCGAGATATATTGGAAAGATTCTCACAAAAATTTCAAGTTAACCAATTTACTTTAGAAATTGTAGCAAGCTTCAGAAAATCGTGGTTTCAAGAGAAATGTGTTAAAAAGTTTGGTGAAATTAAGTTCAGTGCTTGTTGAAGATTTCGAAAAACCCTCTTAAGGAAATATTCTTGAAAGGATAAGCTTTGAAAGTCTGGAAAAAAAATTTTAATTCCGCCCTGGATTACATATTTATTCTTATATACATACATATAAGTAGAAACATTTTTTGATCCCATAACCGATCCCCAGAAGGGTATAATATTTTAATAGATAAATATTGGGGTGGGTTGAATTACAGGATCATCTCACAATTTCTTGCGTAATAAGTCAGAGTACGGTGGAAATAATAAGGATATATTAAGTATGAAGTTGTCTCATTAATAATCGCTAAAAGTTTTAGAAGAAAAGCCTCTTTAGTTTTGATAGAAATTAACCGAAAATACCTAAACCAGAGATGTGCTAATCTAGCCTGCTGTGTATTTAGTTGTATACCAGTTATTCAGAAAGATGGTTGAGTTTTTAACTCATATTTACAATTCATAAAATGGAAAATATTTTTCGAATGCGGCTTCAACTTAAAAAATGTGTATGAAAATACACCTAAAACTAAGTATTTTATGTTTTTTTTTGTTTTAGGAACCCGAAAAAAATTATCACTTAACTTCTCTAAAACAGTTTCGAAAATTTGTTTATACAATTTTCAATGCAAATGTGTTATCCACTTCAAAACAAAAACCTGAAATAAATATTACTAAAAAATGTTAAACCCTCTTAAATTAACCAAACTAATCAGCTTAAGGTCATCAGATCAATTGCCACTTATTCGGGAGCACAAACATTTAAATGGCGTTTATGAGCTCATATCATTGCAGGCAAATGCAACTTAGCATTCAGCCAAATTGGCATACAATTTGTACAAAATGTCTCACACAAATGTATGAACTCCTATGCAAAAATACTCCGGAAAATGGTCAAGCGATCGATTTCATCGGCGCATTTACACTCGCATGTGGAGCCAGCGAACTTGTCGATGCCCAAAAGCATCTTAACGGCTTTAACATGCAGTTACTCAAGAGATACTTATCAGTTGTGTAACAACAAAGTTGGTAATATCCCGGCACACACTCGCACACACATCTCCACACTTAAAGTAAAGCAATTTGGGCGCATACAGTTTCAAGTGATTTCCATAAAATGGCTCTTGAAGGAGCACTCTGTGTTAGATCGCGTGTTGCATTCCACTACTTGCATATTTAGCTGCTTGCAGACGACTTTACTCAGTGTGGTTCTGTTGATGTTAGCCTTGCGTACAACTACTACGGCTGCGGTCTCGTTGGCAGCGTGCAGCATTCAAGTGCTTTCTTCTGCGGTTTTGTTGTGATTTTGTTTCTTCGTCAACACTTGTTATCTGCTTGTCATTGATATTTTCGTCGTACAGAGCTGCTACTAGCGCTACTGATTTGCTAAAGCGTTTGTATGTCAAAGGTAATATGATCGTTTTGGGCTGAGCGGTTTTAAAATAAAGTTTTTGGCATTGTTGTTGTTGTAAAAGGTATTGATTATTGCTAAGTAGCAGAAAGGAAGATAATTTTGAAGATTGAATTTTAACCCAAATATCGTTTATTGATGAAAATTAGAGAGAGAGAAAATAAGGGAGCGGAATAATGAGCTTAAAACTTAAAAGCTTTCAGGTATTAACTCATATCCTTTTAGAGTATATAATTAGAAATTAAATTATAGCTTGATCACCATAGATTATTTCCGCTTAAATATTTAGCCCACTTGATGTGGGAAGCGGAAGTTCTTAAAAGCTTTCAGGCACTGACGAACGGCAAGTAATTAAAACGAATATTTTCCGTTGTTATATTTTTTAATTGATCGAAATAACAAATGAGATTAAAGCTTTAAAGCTCTCTAAAACTAATTAGATTCATATCATAACTGTATAGAGGATAAAGCAGAAGCTTAGGTACGTTATCGGTAGATGATCATATGTTATTTATACTTCAATAATTATTCATATCTTGACGTAGTAAGACAAATGGAGGTTCTTGAAAGCTTTCAGTCATCGCCGAACGGAAAGTATAAAGAATATATCTAAGAATTTGTTTGGTTGTTAAGACTTTTTATTTTTTAAGTGATCGAAATAACAAATGCCTTTAAAGCTTGAAAGCTTTTTAGTTCTAATTCGATTCATAACCTCATAGAGAATATATTTTAATCATATATTTTCACTAGAACCATTTCAATTATTGTGTCCAAAAAATGAGGTTACATTTGAATTTAAACTGCGCGCGTCGAAGGATTTGGAGAATTATTTTTTTTTTAGGTTGGTAGCACTGTCAGTCACATTTATGTCGAATTTCATGTCAAAATATACCAAAATATTCATTAGTATTTGAGATACGTGTCATTTTGTGAGCTGCTAAACGTGAGTTTTTCGTTTTTTGCGATGTCGAAATTTTACAAGTGGTATAGTGAGTTACAAGCCGGCCGTGAACGTGTCGAAGACGAAAAGCATCCAGGGCGACCAGCAACCTCAACCGACGAAGCTCACGTTCAACAAATCAAAGATTTGTTGTTGAAAAACCGTCGATTAACAATTAGAGACATTGCTGATGAAGTTGGCATATCGAAAGGCTCAGCCAATACCATTTTGAAGGAGACTTGGATCTATGCTTACGACCCCGAAACAACCGATTAATCGAGCGAATATCGTGCCAAAAGAGAGCCGAGACCAAAAAAATCGCGCCAAAGTCGCTCAAAAATCAAAAATCATCATGTTGACTGTGTTCTTCGATTATCGTTAGAGATTCTTAAAAGCTTTCAGGTAATCACAAACGACAAGTGCAACAAATATTTTGTGAACATATTTTCGGTTGTTTTAGACTTTTTCCGTTTTTTCTTCCACGAAAAAGAATGAAAATGTCAAGAAGTGGTCTAATCATAAAAAAAATATTTACAAGCCTTCTTAAAAACAGGCTTAAATATTTCATAGAATACAAAATATCACACAGAAATCACTTAATTCTCATAACCTTCATCTATTTTGTCTACAACAAACCAATTTTAATATAAATTAACTCACCTAAGAAACATAATATCTTTCAATCACCTTAATCACATATCACTTACGCCCAGGCTTTATTTACTTGGCGCCGCCATTTAGTTAAAATACTCTAACCTCAATCTAAACATTTGTTGTCGACACATCCTACGCGTTCATTTGCACCTCTAATGGGACATTTAACCGAAAACTAACCAAAAAAACGAAAAACACATTTATCTTCGCGTTTAATAGCTGCAGTGGCCAAAAATTGTCCGCTTGTCGCATTGGCTTGTTGTTGTTGGCAGCACACGCTTTGCTGCAACGGCCCCCTCAAGGCTTTTTATTAACAAAATGACAGTTATCAGCACGCTAGTGCCCCTATGCGCACACTTTGCCAAATATACTGTGTTTATATATTATGATATAAATATATATGTTTATACACATAGTTGGCAACACTTGTAAACATTTTTAGGGTTGGCATAAAAATACAGGAATCACGAATTTTTACTCACCTAGGGTCTTGCCTTAGTTTGCTTTGACTATACATAACTTGGCGATTTCGTATAAAATTACAGAGACATTTAGATCTAAGTAGCCTTTCTTTGAATAACCGAGCTTAAAAACCACAAAGTTTAGACCTGTGATCGCATTCAAGACAACTGAATCTAGTAGAGTATCTAATACCTAAGCGCTCTCTCATTCGCACTACGGCCCATATCCCTGGCGCCTGGCCATCATGAAAATACAAGTATATGTATTACTTTTTTATTAAGAGCTTTCAAACCTTTAAACATCTGTTCTTAAACTTTTTCAAATTCCTTTTAGTTATATTTAGGTGGCGCTATGAAGGCCGCCTCTTTCAGGGAGGTGAGCATTCACTCCAACAGAGGAGCTGAAATATAGCGCTAAGGTCGCTAAGCTAGTCAAGGAGTATATGCCCTCAGTTATTGCATCATCAGAATCGTTGGGTACATGGACATAGTCGAATCTCTGGCAAGAAATGGGACCGAGTTGGCATAGAGTCGAATGCCGGTGATCTTCTGAACAACTTGCCCTTAGCAAAGTTCATTTTGCCACAATCCTAAAGGTTCGTACTGAATATTGTCCAATAAGCATTCATACGGTAAAGTTAAACACCTCGCCCGTGTAAATTGTCAAAGTTGTATAGCGAAGAGTGAAGTGGAAAAACCCGAACACTTTCACCTCCATAGTCCAGCTTTTGACAGACTGAGAATGAAGCATCTCAGCAGCCCTATATCCAGAAGATATATCCGAAACTCACATTTGTGGTAGGCTCAAAGCGCTATAGGAGTATATAGGAATTTTAGTTACCACAATGGACCGCCATTTTAAGCTGTTAAAGCTAGCTCCATGTAAAGATCGACCCTTTAACCTTACTCCAGAATTTTATAAATGTCCCGGATCTCGATTTCATACCCTTTAACCTCACTTTAGATTTTCATAAATGTCGTCATCATGTCGAACTTTAGGATCTCGGATCTCGATTTCATAGGCTTGAATAATATTTGCTGCTTAGGAGGTTCCGCATTTTCAGCTCAGGGGTAGGTATTAACTCATCGAAACTCAGATCTCTTCACCGGAGTTTTTGGGCTTTGCTCAGAGAAAACCTAGAAGACTTCATGGTAACTTTTCGTCTTGTCCCTGGATGGAGTTGCGATTCACTTCTCAGGCTACCAGCCTTATCGGTAGAAGGTTTCAAGCTCTGAGCATCTCCAATTAAATTTACATATTAAATTTTAAGTTACTTTTCCTTCCAATTCTCCAGAACTCCAGAGACAAATCCAAGCCAGAAGGTCTTTTAACATACAAAGTCAAAGCTTCATACAAAAACATTAAGACATCGGATACCATCTTCAAACAAAAGAAAAGCCTCAACCGTATATTTAGCTACATATCTGCACTACATCTCAAGCGTCAACTTCAGAAACCGGTATATTTTCTCTTCCCTCTTTCACTCACCAGCAGTTCGGCCACGCATAGAGATTCCAAATTGTCGGTTGAGCCTACTCAAATCCATTTTATAATTGAAATTGGCAATGCACGCCACAGCGGCAACACAAAGCCCCCGAAAACGTAAAATCATTAATAATACCCGCCAACAACAACAACAACAGCAGCAACAACCGCTGAGCGATAAAACTCTGAAGTGTGTCCACTTTAATAGTTCTTGTCGTCAACGTTGGCTTTCACACTGTTGTGGCACCTTCACGCCTTCAGCGCACCGCCTATGCATGTGCAACAACTCGTAACAAGCGCCACAGAGGCATGCATATTTTCCGCCGACAAGCCGCATGTTGCCGTTATTGATGCAATTGCATGTTATAATATGTTCGATATGCGCATGCGCAGCACTTTGCTAGAGCATATACATACATATATATGGGTGTATACGTCAATGTGTAAAATTTCTTGCCTTGCATTGAGCGCTGCGTCTGCGCTGTGCTGGGCATTTGCGTGGGTAGTCAATTAACTGTCATTTGCCAGCTGTTTACTATTGATTGTTGTTGTTATTGCCATTAATGGTGTATTGATGTGATTCATGTTGTTGTGCTTGTTATTGTTGTTGTTGCTTTCGCTGTTTATGGTGTTTAGTTAAATGGTTGTTAATAGTGATAAAACACGCCTTATCAGCCGGTACATGATTACATGAGCGGCACTCAGGGAATACCACATACATATGCTTATATATATATCTATATACATATATATGCATATTGACAAATGTGGTTGTAGATTGCGAAGAAAGTTGGTTAGGCACTTATGGCAAAATTGATTGGCGAATAATAACGGGTGATTTTTTTGAGGTTAGGATTTTCATGCAGTAGTATTTGACAGATCACGTGGGATGTCAGACATGGTGTCAAAGAGAAAGATACTCAGTATGCTTTGACATTTCATCATGAATAGACTTACTAACGAGCAACGCTTGCAAATCATTGAATTTTATTACCAAAATCAGTGTTCGGTTCGAAATGTGTTTCGCGTCCGTGTCCGATGAGCGATGAGGCTCATTTCTGGTTGAATGGCTACGTAAATAAGCAAAATTGCCGCATTTGGGGTGAAGAGCAACCAGAAGCCGTTCAAGAACTGCCCATGCATCCCGAAAAATGCACTGTTTGGTGTGGTTTGTACGCTGGTGGAATCATTGGACCGTATTTTTTCAAAGATGCTGTTGGACGCAACGTTACGGTGAATGGCGATCGCTATCGTTCGATGCTAACAAACTTTTTGTTGCCAAAAATGGAAGAACTGAACTTGGTTGACATGTGGTTTCAACAAGATGGCGCTACATGCCACACAGCTCGCGATTCTATGGCCATTTTGAGGGAAAACTTCGGACAACAATTCATCTCAAGAAATGGACCCGTAAGTTGGCCACCAAGATCATGCGATTTAACGCCTTTAGACTATTTTTTGTGGGGCTACGTCAAGTCTAAAGTCTACAGAAATAAGCCAGCAACTATTCCAGCTTTGGAAGACAACATTTCCGAAGAAATTCGGGCTATTCCGGCCGAAATGCTCGAAAAAGTTGCCCAAAATTGGACTTTCCGAATGGACCACCTAAGACGCAGCCGCGGTCAACATTTAAATGAAATTATCTTCAAAAAGTAAATGTCATGAACCAATCTAACGTTTCAAATAAAGAACCGATGAGATTTTGCAAATTTTATGCGTTTTTTTTTTTAAAAAAGTTATCAAGCTCTTAAAAAATCACCCGTTAACAAATTTCTACGTTGATAACTTAGTATTTATATTGGTAATTGAAAAGTATGTTATTTGATTACTTAAAGAAGAAGTATACTTGATTTAATCTTTCACTTGAAATTCTATCACTTACGTAGCTTTAAAATGTTTGATGCTAAATGAAGTTTAAGTGAGTTTCCTATATTCTTGTCATGGCTTAGTTTGACTATTTTTTAATGGTTTAGTAGAAAATTATCGACGACAGATGCATCTATACTCATCTGAGCAAAATATAGTAAGACTTTATGATTTATGTAAATTTTGCGCAAAAACCCCTTGGTCGAAATATTTTTATTTTATAACAGTAAATGACATCGGTGCCAAATGTTACATCAAATTGATCATTAGTGTTTATAATATGATTGTCCTTCTGAAGTGCATAAAATGCATTTGTCGATTTTTCTGAGGAGTGAAATTATTCAACAAGAAAGTTTCATTAAAATGTGTTTTCTGAATCAAATTTCTGATACCGAAAAGTTCAGGATGTTGGAAGAGGCATCCGATGATAACGGTTTGTCGCGAGAAAGTATTTTTCATTGGTACAAATTATTCAAAGAAGGTCGAGAGCGCGTTGACGACGAAACTGGACGGTCATCAACAATACCTGCTGATAAACACGTCAATAAAATAAAAAAATTGGTGATTGAGAATTGGCGATTAACAATCAGAAATCTTACTGACATATTTGAAATTTCGACAGAATTAGTGAAAACTATTTTGAAACACCATTTGTGCCTAGGAAAAGTGAAAGTATGATTGATTCCAAATTTATTAATGTTTTTTAAATAGCATCGCGTAATGTTTGTGAAACGATGCTTTCTGAATACCAAAATGTCATAAAATGCATTATTGCTGGCGGTGGGTCTTGGATGCATGCTTATGACCCGGAAACGGGTGATCAATCGTCAGAATATAGTGGTAAAAGGACACGTCGTCGCCGAATACGAAAAAAAAACACGTCAAAACAGATCATAAATCAAGTTTGTGCACTCTGAATTCCTCCCGACGATCCAGACTGTCAAGAAGGAGTACTATTTGAGAGTTATGCGTCATTTGGCAAACTGAAATTACTGCTTTGGAAACCGCCTAGTAATAAATTCTAAAATTTGGAATTATGATCCCAGGTGATAAGACAAACAAAGCAAGTAGACTAACTATTACTTACTACTGCTTTCAAAGCTTTGATGCCTCGCTATTCTGGAAATCTTATCTTAATTATTTATTAAAAAATTTCTGAAAATTTTTTTATGTTCAGTCCTCAATAGTCAATTTGATATCCTTTAAATTGGTGCATTTACGGTATAGCTGATTTCGAAATTTCCTCTCTTTGATGGTTATTATCCCGTCGAAATTCAAGTCTTTTTATTCGAGTTTCATTAAAAGATTTTGCCAATTAGTAGTGTGCTAAAAGAAAATCGTAGGGGTTAAGGTGGTTTCTTTGGCTTTTCACAGAAGCTTTATTAAGTTCTGGACAGTCTGACGCAAGAAGATATGTCCATAGATGGATAAAACTTGGCATTATTGACTCCTTTTCAAATATGGATCCGTATGTGATGTTTTGGACGACTTTGCAGCTTGTTACTTACTTACTTTTGCCAAATACTATATTACTTGATTTACTCTCACGACTTAATTTCAGTGGGGTTGATGCACTACCAACCACGCCAATGTTGTTAGCTGATAAAGATATTAAGCCAGAACTGGGTCACATTGAAACTAATAAATTATCTATAATTATAAAGGAATTTAACAGTCTCTGATAGTACGTGAACTTGTGATACGAATCGTCCGTGTAAAATCTTCAAAATTTCCAAAATAGGTATGACTTTTCATTATTTAGTTCACAAAGATTCAAATGTTGGAAGAGACAAAAAAAAAAACGCCTATATCGAAAACGCTCGAGGTGTTTTATCATAAGAATTGCCTATATACATACCTATTGAGGGTCCAGAACTTGAGCTGTCTGAGATATGTAAATTTTCTTACACTGCAAAATAGTCGTAGGACTGTAAATGAATGAACTTCCTGTTTTCCAAATTACTGGATTCGTTGATTTTGTTTCAACTTACTTGATTCCGTAGAGGCGAGTAGAGCCACTTTCTTTAAGGAGATTCTCAAAAGCTTTATAACTACGCAAAGATATGCGTACTTCTTAACTCCGTTCCTCAACCAGGAACAGTCGAAAGGAATGCGAGGCAAATGCAAATTTCAATTGAGTTGTTAAAAAACCGTTTAAAAAGACGATTTCCCATGCGAGTCAATAAAAGTGGCTTCAACGTCAATTCCTGCAATTAAGCACTCAATAGACGCTCGAGAAATAGATATGCAAAGCAGTTGGAGGTGAAGAGCAGACGATAACTGAAGACGAATCGCACGAGATGCGAACAATGCACGCAATTTCAGCCGAAGCAGTAAAAGAAAAGACAAAACTGCAGATCTCCGGCATGCAATGAGAGCCAACTGCCAGATAGAGTGGATGAAGATGTTAGAATTCGTGTATTGTGCGAGACGAATGAAGAACAAGGAGACGAAGCAGCGGCAGAGCGTGGCTTGTTGATGTTAGATGCTTTGATATTTAAATGCTTTCATGGCTGACTAAATGCTTTGAAGATTTGTAAGAGCGTTGGCGCTTTTGGTGGCATGTTGTTGGCTGGCACGAGCACATAAGGAAACGAGCGAATGCATGGAGGAGCGAATGGACGAACGATGAGCTGATAGATTGGTGGACTGATGGCTATTGTGCTACAGCAATTGATGAAGACTGTTTTGCTGATAGCTAATGGAAGAAAAAGAAGAATAGTTTACGTGGAAAACTCATTTATGAGTGCAACAACAATGAAACTACAAGCCGTAAAAAATTTTACACGCAAAAAAAAGAAAACTGAATTTCGCTTATAATAGAATTTTTGGGCTAAAAGCTGCAGAGGTGTGCGGCCACACACACACACATACATACATATATACATACACATATGCACCCACGTCAGCAATAATTGCCTTTGAATTGAGACTTTAATTGAGTTATAAAACATTTGCATGCGCTCACACGCAAACAAAAAGAACAACAACAACAACAAAACAATTTCCCTGCAGTTTACCGATTGCATTTGTTGTTTTTGTAATTCTTATAATAGACAATTTTCACAACTGACCGCTTGACCTGCCTCAACCGCAATATAAATGCATATTTATATATATATGAGTGTCTGTGTGTGTGTATGTGCGTCTAACCGCCCAGTTGCGCTGATGTTGGTGCTGATTGCTGGCGATTTATTTGCTTAAATTGTTATTGCTGTTGGCATTCCAGACAATTCAATCTAACATCGAGGAAGTGCAGACCGCCGTTGTTGTTTTATAAGTTGTTGTTGTTGTTGTTATTGTTGTAGTAGGTACAACGGTTTATGTAATTACCAACAATAGAACAATGCTGGGCGTGTGGCTGTGCGCCCATCAGTTGCACTTATTCACCGTTACTTGTGGGTCGCTGCTCCTGCTTCACCTATTTGAGTCCGCGGTCCAATTGCCTCGCACTAATTGTTCTTTGATTTATATTCGAAAATATTTGATTAGATCAGGCGGTCATGGCGAGGATATGGTTGCTGTTTGATACAAGAAAAACATTATTTATAAAGACTTTTAGAGACTGACGGAAGTTTGGGCAGTCTTGCTTTGAAGACAGAAGGTGTTGAGAAGGTCATGAGGTCGGAGAGATAAAGTTTTTTACAGTTTGGTTCATCGGGTCTTATTTCTTTCGAAATGAGTTGACAGTCCTTGGCCGGACAGAAATCCGAGTCCGTTCCGATTATATAGACCCGGTTGTAGTGAGAACGGATATTCAGGAAGCTTAGAATAACGGATAAAGACAGCGTGATGATTTTACTACTTCTAGCCAAGACTCTTGTCATTGTATTAAATTCACCTTAAGCTGGATGCTTTCTGGTGCTGCGAGAGCAAATTTGTCGAAATTTTGAGAGCTTAGACTAAATGAAAAATGCTGGCGGTTTATCAAAAGAAGAATCAAGACAGTTTTTAATAACTAGGAACGCTGAAGACTTATGGATGATTTCAGTAATTAATTAAAGAGTTTTGGCCAGTTTCAGTAATCGATTAGTTAAGCATAAGGCAACCTTTTGAGATGCCGGACCTCTGGAGTATAGTACTATATACTCGTATCGAGCGAAGGTCTTTATTTTTGCAAAAGCCGTGGAGCTGGCCTCTAATGACGAGGCGACGATCTCGACAGTAGCATTATAAAGAAAATCAAAACACGATGGAACGAGCTACCTGGGTGCAAAACTGCAAAAGTCATGTACAAAACGGTAGATCGGAAATACACAAAATTTTGATTGTCACTTGATAGAAGCACGCCCGCAGAATGCGGCTGACAGAACGAGAAGACTGCAAGAAATATCTAGAGCAAGGCACCAGGGAAACAATGGATCATCTCTTGTGCACTAGTCCCACATTGGCACACTATAAGCATCTGAGGTCCCCACGGTATGATATACTCGAGGAGATATCGATAGCGAGGCCGCAGAATCTGTTAAATTTCGCGTTGGAGCATTGAGTGAGTTGACTCTCGTTAGCTTACTTCACCACTCTATTGGATTCTAAAATTAATCCAGAAATTAACAATTTATGTCGACCTTTGCTTCACTTTCTATGATGAGAAAGTTAACGGTAAGAAAGGTTGACTAATGGTAGCTCTGCGCGACCTGACGAATCTCTTTATCACACTGCCATACATAACAAAAAACTAAATCATAATTTTCCAAGGTCAACACTTATAAATATGCTCATGAATATGTACACAGTGAACCGCTCACGTGAAATACAAAAACCATAACTAACTAAAATATGAACCAGAGTTAAAGCGATATTTAAACAGCGGGATGTTTTTAGTGTAAATTTCCCAGACAATATTGTAAATGCGCCCAAAATGAAGGCGTTAATCTATCTATAATTTCGGTAATTTACAAAATGACCCACGCACACACCCGCACATATAGACCAAGCATAAAGTTTGGGTTCACCTGCGTCTCATCTTCATTTATTTTCCAAATCAGTGATTTCAACACTAAACTTAACGATAATTATATAGAATGAGTAAATAATTTGTAGCAAACGTGAGCGCGCACAGGGTGGTCCACTTGAAATTCATAGCGATCGGCGGCGACGGCGCACTTTGGTATGCAGAACGGGCAGCAAAGAGGCAGACAAAGGCGGAGGAGAAGCCTACTCACGGGGAGCATGTGAAAATAACGATTATATAATATTTTTTGTGAGTGTGCATTGAAGGCGTGACGCAAACAATTTAATAGAGTAGAAATCACGGGACGCATTTTTTGGGGTGCCGGTGGGTACTTCAAGCGTCGAAAGGGTTATTTAACCTTTTTATTTGGTTTTTCACTGATTTTATGAGATACTTGTTTTTGTAAATTCGAGTTAACTGCAAGTTGTTTGAAGTTATGTGGCGCATACATATGCGTTTAGATATTTACATATTCTATTTACATATGTGCAGAGCGGCGCTGGACTTTGCATAACAGATTGTCTTCTCGGAAAAATATTCTATAACGCTTACGTTGCAAGCAAATGCCACATATACATAAAAATAATATGTAAAATGCATTTGAAAACCCCTTTGTGACTGCTCAAAATAATTAAGTAATTTATATTTCTTGCCTTTCTCCACAACTTTTTCTAAATTACTTACTCCATTCATTCACCGAGCTATTATTCATACTAAATATGCATAATATTTGCTTTCTCCCTTCTCTTTCTCTCCACTGTTGCAAGTAGACGTGCCATTCAAATGTCATTTCCATGAAAAAAACAACACAAAAGCAAAAAACTTAATTAAAATCAGATTTGTAAACTGTAGAGTATTAATTATGCTTTTGTTTTCCACTACACGTTTCTCTTCGTATTCAATTCTCGTTAATTCTATAAATCACCGGCTGCATTCGAAGTAGCAAAACAGACCTACTCCATTCACCTCGCGTCTAGTTCGCCTGAATGTAAATGAGCCACACAATCGTATTAAATGCTTCGGGTTACAGCAATATGATGGAAAGTTGCTATTGAAAATCTATTTATAACAACAGCAAATGCATAAATATATTTGAGGATTTCAAAAAAAAAAAAAAAAAATCAATAATAATTCCCCTTATGCCATGAGAAATGTAAATTTGTAAAAAGCGGGACCTGGACGCAAGTGCGCAGATGTGAATCTCTCAATGAGAAAAATGGGACGCCATCCTGAAGTAATGTAAATGCGGTCCCAGGGTGGGAGATCCAGATCTTGAAAATCTTCATGTTGGCATCAGAGATATAGCAGAGGACCTGAACGTCACTTACGAATTGACTCAACGTACTTAGTTGGGTTAATGTTTTGGGTATAAAGCAAGTCAATGCCAAATTTGTAGCTAAAGACTTGAACCTTTCGCAAAAACGACGTCAGTGGCGGGGAACCTAGCGAACATTGGGTTAATAACATTACATGTTCGATACATGTCCAACAATCTAATGAACGGCGCTCCAAAAATCAGTCAAAAACAAAAAAAAAAAAAAAACTAAATTCGCTGAAAGCCCTAGAAGTCGTCTAATCCGAGGCTTATAATAATTGGAATATATAAAATTGGTTTAAGCCTTGGCTTGCTTGTATTGGATCAAAAGTAGCCTATTTTGAAGGTGATAATAAATTATTTATAGTAAAAAGCGTGGATATGTAGTTTGTTGGTTAGTCCGCGTCAAATCTGATCACATGGTGCACAGAATTATCATCAATTCCAATACAAAAAGAACAAACAGACAGTTTCAATAGCCATAAATAGGTTAGGTTAGGTTAATATTCCTCTGCTTCCTCTGGTGGATACTGTGTCGAACCTCTCAGAGCTGGAGTGTTTTTATCCATCCGGACGACATGACCGAGCCAGCGCAGCCACTGTCTCTTAACTCGCTGAACTATGTCAATATCGTCGTATATGTATCTCATACTGCTCATCGTTCCATCGAATGCGATATTCGCCGTTGCCAAGGCGCAAAGGACTATAAATCTTACGCAGAATCTTTCACTCCGACTCTTCAGCTGTTGTCATCGTCCTTGCTTCCGCACCATATAACAGGACGGGAATAATGAGTGAGGGTACAGTTTTTGGTCGTCGAGAAAGGACTTTACTTCTCAATTGCCTACTCAGTCCGTATGTAGCACCTGTTGGCAAGAGTTATTCTGAGTTGTTGAGCTTTAGCAGTTGTAATATACCGTTAGTGCTCTGTTTATATAAAACTAAACAAATAATAAAAATAATATCGAAGATATTGCCAGATTGAGACAGCTAACGGTTGGTACCGAATATAAATCAGCACATGCTAGATATTTATTATGAGCCTCTCTTAGCCTGGTAAACAGCTTTCAGCATAAATTTAGGTCTAGAATCAACAGAAATTTTCTTGTTGCCCCTTTTTTTATTAACATTGATTTTGACATAACTTTTATGAACCATAATCTTCCATTCTGCCATGAAAGCTACAAATCCTTACTTTCCAGCGTTTTCTACCAGGAAAAGATACGACTCATTCGACAGGTGAGTGAAAGTGCCCTAAATTATAAGTTGTGAAATGAAATGAAAAAGAAGAAATGAAATGAAATATTCCCCTTCCTAATTTTACCCTCAATTGGAAATGAAATGCCAAACAAACTTAATGAAGTACAACCCAAAAAGGAGAAGGGTTACCAAATCAAAAATGCATAAAAATCCAAAAAATAAAACAAAAACTCGCTGAAAAATTGCCAATCAGCAAAAATGTAAATTCAGCGCGCTTAACGAGCTGCAAAATATGTGGCAAATTATTGCAAAAACAAAGGTAACCACGATAATATGTAACCAAAAAGTAACATAAATTCAGAGGAAGAATGCAACAAAGTGCAGCCTCTGCCATTAAAAATCGAAAACAAAGGCGAAATAAGTTCGAGAAATCACTTTCGAAATGTCCGTCAGCCGATAATTTGTGAAAACAACAGCTGTGTAGCGTCGCACGTCAATATACGCAGCTCGTTCACTTTCTGCGCATGCGTGCAAGCATTTTTGTGCACGTAGGTGTTTTCGCACCGCAGCGAAGTTCAGTAAGCAGCAATCAGCAGCCATTGCTACTTGCTTGATTGCTGAAATCGAAACGCAACGCAATGCAACGTAACTGCCACAAAGCACTGCGTTGACAACCAATTAATGTGACAGTTGCGTGCTACTTACTGCGCAAGCGCGCACATACTGCCGTCGTACAAGCACACGCACGCCTCACCGGCACACTGCGCTGCGCTCGTTGCCCGTCTGTATGCAACACTATACCGTTGCATGCTAACCATTCCACACATTTTGGCACAGGTAACCACAAGTCAGCAGCAGCCAGCCAGCCACAAGCGCGTGCGCAGATTCACACAACGCAGCCTCAGCTTCAGCATAGTCTTTGGCATCAGCATAGCCTTTGGCGTTCTTGTGCTGGCATTTCCTCGCCACACGGCCTATAACCAGTCAACCGACTCGGGCAGCACCAACTCCCTGTCGTCTTCATTGACTTTCAATGGAAAATCATAACGAAAATGGCAAAGTTGATGAGATTTAGTGTCCATTTTTGGTTGTGGCGGACCACAACTCGGCGTGCTTTACCCGTTCTGGCTTGTTGACTGCCGTCCTGCGCGGCTAACTTTGACGTTGTTGACATAGCTGAGTTCATATCCGCACGCTAACTGCTTGGTACTTGCGTTAGTAGGTCCCTTTGGTGCTTCAACGGTATGCTGAGTTCGGCTAATGAGCGCCTTTTAGGAGTTTCGTAAGAAAGAGGAAAGCTTTACGCTGCGGTAGAATTGAATTTGTAAAATTTGGGTTGGTGGGGCGGATTTGTTGTTTTATTTTGTCAGAAAATACACCAGTTTTAGAGTATAAAATACTTTCTTCTCCTGACGGAACTTCTTAGTCTTCCAATATGTAAGGGTCGAACTCGAATTTACTAATATCGATTTCGTATTCAAATCTGATATTTTTATAGTTGAAAACTTTAGTTAACCTTAATTTCGAGACCTTTTCGAACTCCACAACCACCTCCGAATACCATTCTGAAATACGATAGGCTCTTTTTGATATGAAAACTATCCTCTATTGAGTTTTAGATCGAAAAGCTCTATACATTGACCTCAGGTGTCTTCAAAGTCTTTGTACTCTAAGTTATGAGATTGTAAATTTATTCTGTTCATTGTTTTTGTCTTTGTCTTAGTCTTTCGGCGATCGATTCGAAAAGCTTTTTTATAACTGAACTAAAAGGGTCTTCAAAGTCGTCATACTCTATAGTAATGCACTAGATGGAAGCTTTTGGGAGTTTCTAGGAAAGATAGTATATATGGTTGTGTCCATAAAGTTCCCTTCTCTCAGCCAACCATATAGCTATCTTAAAAATTGCTCTTCTGAACAAAGAATGAAGTAAACTCAGATCGATCATTTGGTATAAATCAAACCATACCAGTTCTTCACCGATTCCAAGTATTATCTGGATACTATAATTTATTGATCATAAGAAAAAGTCACTATCTTAGACTGAAAGAACTTTCTTAGATAAAAAAAAACACTGATCTGTCCAAGCGGCCACGTTTACCCCAATATAATTTTTCTGCTGCCAACGGCCGACGACAAAAAGTTGAAGTTCTGCAAAGATTGATAATTTTATTCAGTATACTGATTAAGCATCGTTAGTATGACGTCAGCTTAGATTAAGCTTCCATATTTATATGTCTGTTAATAATATCATAAACATTTTGATGATGATTGAACAAAGGATTAAATAAAAAAAAACACAATATTTGTTATTGAAAATTTAATTAAAACTGTCTCCAACACTATTTGAAGCAAAATCAGAGAACAATGCCTGGCCTTTGAAGATCAACTCGTTGCAGTCGCATTAAAAGTGAAGCCAGCGCACATCGCTGGCTAACCATGCAACCAGTCGCACGAGTATTTTGTCACGCATTGACATATTTCTTTCAATTTCATTTTTATCAGTTAAAGCGCGCCACCGACATCTGACATACCCAAACGCGAATCAGATGACTGTTGCTGTCGCTCCCATTTTTACACTTGCCTTGGCACCACACCCCACGAACGCAAAGCAAATAGTCAAAACAGCATTAGCTCGCTCTTCCGGCCTTTGCCTACCAGATTCAAGTAGACACATTCCGCTCATTGGCAGCTGTAACGCATACACACGCCTACCTTTATGGAGATGGTCCCTGTTGAACTGACCAGGCGCTGGAGTTGCTGGCGTTGCCTACGAGTCTTCGAGTGTGTTCGTTCTTTTGCGCTTGCATGCTGTCCATATTTGGTGCCAATTAGCGTTGATGTTGCATGCAACATAACTGCTGCATGCCATGGGCGACCGAGCGGCATAGCCAGCAACAAAGTACTGTAGCACGTGTGTTGCTCGAGGAACGCTTTATGCGTGTTTTTATTCTATTCCCGATGCGCTACTGTGTTGGTTATTATACCATTGTCTGGAACTAAGCTCGAATGTAGCGGTATTATCCTTAGCTTGGGGTGAAGATTTCTATCAAATCTTTGAGACACTCTTTCTATTTTAAGGAGAAGGTGAAAACATTTTTTATAAACTATTTTGGTGAGTGGACCCCTAATCTTGAACATAAGACCATTCTTTAGGGACTTCATGATCTTCCAAATGTTCGATTTTCTCTTTTACAGAGGTTTAAGTGGTCCAAAACTTTATAATTTTAGAACACTATATTAAAAATTTTTCATCTCACCTTCAAAAGCATTTTGAAATAACAAAGTTTCCTATAAAAAACTAGTATCATGTAGTCTGGTTGATAACTTAATTCTGAAGTTGGGTTGGTCTCAGAATTCGAAATTCGATCACAAAGGAAAATATTGTCATCCTTAGTCTGTGTATCCGGGCAGCGCAACCCCTCGGCCCATATCAGTTCAACAGTTCATGGTTATTCTGGACTCAAAAACTA
>CM050325.1:90822722-90871351 GCA_027475135.1 Bactrocera correcta
GGTCCATTGTGCTGCCGACAGTGATTTTGGCAAAATACCTGAATGCCAGTCAGCTGCCCAATATCTCTTAAGCTCTTCAATACTCCAAAGAAATCGTGGAAGATATCCCGTCTCAATCGGCAGAAGTCTGATCATTCATGTGAATCAAGAATTGTGGGAAAAAGCCTTCGATTCTCTCAAAGTTATAGCGGGTGGGCCATCTAACGTTTTAAATTTGAATTATTTATATTTCGACATTGGAAACGTCAAATACCATTCGGAAAGTAACAGATATTCAGTAAAAAGTCTAAAATTTACGAAATGGGTCGCTATTCACTAGAAGAAAACTGGGAAATATTGAAAACTTTTTTCCAAAGTGGTGAGTCTTCAACCCAACCGTGGATGGTCAATTTTACCGAAAAATCATCTTTTCGGACGAGGCTCATTTCCACCTCGATGGTTACGTTAACAAGCAGAATTATCGAATTTGGGACACAGAAAACCCGCACGTAATCGTCGAGAAGCCAATGGATCCAGCACGAATAACTGTATGGTGCGGATTTTGGTCTAGTGGAATCATCGGCCCATTTTTCTTCGAAAATGAAGAAGGAATCGCCGTAACCATCAATGGTGAGCGATATTGCGCAATTTTAACCGAATTTTTCATCAAACAAATTGAAAACGTGCCATACAGCAAACGCTACACTCAATCATTCACGCCCTATCTTCGAAAATCGCATAATCAGCAAAAGAGTTGATGTGAATTGGCCTCCCAGAAGCTTCAATTTACTCCGTTGGACTATTTTCTGTGGGGATCTGTTAAAGATAAATATTACGCCAACCATCTAGAAACAATTCAAGATCTAAAGTACGAGGTTCAAGCTGCTGTAGCTGCCATAAGGCCTGAAACCATCGAGAAAGTACTCCAAAATTGGGTGGATCGGATAAGCTACTGTAAACTCAGCCGAGGTGGTCATTTGTCCGAAATTGTTTTCCAAAAATAAATTTCATAAACCAACCTTTTAAATAAATGTTAGAACTTTTAAAAATATCAAGCCGTTTTTTTTTATTGACTTTTTAAATTTAGAATTTTATATGGCCCACCCTGTACAAAAATAAGTACCACGATACCTAAGTACTATGATACCTTCAGTATCATTAGAGGTTCTATACCTTGCACAAAACTACTTCACTTGCAACTAAATAACTAATCAATAGATCGAATCTTTTTACTTTAGACTTTCTATTCAGATTGTGATCCTGCACTAAATTTTTTCCAAACTGAGTTAAATTCAGTAAGATCAAGTTACTCGATCCGTAACATATGGTTCAGGGTTAAAAAAATCAAAAGAAGCGCAACTGAGTCGTCACCAGAGCTCTTCCAAAAACCTAAAATGAAAACTTTCAAACTCTTAAGTCGTTGAAGACTGGTTCTTCATACAAATTTCTCATAATTCAGAAACGAGTTACTACAGCGCTATATTTCACCATACGACTAGGTATAAATATTTATTGTAAAACCTTTCAACAATTCCAAAAAGGTATAAAATTTTCTTAATCAATTAAAATCGCGTTCATTTTCCGGTTTCATGAAGTCATATTCCACGGTGGTGTTATCGACGAACATTATACAAGTGGACAAATTAGCCACAGTCTCCACCATCTGCGGCACGCCTCCCACGAAGTCGCGACTGCAATTCACACTGCCTTGCGTGGCGTTCGGTAACTCATTTCTCGCCTTATTAAGCGCGCTGACACCCAATAAATAGGTCTCTTTAATGTTCGCCACAATTTTCGACAAATTCAACAGCAGCACAGACAATTTGCCCAGTAAAGACTTCTTACCGGCGATCCTTTTATAAATACCAGACAAACTGTAAACATTCTTCTGAATAGTGCTCACTGTGTGCACGGTCTCTTGCTCAATGCGCAACACCAAATGCTTCGAATAGCTGTAACAGTCGACGCCCTCGTAGATGTGCTGCAGCGAGGCATTCAATTGCGGTATGTGCGAGTAGGTGCAGTAGGCGGCGCGTGCTCCGCGTGTCGCTACCTTGAACAGCACCCTTAGCGCTCTAAATATGTATCCCACGATTTTCGGTTTATTAATTTTAATTAGTTGCGACTCCAATTGCAGGGAATCTCGTACGATTTCGTCAATTTGCTGCTGTGCCTCGTCCAGTGTCTCCTGAAGCAGACTCTCAATGTCGTCGCGTTCGGCAAGCTCGACAGCGGTAAGATCAATGCCGGCGAAGCCCAACAATTCGGCAACTGTCGGCAGTGTTGTATTGTACAAATTGACTTTGTTGTTGTCTTCACCAAATGTATATTGTTGTTGGAAAGCATCGAAGTATTGCTCCAATTCAGCTTGAGCTGCTTTGTACTGTGGATCTTGCTCTTGCGTGTCGTCCTCATCTGGTTCCTCTTGAGGTACTTGATCCACTATGTAATTATATTGCTCTTGCAGGTAATAGAAAAGTGGCCGCAAAGCATTTATCTCCTCTGGTGTAAGATCAACGGCGCTATCGAGTATGCCACTGATCTCTCGGTACGCGAATATGGGCTGCAATAACAATTCGGTGCAATTTATTAACTGAGTTTCGAGTAAGTTGTTCGTTTTTCATTAAAGTCCTTACCGTTAAAGAAAGCAGTAGTATGCAAAGGGCCCCTTTGACTTGAAAATTCATTTTATTTAATTTTCTCTACCGTACACAATAAACAAACGACTTTATGCGTCCGTAACTCCGTGAATAGTTCCGCTGTTTGGCCGTTAAATGGCTTTTGTCGATTCTTATTTAATCTAATAATTTATGGCCTGCTTATCGGTAAAGCGATTAATACGATTAAATATTTCTGTTAACCTAAGGGCAAGGGTGTAAATGAGTTGCTTGTGTGTGTGAATATTAAGCTGTGGAATGAGGGTTCTATACCCAGATCTGATACAAATATAGTTAAAATAAGAAATGAGTATAACTCGAAAAGCATCGAAAGTCTAATAGCCATTCGGACGCTAATCATAACATTTAGAATCTCACTGATTATGAATAAAATCCCAGTATACCATAAAAACTTGGGAACAGCACGGCCGAAGATCTTTCAGGGTATAAGCAACTTCAGCGGCAATCAAAATTGGTTAGCGATTAGAATGTATTCAGAAATTATGTTTACAATATTCTTCTAAATAACACATTATAACCCCCCGTTAATAACGGGTGATCCAAGTAAAGATACTTTTTTCAATAGCCTGTATTTTGACAGATCACGCATGAGTCATTTCCAGCTGTCATGTTATTTTTTTCAGTATTGTTTGGCATTTCGTCATGGAAAGACTTGCTCCTAAACCACTTTTACAATCATTCTACTTTGTTACGAAAATGCTTATTCTGCATAATTAGCCTATTTGACCGAATAGATCACGTCTAGCAAGCAGTGAAGAAAATATATCGGCCGTAGCTGAGAGTGTACATGAAGGCCGTGTAGAGTGGGTGCGGCACTGTTCGCTGCAACTCGGACTGACGTATGAAACGACTTGGCGCATTTTACGTCGAGATTTTAAATCGAAAGCGTACAAAATACAGCTTGCGCAAGAACTGATGCCGCTCGACCATCCTGGGCTCTTGGAAAGTTCCAAGAAGATCGAATGCTTCCGAGCCAAGTTTTGTTCAGCGATGAGGCCCATTTCTGGCTCAATGGGTATGTAAACAACCAAAATTACAGTATTTGGAACGAAGAGCAACATGAAGAGACTCAAGAGCTGATATTTCATTCAGAAAAAACAACGGCCATCGTTGATTGTGGAATCATCGATGCAAATTTCTTCAAAAATGAAGACTGTGAGAACGTGACCGTCAATGACGTCTGCATTTGCGCCATGAAAACCGACTATTTGATGCCTTGTTTTGTTTCAACAAGACGGCGCTATTTTCCACACATCGCATCAATCAAGATCACTGATATCACACCGTTAGACTTTTTCCTGTGGGGATATGTAAAGTCTAAAGTCTATGCGGACAATACCGCTTCGATTCAGGCCTTGGAGCAAAATATCACGCGTGTCATTCGCTAGTTATCAGTCGAAATGCTCGAACGAGTCATCGAAAATTGGACTCATTGGATGGACCATCTGAGACGTAGCCGCGGTCAACATTTGAAAGAGATAAGCTTCAAAAAATAGATGCCAAAGAATGTTCTTTCGAATGATAATAAACATTCCCTATTAAATATGAGATTTCAGTGTTTTTTCTTTAAAAAAGGAGGTAGCTTGATCATCCGCTTGGAAAGTATCCAAGATTATTACGCGAATTTCCACTCTCCGGTGACTACTGTAAGGGCTGTTCACGCAAAATACGATCGTCTCAGATCCAGTACATTTCTCGACTCGATTTGACTCATCCCAATAGCGACAATTTTGTTTGGTGAGATTAATGACTTTCTCACCAAACAAAATTGTCGCTATTGGGATGAGTCAAATCCTCATGTGTTTCAGGAAACGCACTTGTATCTCCAAAAACTGATCGTTTTGTGCGGGTTGCGGTATGGCAGCAACATCGAGCATCAGTTCTTACGACATCTGGCAGGAAATGCCATTACCATCAACAGCAGCGATGTAGGGCGACTTCTTTTCCAGGAATTCCATGAAACCGACGCGGACAATATCTATTTCCAACGAACCGTTGCGCCGCCTCGCCTCATGTTTCACGTCTAAATATGGGCACAATGCTTGCAAAATTTGGTGAATCGTTAATTTCGTCAAATGGACGCCAAGATCATGCAAAGTAAGTTCCAGCCGTATTGGTGCACCGGGTAATCGAAAATTTGCGTAAATGGGTGAAGATATGCAAACGGTGTCGTGGTGGATATGTTACCGACATTTTGTTCAAATCATAAATGGTATGATCGGATCTTTAAGCTACAAATATATACTTTTTAAAATATCAAAATAACTTGAAAATCTTCAAGTTAACAACAACGATGCCTGATTGTATGCAACAATTAATATTGATCGCATGAGGCTGGAGATCGTGCAATAAATAGCCAAGTTCACCACCAATCTTATGATATTACGATAATCTGAATCATCCTGTAATTTGGTGAAATACACCTGGTTGGCAGCAAAGATATGAATTGGTTATTTTATTTGTGGTTCTAACAGTGGTACGTTTTTGCTTTCAACTTTCGTAAAAATTAAAATATTAGAAATTTTGTATGAAACAATTATGAATATTCAGTGTGTCGCTTAGACTAGTTAATTCATAATATTGCTAAGAGGTGTGCAAGCCCGAAATGATACATTGCAACACCAATTACTAGAATGAAACTGCGTTGAAAAGAGAATATTGTCAATGAATGAAAGATACATAATAGCAGAATAATTCAGATGGTAAATATTTAAAGGAAGATTTTCGAAGCTTAAGGGGGTATTCTACTCTAGAAATCAAATTTTGGGCAGTTTTTTAAATTTTATTTAAAAAATTTTTTACCTCCATTTATTATGATGCTTTTATTGATATATTATCAAAAGAAATTCTTAATCAGTAAGGATGCTGTTATAGTCCCTAAATCAGGGAATACGAATTTTTTTTTTTTTTTGAAAAATGGTGAATACGTGAAAATAAAAATCATTTTTTTTCGCTTTTTTTTTGAAATTCCTGAATTTTTTTTTAAATATTAAAAACAAAAATTTTTCGTTTTTTGTGATGTCGAAATTTGTTGAGGAAAGAATTTGCATTACATTTTGTTTACGGAATCAAATTTCTGCTGCGGATACGTTGAGGATGGGGCAGAAAGTCTTTGGTGATGAGGCTATGTCTAAAAAAAATGTTTACAAGTGGTATAGTGAGTTCCAAGCCGGCCGTGAACGTGTAGAGGACGAAGAGCGTCTAGGCGACCATCAACCTCAACCGATGAAGCTCACGTTCAACAAATCAAATATTTGCTGTTGAAAAACCGTCGATTAACAATTAGAGACCTTGCTGATGAAGTTGGCATATCGAAAGGCTCAGCCAATACCATTATGAAGGATGTTTTGGGCCTCAAGCGCGTCAAATATCGACTGGTACCGAAAACATTGCATTTTTTGGCGCGTTGAAGTGTGTGAAACGATGCTTTCCGACTACCAGGGTGTCATAAAATGCATTATAACTGGCGATGAGACTTGGATCTATGCTTACGACCCCGAAATAACCGATCAATCGAGCGAATATCGTGCCAATAGAGAGCCGAGACCAAAAATATCGCGCCAAAGTCGCTCAAAAATCAAGGTCATGTTGATTGTTTTCTTCGATTATCGTGGTGTTGTGCATTATGAATTCCTTCCAACTGGTCAAAAAGTCAACAAGGAATATTATTTGAACGTTATGCGCCGTTTGCGTAACGCTATCCGCCTAAAAAGGCCGGTATTGTGCAAAGACAATTCTTAGTTTTTACACCACGATAATGCACCATTCCATACTGCCCTCGTAATTGGTGATCATTTCGCCAAAAACTCAACCCATATCGTTCCGCAACCACCTTATTCACATGATCTGGCGCCATGCGACTTCTGGCTGTTCACCAAGCTCAAAAGACCGCTCCGGGGACACCGTTTTTATACGATAGAGTAGATTCAAGCCGCAGCGAAGACGGAACTGAAGGCCATCCCGGAAAGTGACTACAACCAGTGTTTCGAAAATTGGAAAATCCGTTGGCATAAGTGCATTGCATCGGGAGAAGATTACTTTGAAGGGGATGAAATTGATTTGGAAGAATAAATAAAGAATTTTCAAAATAAATACAATGTCACCTTTTTTGGGCACAGTAGTATAAAGAAGGTTCACACAAAATTTCAAGTAAATCGGTTGTATAGAACTTGAGATAATGCCGGTACCGTGTGGAAAAAAGTAGTTCCGAGAAAAACGCGTTTAAAAAAGTGAGTCTACCTACCTATTGGTACTGAGTCACTAAAGTAACTGTAGCTCTTAAAATAATTTTAATTTTTAAAAATCCTTTGAGGATATGTTCTTAAGGGTCTTAACTTTAAATATATGAAAAAAAAATCGATTTTTTTTTAATTCTAGAGTAGAATACCCCCTTAAAGCACATTAAACATTTGCTTTGATTCTTGCTCTGGTTTCCACATAAGATCCATTAAACCCAGCACCAGCTATACTTGGCTTTCAGGTTAATTTAATAAAAACATATTTTTTACTTTAAAAATCCGATTACTTTCATTAAATTATGTATATAGGTATAACAAATCGAACTTGCATAAATACCAACTGATTTCAAAATCTAAGAACACTGAGTTTGTGTACTTTAAGAGAAATATATACCTGTATATACATATATTTTAATGTTTAGACATCTCTTTCTCCCACACATTCATTGATGTCATCATAAACGCTATCGAATAACTGACGTAGCTCATCGAACTCCTCGCAGCTATTGCCTTCAAGTACCGCCGCATTCTCAGTGGCAAGTAGATCTAGAATGTTTTCAGAAGCCGCCGAAAGACGCTGATCAAGCGCACCAATCCGACTGAGCACACACATGGTAATGCCAGCGATATCTCTATTGCTCTCTCGACCTCTCAGCTCAGCCACATTACAAACGTTAAGGACATTTCGTGCTTCCACTGCAGCGCCACGTATAAAATTGAGCTCAATATTGGACTCATTCTGCAAAGCAGCTAAATTTTTTGTCAACATTGCTCTGCAGCTCTGTAGTTTAAACGTAAGTTCTTGCTCAAAATTTGCTATAACATAATTGTGTTGCGAATAACAGTGTTGATAAAGGCTCTTAGAACGCGTAGCGAGTAATCTAGCGTTAAGGCGTTCCTCTATTACAGGTTCATAGTCATCGAGTTCAGTCTGGATGTAACGCATAGCAGTCACAGCTTCAAGCAGCTGAAATTCGGTTTCATTCCAAGTCAATCCCGCCTGAAACTCGGCATCCGCAACCAGCAGCTTCACACCTTCGTAAAGTGGACCGTGATGCTGCGAGGTTAGCCATGGGCTGTAGGGTAGAGCTTGTGTTAGCAGCTGAATGCGAGATGAAAAGGAAACAGTTAAATGAGATTTCCTTGTTTAGAGCAGTGTGGACTTACAATCAGAGTTGCACCAAAGTGTAGAAACAGCAAAACCACGCTGAGCTCCATGTTATATTCTAGCACGTAGTTTATTCACTTGTGTTTCTTTCAATGCTTTCCGAAAATCAATAAGCTCAAGCGTTCTATTCAAAATGCTTCGAATTAATTGTGAAACTAATTGCTTGCGTAAATTGTTTTGGCCAAATTTTTGGAACCTAATTAAGCAAATTGATGTGATAGCTTCACTTATCTCGCTGATCGGAGAGATAAAAATGTTATCTGCATGTTACTTTGTTTTGTTTTGACGACCTCTTATCACTCATTCGATATGATCTTCAATGTGATGATGCCATCATCGACGCAGCACCGAACATTTATGTTTAATGTCATTCGGTGATTCACACGAAACGGTCAAAATGCGTTACCACAACCTATTCCTTGTCATACTCGCCATCTCGGGCGCCAAGGTGAGCTTTAAAGTCAACAAAATTTTAAATACATAATATTTACGTCTATCTCTACAGTTCGCGCTCGCTGCGGATGCGCTTCAAACTATATCCTCAACAGCTGAAGGATCGGACAACAGCGCCAATGGTCCGGTCACCGCCGCAATTGAAAACCTGGCCTTCAACGTTGCCTCCATCGCCGATGAGATCGCACTGCAAGTAAACCGAAAGCTGGAACGTACGGCTAATATTCTACATGGCAGCATCGAAACGCTGACCACCAACGCATTGGAGCAGCTGGCCCTGCCGATCTTTCAAGCCAGTCGTAAGCTAAGTCATGAAAGCTGCAACACCACGCTATCTGTAGCGGATCTTCGTGCGAGCATCCATGCGCAACTTAGTAATTGCACCGAAGACCTCAACGCTGTGTTGCAGACTTACAAATTCGATGCGGAACAAACCATTTCGACAATAGAGAATTTAATCGATGAGGTTGTCAATTTGCCAAAAGCGTGTCATGTGTTGTTGGCGCGTTCCGCTTCGTCTGAAGATGCGCCACAGAATTTTGCTTCGACTACGAGTTGCTTTGTCGAGCGGATGACTGTTTGGAATGAGCAGGTTTCAAAGGAATTGGATGGTGTTGCTCAGCTATTGTCACGTACACGTCAACTTTCTCAGGAGAGCGAGGCACAAGCACTATTTTGTGTTGGCGAGCTAGTGAATGCCGTTGGTAAGCTCATTGATGAAGAGTTAAGCAATTGCTAGAGTGCTAATTCATTTGAAAATACTTTTAAAAATTTCTTTGAAAAATAAAATATTCGGTATTTTCATTTCGGCTGGCATTGCCGAGCTTTATGGAAGCTGTAAAATGCAGATTATCATTTCTATTATTATTTGATTTATAGTTTTGGTTGTTTGGTCTCACATCGGGAATAATAGTATATTCAAAACATAGATGACTTTTTTTACTGACATTGAGACCAAAGCATTTAGCGTTGAGTCATTGCGAGAGTAGCTTCAAATACGTCTCCGAACATCCAAACATTGTAGCATGTGTTCGGTCAAACATGTATTAAATTTTCGATCATTCGTCAATACTTCTTTATAATTAAGATGGATTTGAGTCACTTAGATACCACAACTCTTAATATAATTATCAAAAAATTATCAATACATTTTCGAAAAGTTCGTTCTATTCTTGAAACCGAAACCGAACCGCTTACACGGTTATAGCCGAGTGAAAAAAGCGCACCAGTCGTTTCTTCATTTTGCAATGTGGCGCCAATTGGAGATTCTTTTCTGTTCTGTTCTTTCCAACGGAGTCGGCGTTTCAGAGCTGGAGTGTTTTTATCCATTCGGACGACAGAACCTAGCCAGCGTAGCCACTGTGTTTTAATTCGCTGAACTATGTCAACGTCGTCATATATCTCATACAGCTCATCGTTGCACCGAATGCGATATTCGCCGTGGTCAATGCGCAAAGGACCATAAATCTTCCGCAGACCCTTTCTCTTGAAAACTAGTAACCTCGACTCATCTGATGTTGCCATCGTCCATGCCCATGCACCATATAGCAGGACGGTAATAATGAGTGACTTATAGGGTTTTGTTTTTGTTCGTCGAGAAAGGATCAATTGGCTACTTAGTCCAAAGTAAATAGCACCTGTTGGCAGCGGATATTCTGCGTTGGATTTCGAGTTCTAAGATAGACGAAATTATCTGCGACTTCGAAGTTATGCTCAACGTCAGTTTACACAGCCGTATTAGTTATGCGGGTATACTAAATTCAGACAACGCGGCATAAAGGCAGCTATTTTCCGTGCTGTCAAAAGCTTCTTTCAAATGGACGAAGAGGCGGTGTGTGTCGTTTCTCCTTTCACGGGTATTTTCCAAGATTTGGTGCTTCAGCTACACTGATGAAGTTCAGTGGACTTTAACCTTTCACTCGAGCCTTCTTTGCGTTCGTTGGTTTGCGATTTTTGCCGCACAGAGGCGGGTGCGTATCTTGGCTGCAACAAGAAAGTGATCCGAGTCGATGTTAGGACATTGGAGCGTACGGACAACTAAAACACTGGAAACGTATCTTCAATCTATCACGACATGATCGATCTGATTGGTGGCTTTTCGATTCGGAGAAAGCCAGGCGTTAAAGTCACCAAGCATGATTTGACATCGTGGCGAGGGCAGCTCTCATAAGTACGCTCCCAGCGCTCATAGAAGGCGTGTTTGGTCACATTGTCCTTCTCTTCCGACGGAGCGTGGGCGCAAAACAGCGATATGTTGAAGAGCTTCGCTTCGAAGCGGATCGTGGCTAGAAGTTTAACCACCGAGGTGAAAGCAAGGACTCGGCCACGGAGTTTCTCCCCACACCAAATTCGCGCTTCTTTATATGGCCACTGTAGTAAATGCCACAAGGATGTACTCGTCCCGTCCTTCGCACTTCTTGGACGGCGGCGATGTCAAGTTTTTTTATGCGGTATCTCCTATACAATAAAAATACAAAAGAACTTGATTTTACTATTGTTTTAACTAGACAAAGTTTTCTTACTTTGTGGACTTTATGTCGTCGGTGGTTCGGACAAACTTAATCCACGAGAATCAAAAAGAGATCAATTGAACTCCAGCCATCTTTATTAGTGTTAATATCATTGCCAGATTTCAAATGGTTCCAAACTGAGTCCAATGCTTTGTGGTTAACTTAAGGCTTTTTGATGAAAAGATAGATAGTGATGGTGGTCTAGGGAGTATCTTAAATACTATGTGCAGAACTATGTACATACTTGGCATTACTGGTCTTTCGAATTGAGAAAATGGGGAAACGTACCAAAAAAAGTTATTAGAATTATTTTCTGTTTCTTCAGTCGTTTTTTTATAAAATTTGTTGTTGCAACTTATAATATTTTAGCTATATATAGTACATATATGTATTTATCCAAACTCCTGCAAGAGTTTGTTAGTGTGCATAGCCATGCGCATGTCCTTAAGTGCTATCAAAATCAGCCCTTAACAAATAATATAAATTTTTTCACTCATAATCGTTACTTTTTTGCTCGTCTTCTGCTCGACTAATTCATTTTACCTAAATTTGAGTATTTGTCTGACCATCTGACGCACACGCGCCTTCGTAGTGCACGTGTTCAAGATCGAACGGAAAGACAGCGTCGCTTGTAAATTAGTAAGTAACGCTGCGCCTGCGCAGACACATACGCATCAAATTGGCCGAGGTGGAGTACGTAAACCATTTCGACATTTGGAACACAGTTGTTCATATACATGGCAGTATGTATATATATGTTTGTATGTGTGCGTATGGAGCATATCTAAGCGTATCCTTAACTAACACCTCGGCAGCAACCACCATTATTAATTTGTTTACGGCTGTTTGGATGATTATATACACATCCCTGTATATATCGATGTATGTACATATGTCAATGCACATTACTATGTTAGTGTATGCGTGTAACTGAGAAAGTGTGCGCCATCGTTGGGGGCAACTAAATCAACTCTTACTTTGAGCGCCATACGCTCATTATTTCTTTTATGATTTGTTGTTATTTTTATATACCCAACTGCAGTTGGATTCTGAGCGGTATTGCAACTTTATTCCATATCAATGAGTTCTAGTAAACTTATACTAATCTCATTGAGACCTTTGAAAACCTAACATCGGACAATCTGTTCGAGTTTTGCTTCAAGCTCTCTGTCGAAGTTTGGAATCATTTACAGAAGCAAATGACGTGGCTTAATAAATCGGAACTATTTTATATTAAACTTTTGCATTGGCTTACTGACAGGAAGTACTGTCGAAATTTCTAGCGAGTTAATATTCGGTGAGCATAGTTAGCTTCAATTAGCTACGGTTGGCAAGAGGATATTAAGAACTCAAAGGATTTTTAGAAATCTGCACTTTACACCAATAAAATGATGGTGGAACCCAAATGACGAGTAGCGCCGCTCGTAACTCATTGTCTCTACACAGCAGTTTTAAACCCGCTTGAGAAAGAAGTTTCAGTTTCTACCGAATACCTAGGGGTTCAAACTAAATAATCGAGTGAGAGGTGATGTCTTTTTAACAGGCCCGCAGTATCTTCAATGCTAGATCACAGAAATTATAGAAAGCCGTCTCGTTCTAAGGAAGAGAGTGTTTACAACAAGGCCGGGTGGTATCGTGGGACTGACATTCAACCTTCTTCTTCTTTATTGACGTAGACACCGCTTAAGCGGTTATAGCCGAGTTTACAACAGCGCGCCAGTCGTTCTTCCTTTTCGTTGTTTGCGGCCAATTGAGGATTGTGTAGCCAGGTTCTTCTCCAACTGTTCTTTCCAAAGGACTGGAAGTTTCCCGCTTCCTCTGCTTCCCCCGGTGGGTACTGAATCGAAAAGCTTCAAAGCTGGAGTTTTCTCTTCCATCCGGACAAGGCCTAGCCAGCGCAGACGTTGTCTCATAATTCGAAGTTATGACTGTCAACAGTGACGTGGGGAGCAACGACTTTTTGTTTGATAATAGCAGATTTATAAGGGTGGTCTCTCATCCGAGGCTGTTTATTACATGGCAGATCCCAAATCCAGCGAACAACCATGGTGAGGGATGGGAGGCCCTTCAAACGATTAATTGATTTGATTGACATTAATCACGAACGAAACAAGTGAACTTTCAGAGTGGGCTGGAATGTTCCAGCTTAGCTTTGTTCCCATAAGGACACAGTTCTACGTAATGCTTAATTGATCAATTATATCGAAAATTGCTTAGCTGACCACCGTAAGAACCACTTTCGAGCTTTCAGTCAGACTTTGGCTTGTTCTAAAGTCGAAACAAAAAAAATTGGGATATAAATCTCTCAGCTGCCGGAGCAAAACTCAGAAGGAAACGTCGAAGATCCTATAAAATATATATACTTAGAAATGATCAGCATGCTGAGCTAAGTCGATTTAGCAATGTCCGTCTGTCTGAATGGGTCTACAATTTTGCCAGCTGTTCTTTTCTCTCCAAGAAGCTGCTTATTTGTCGGAATGACCGATATCGGACCTATATAGTACACAGCTGCCATACAAACGGAAGAATCGCTATAAAGTATTAGTATGGAAAACTTTTTCATTTGACGAGATATCTTCACGAAATTTTGTATGAGTCATATTCTCAAGCAATAATACATCCGAAGAAATTGTTCGGATCGCATCACTATAGCATATAGCCGCCATACAAACTGAACGATCGGCATCAAGTACTTGTATAAAAATCTTACTAATTTTACGAGATACCTTGACGAAATTTGTAATGTATAATTATATAGAGCAATAATGCAATTTCCAAAGAAATTATTCAGATCGCATCACTATATGCTATAGCTACCATACAAATTGAACGATCAAAGCAAGTTCTTCTAAGAGCCTTTTGTATTTGTAAAGGGTATTAGGCTTCGGTGCAACTGAAGTTAAGGTTTTTTTCTTGTTTCTATATATACAGTTTAAGGAAAAAAAATTGTTCATTTTTTTAAATAAATAAAAAAATATAAAAAAAATCGGCCCATTTCGGGATTAGCAGGGATAGTTGTCAAATTAATTGAAGTTTTTTTAAGGAAAAAAAATGACGAACTTCCAAAAAAAGACGATTTTACTTAAAAAAAACGATTATTTTGTATAGTTGATAGTGTTAAATTTTTTTCGTGTATTTTTTTGAAAAGTTCATTCAAAAACAACATTTAAAAAAACGGTTCCCAAAAGTAAATTTCTACGAAAGTTATGGCTATTTGAAAATAAAAAAGACATTTTTTAGCAAAAAAAATAGCAAAATTCATAACTTTTTTGAAGTTAGACCAAATATTTTGAAAAAATTCTCAAAAATGTTTTTCAAAGGGTAGAAAAGGATGGATAAGTTTCAGCAAAATTTAAAGGGGTCGGGTTCAAAAGTGGTCGATTTGGTATGGAATAACCCATATGTTATACAATTTTCGTTTCGGCACGAGTATGGTCTACCTTATTCGATTCCATTTCTTAGTTTTTTTCTTTGCAGAAACAGTTAACCAATTGTAAATTGGGAACAAGAAAAAAGTGTAGTTTTTATTGTATTTTCTGATGCCACTAAAAGGCTTCCCCCAATTTTGTTACTGCAACGCTTTTTTCATTGTCTTGTGTTGCTTTTTTTCTGCTCCTACAACATTCGGCTTTGAACCTTTTTCCTCTTCATTGCCACCGAAAAAACCGATCGGAAGAAGCCAAAAAGCAGGAACGGCAACACGCCAGCCAGCGAGCCAATGTTTCCTGCTCGTGCGCACGCATCAACGAAGGAAGCAAACGAGTGCCGTAGAAAGGATATCCAATTTGCTTAAGTCAAAGTGGCAACAGATGACGGCGCGCGCGCATGCGCTATGCCACACCAATACAACCATAACACAAACAACACTTTATAGTATGGATTACTTAGGTGTATTTATGTGTGTATGTGTGCGTGTGATTTTGTTTGTATTCGTGTGCTATTATGCGATTTGTGATCCTGCGGCCGTGCATCCTTCCCAACTGACATGACATATGTTGCACTTTCGGCTACACAACTCACCTCCACATCGCCTCCGCCGCATAAAACCAACATCAAGATGAGCAACAACAACAACACCAAATACGAGCGCACAAGCGCCAAAGTTACAACAATGTTAGCTCTAATCCACACACAAACATACACTTATACACTGAACTCCAACTCGTTGCCACTTAAGTACTGTATAGTGTTATTGTAAACCGTCAACAGTTGGTACAACGAAGTGTCTCAGCTGAGGCGGCATGCCACTGATATCGCCGAAGATTCTACGATTGTCTGAAATATCTCCAAATTTTTTTTCTAGAAGCACACACACACGCTTGCAGACACCTCAATTTTCGTTGCTGTGGCAGTTTTTTTCGCTCATCGCCTTAAATGAGCTGCCAAATCAGTAGCTTCTTCAGTCATATTCGTGCTTTCTACACACAACGTCTGGTATGCCTTGTTGTCAATTAAAACGACATCAATCAAAAGCTTACACCAAGAAAACTACAGCGAACCCTTATGTGTGTGTGTGTGTTGGTGTGTTTTTCGGCACGTGATGTCTGGCGGCAACTTTTAGAAAATTTATAACCACTTCTGCTCTCGTTTTGCCAATGAATTTACAGCGAAAACGCATGTGAGATCTAAATGCCCATTGAGTTCTTGTTCAGCACTCAATTTGGTCCAGTATCTGGTCTCTTAATTTAGCGCCGCATAAAACCGTAATGTGCTGCAAGCGAGCCGTTGCAAATCGGTGTTGCATTAATTAGTTCATTGGTGGCTTGGCGGTGGCCGAAATTGTCGGCTTGTTATTAAAATTGTATTAAGTAAATAACCTGCGGTGCGGCGATTCGCAGAAACTGTCACTGATTTTGCACGCAACGGCGTTTTTGTGGACTCTGCTATTTTTAGGTCTTGACACAAGTTATACTTTTATTATATATATATATTTATATATATACATAAATATATATACATATATATATATGTATGCGGAAATTTAGTCTGTCGTGCGACTGATTACTCTTGCCATTGGTTCATAGTCCACTTCGAGTAGCCAAAATACACCACTATTAATTGAAAACAGCAGTTGCATAAGATAAACTGTCGTTAAAGTTGTGTTAACAGGTCGATCTGCCAGACCCATACACTCTATAAAACATCAGATCAAATTTTTATTTTTTTTTTTGACAAAAAACCTTCATTTTCGCGAATATTAATACAAATCTTTATAATGTTCTAGAAAATAAGCTGTTTCTTAACTAATATTGGGTAGTCGAAAAAGTCTTTTCGTATTTCTAATCAAACTTCAACTTATTTTTTATATTTATAATAAACTTTAATGAACCAAATATGTACCATTTTGGTCGACCACTTTTTGCCATTTTTCCGCTAGAGACATTATTCCATGAGTGTAAAACTTTTCTGGTTTCTCGGCGAAAAACTGCGAGAAGTAATTTTCATAGGCTTCTCTTAAAGCCAAATTTACTGCATTAAGGGAGTTCAACGTTAGGGTTATATGGTGAAAACTTCCCAGCCAAAATATCGCCGGTTTTTCTGAGTCATTAAAGATGTGTTTGGTCTAGCCTTGTCCTGATGGAAGACAAAGCCCTTTCTCAGTCTGGCACTTTTTTCCGATAACATGTAGATTCTACATTGTAGAACCAATCGTTCGACCAGACTGAAGCAGCTCATAGTGGATGATTCCTTTTCAATCCGACCAAACATTCAGCATTACCTTTCGAGGCGTCAATCCTGGCTTTGAGGCCATTTGTTGAGCTTCATCACGCTTGGACCACAATCTTATTCGCACAATATTGTCGTACTTGATCCACTTTTCGTCTTCTGTTACCATTCGCTTCAGAAATGGTTCGATTTCATTTCGTTTCAGCAAAAAATCGCAGATGTTATTCGGTCTATTCAATTTTTCACAGACAATTCATGTGGTACCCAAACATCGAGCTTCTATTTGTAGTCAGCCTTTTTTAAATGGTTCAAAACTGTTTGATGATGAATGTTAAGTTCTTTAGCGATGTCAGGGCTGCTTATGTGACGGCCCTGGTCAATCTTTTCCACAATTTCATCGACTTTTCCAACGACAGGTCGACTAGAGCGAGGTGCATTTTTCACATTGAAATTTCCAAAACGGAAACAAGTGAACCATAGTTGTGCTACACGAACTGATACAGCAGCGTCTCCGTAAACTTCACAAATTTCATTGCTGGCTTGAGTGGAATTCTTTCCATTTTATACAAAAATTTGAAAATTTATTCATTGTTTTCACTTATTTTTGAACAACTGTAACCTCTTTCATCTTCCCCATATTTTATTTTTTATTTTATATTATTTTGGTTAAATGAAGCTTATAATCTCACCTTTCTAAGACTATATGGTGTGTCATACCATTGATTGGTAGCACCGGAGATATACGACTGCAATGACATCTACTGACGAAATACGAAAAGACTTTTTCGACTACCCAATATTTCTTCAAAAATGATGGTGGTGAGAACGAAACCGCCAATGGCGACCGTTATCGTGCCATGATAATCGACTACTTGATACCTGAAATTGAAGCTTGTGATCTCGGCGACACATATCGCAATGGGTTTATTGAGAGAACACTTCGATGAGCAGATTCTATGAGTTCACTCCCGCTTCGTTAAAGCCTTAGATCGAAACATCTCGCGTGTCATTGGCCAGGTACCAGCCGTAATGTTAGAACTAGTCTTCGAAAATTAGAAAAATTAATGCCGTAGAATGTTCCTTCGAATGATGATAAACATTCCCCATTAATTTTGAAGTTTCTGTGTTTTTTCTTTAAAAAATTAGGGAACCTCGAAATGGATCACCCTTTACAAGCATGTTAACGGTTAATCAAGCTTTCCATGCACCTGTTATAAGTTTCAACTGGGATGATCTTTTAGCGCCTTCAGTGAATCTTCAGTTTATTTTTCGTTTTCGTCTTATTTATGGTGCGTCTTTCGTTAGATTGTTAGACAGTTTCGACGAAATATTCATAAAACCACAGCTGGATGGGTTTGATGAATGTAAGCAATTCAGCTACGTTGTCAAGCACCTCTTTTACGACCTCTACTCGTCGTCGGTTTAGCAAAGGATTCAGGTCTTTTGGTAGGAGTTTTGCGTTGACACGCTTTATATTTGAGTCGATCCATAAGAGGATATTGAGATCTCCTGCTATCTCCATGATGTCAACGCGGCGATTTTTAAACACTTTTTTTTCAACTTTTTCAACGGTATCGTCAATAACAGAGGAACGATAGACGACTCAAGTAAGGTAATTTTCCGCTGACTTCACCACTTTCATCGAAAGGTTTTACCAATCCGTAACAAATGCTGTTTCAATGGACTAGTCCGGGTCAGTTTCAATTAAGTACTGCACTGATCTCATTATTCGTCAGCCTCCATTTCCAAATGTTCAGTTATTATACGTGTTGGAGCGGTTAGAGGTATACACTACCACCCGTAGATCCGGTTACAAGAAACAAAATAAACACAAAATAGAAAAGAGACTAAACAAAACTTCAACACAATCGGGTCTAAGTAAACGGAATGAACCCGGGTTTTTATTAGATCATAGACTATGAACTCGACAGTATTCCTCCAATTATTTGAGGAACCCAAATACTAATAATAGCATAAATTTAAAAATTGACTTCCTCGCAATGACAATAAAAAACCCGACTTTTAGAAGTGAATCTAGAGCTGAGAAGTCTGCACAGCTACATATACATACTTGTATAGGGGTTTAAAACATCAATGCGATATGCTCAAAGCCGGTGGAGATGTGTCAAAAGCAAAATGCATCAGCTCATCTGCAAAATGTGGCTAGTCGTTTGGAACCTTAGTACACTGTCTCCTGTCTTCAAGAAAGCCGACTCTACGATTTGAGCCAACTATTGAGAGATCAGCGTTTCGATGCGAGAGTAGTCGGTTAAAGACGTGGCTGTAGACCATGCCTCTGATGGAGTGAACATGTAGAAGAAGCGGTGACTAAACTTGGAAAACGAGGCTGGAGAAGATGCGCGCGTAGCAGAGGCGCCTGGAAGGCATTATAACGTCAGATCGAAATCCAATTGAGTTGACACGATCAGTTATATATATATATAGCGTTAATTATATGAATTCAGTTAAAATTTCCACATGCAACAATGAATTTACGATCCAATGTTTTTCCGATGTTATACTTGTACATAGAAACTACCATAGTTTTAGCGAAAGCAGTCTAATCACCAGTGCCAAATCTTGGAAAAGACTGGGCTTTAACAGCGATAACGATGTCTACATCAACAAAGAAGAAGAAGAAGCTGAGGTGCAGTTTTCAAATATCCTTCAAAGGATTGAACGCAATACGTAGTTGGGACAAATTTGTAGAACTGATCTGAAGACCATCATGCCTACACTTTGAAATTTCAGCTCTTTTGAATACGATTTTTGATTTATGAATCAATGTGTATATATGGTAGATATGTATGTACATTTTTCTTCTGTCAGCTTTGCCTTCCTTACTGTTCATTCTTTCCATATAAATACTCGTCTGTGTGCTCTAAAGACGATGTCATCTTCGTATGGGCACTTCCCTTTTCGCGGCCGAATTTATTTCCTACGTCTTAAGGGTTGTTTCAGTTATTAAATACACAGTTACTCTTATATACAGGTAAGTTATGTATATTGCTATATACTTTCTACATACTTATGTATACGCTTGTAGATCTTCTTCCATAAATGTCTGCGTACCCATGTCGGACATCTGTGATGTAGTCAAACAATTTACGAGTTACCTTTGCTGATCGATGCAGCGGTAATTTGCTGCAAACGTAGTTGTTGCCACGTGCCGCACACACAGCCAACACCAGTAAGCGTGCAAAGGACACGAATGTTTCAACCGTGACTACACGCTGGACACGCTTACTCGATCAACAAGTTTCAGAAATTAAAATAAATAAGGATACTATACTATTTACTTACATAATGTATACATATTATATAAATAATTATATGTATATACTTAAACAACAAATCCCTCTATAGCTTTTTATTGTATCATACGTTATTTGTCATATATAAATACTTATAAACACTCAACTCTGCTACTACTTAGAACAACCTCCTTTTCTAGTCATAAAATGTAAGCTCCAATTCAAAGTGAAAGTTTATGAAGCTCGGCAGGCAGCCAGAAGTGTGTGGAACAGTATTTCATTGTGGCTTTTTTGACTGCATTAATATGGCGGCAGCTGGTCGATCAATCAAAAAGTTGTCAAATAAATGTCATAGCGAATTTGCAACTACAATCAATCGCTGGTTCAATGAATTTTAAATAGTTATTGTGCATAAATACATGCGAAAACATTTCAATCGTCGAAAAAAATAAGTCAAGCTATTTTAATATCCTAAAAAAAGAGTAATTTCCCTTCAAGGGGTAATCGATTGTGTGCAACTTGACTTGCGGTTAGCTTTGCGGTTGTCGGCAATTGCATGTAAATTTTAATGTCATGCACCCTAAAGTCGAATACAGTGTACTTTTGCCAGAGTTCCTAATGTGTATAAGTATTGGTTAGGTTCGTAAAATATATACATATATGTACATACTGTATTTACTATAAATATATCTATATATATATATGTTTTATGTTTTATACGGAAGCAGACAAGATAACGTATAGCCATGACAAAAATAATCTGCAATCACCGAGGTAATATCGGTTTTTTTCACTATTTAGTTCAAAAGAAATCTGCTTACATTTTAAAGAAATATTTCACGAAATGTTCTACAAACATAGCTGGATTCTACAAGATCAGCTTCGCAGAAGCCTATTTAAGCACTCAGCTGCGAGGAAATTCAGATATCCGTCCATATATTCATACTATATATAGGGTGGGCCATATAAAATTTTAAATTTAAAAAGTCAATAAAAAAAAACGGCTCGATATTTTTTAAAGGTCTAATATTTATTTAAAAGGTTGTTTTATGAAATTTATTTGTGGAAAACAATTTTGGACAAATGACCACCACGGCTGAGTTTACAGTAGCCTCTCCAATCCATCCAATTTTGGAGTACTTTCTCGATGGTTTCAGGCCTTATGGCCGCTACAGCAGCTTGAATCTCGTACTTTAGATCTTGAATTGTTTCTGGATGGTTGGCGTAACATTTATCTTTAATAGCTCCCCACAGAAAATAGTCCAATGGAGTTAATTCGTAGCTTCTGGCAGGCCAATTCACATCACCTCTTTTGCTGATTATGCGATTTTCGAAGAAAAGGCGTAAATGATTGAGTGTAGCATTTGCTGTATGGCACGTAGCGCTTTCCTGCTGAAACCAAATGTTGTCCAAGTCTTCCTCTTCAATTTGTTTAAAGAAAAATTCGGTTAACATTGCGCAATGTCGCCCACCATTGATGTTTACGGCGGTTTCTTCTTCGTTTTCGAAGAAAAATGGGCCGATGATTCCACTAGACCAAAATCGGCACCATACAGTGATTCGTGCTGGGTGCATTGGTTTCTCGCCGATTACCTGCGGGTTTTCTGTGCCCCAAATGCGATAATTCTGCTTGTTAACGTAACCATCGAGGTGGAAATGAGCCTCGTCCGAAAAGATGATTTTTCGGTAAAATTGACCATCCACTTGACTCACCACTTTGGAAAAAAGTTTTCAATATTTCCCAGTTTTCTTCTAGTGAATAGCGACCCATTTCGTAAATTTTAGACTTTTTACTGAATATCTGTCACTTTCCGAATGGTATTTGACGTTTCCAATGTCGAAATATAGATAATTCAAATTTAAAACGTTAGATGGCCTACCCGTTACAATATGTACTACTAAGAGCAAAAAATGGTAAGACTTTGTTCATATTCTTCATTATCGCTGTCGTCTCCCCCGAGGAATCCCTTTTAGCCACAATTCACCTGTGCCAAAGTTTGCTCCAATCCTCGAAACAGTCGTTAAAGTTGATTTCCGGAACATTCTTCAATGCGCATAGCTACTTACAGTTAATGTCGTCCATTGACATCCCTGGTTTCCCAAAGCAACCTTTGAGTTTGCTGGTTAAAAGTCAAACGGCGCTAAATCAGACGAATACGGTGGTTGGGACACAATATATCTTCGCACAAACAACGCATAACACTCAAATAATATTCCCTGTTGATAGTTTGACCGGTCGAAAAGAATTCGAAGTGCACCACACCTCGATAATTAAAAAAACTGTCAACATAACCTTGATTTTTGTCCTACTTTGGTGTGGTTTTTTCGGCTCCGGCTCACCTTTGCTACGATATTCGGCCGATTGATCGTCAGTTCCGGGTTGTAATTAGAGATCCAAGACTCATTGCCATTAATAAAACATTTCATGACATTCTGTTAGTCGGAAAGCATTGTTTCACAGACGTTAACGCGACGCTGTTTTCGGAAAAAAATTCTCGAACTTCTTTGAATAATTTGTACCAATCAAAAACAGCATGTTGGAAATGCAAATCTTTTCTATCAACCACAAAAGAGTTAAACTGACTACAAAAAAAATAACAGACAATTTCTTCCAAAATCACTATATATGTAGCTCGGATAAGTTGATTGACTCTTACTGGTCTGCAACTTTTTCATTAGTGATCTACCGTTCTTGTATTGTTGTAGCCATAGAAAATATTTCTCAAATAATTTTTAGGAATGCTGCCGTTTTAACGATCCTTGGCCGAATTGCGTACACCTGACTATCATGGAAACGATCCTATATCTATATCCTAATTTAACATATAAACATGATATATAGTGAAGGACCGTTGACTATCCAATTCAAATCCACCTATTAGATTTATTGTTATAACATAGACTTTAAAGTTCAGTTCAGTTTCCTATATCCAGTCGGTAAGTTTTGTAGAAAAGAAAAACTTATAAATGTCGGCGTAATAGCCAGGACAGCAAGATCTATCACAGGAGTGGAAAGAACACCAGTTAAAATCGCTGTACAGGTTAAAGAAGTTTCGATATATGGAGGAAAGAGATATATGTAGTAGGTTTCGATAAAAGAACCAAAGATGTGAAAAATCCAATTCGCAGATTCAATTGTTAATATATGTTGAACCTTGAGCTTTAAGTTGTCAACCAACAGATATATCTTGGTCCATCACATTAACTCTGGTAGTTTCAATGACAGAAATAGGTATATATTCAAATTCTGGAAAATATATTTTTCGTGGGTCGGTCTCGAAGCATTCCCAAAATAAGAACAATACTGCATAGTTAAGAGACATTTTAATGAGAGCTTCTACTCAATTGTAGAGTTTATACTGGAAATAACTAAATCCTCAAGAACACCTTCCGGTTTTTCGATATGTCAATTAAGCATTATAAGCTCAGACGCAAGGGAGGAAAAAATCGTATTCAATATCTGTGGTTTAACGAGAATTTATGTACTGATCTTCCAAATATAGTAGTTCAGGTCCCGAAAAGACACCATCCAATTTTTGAACACTTCCAAAAATGACTCAGAAGCGAGAAAAACGAGTTTAACAAAATGTAAAGCGTTCCGACAAGAGTTAAATAAAGTATTGGAAGTCTATTAGAGTAGCACATATTCTTAAGACATACAGTTAAATTTATTTAAATAAACTAAATAGAAGTTAAGTTAGGATGCAGTCAGATGTAGAAGTTCACGCAAGTGAGTAAAGATCTCGAAGATCCATTCACTTAGGAGTGTCCAGAAACAATTCTTCTACATATGGCTGAAGCAACTCACGACTTCCGGTCATAGACTATGTATACTCCTGGTAACCATAGAACATCTATTTAAAGGCAAACTAAAGTGAGAAAGCAAACCATTCCTCCCCAGGGTTGTGCACTAGGTTTGGGACTCGCCAACAAACCCCCAGCGCCCCTAATGAAAAGAAAACAACAGCCTCGGATGAGAGGCACTCCTTTTGATGCCGACCTCAGCAAACGCGTCAGGATTGTGAACGACCTCTCCTAGCCGTTCAATACCAAACAAGGTTTCAGACAAGGCTACTGCTGGAGAAAATAATTCGAGCTGTAGAGCTGAATAGAGAAGGTACAATCTTCTATAAGAGTGACCAAGTAGAGAAGAACCTGACTACACTTGGATTCTTCAATTGACACCAAAACGCGAAAAGGAAGAACGACTGGAAAGCAGAAGAAATAGAAGCTAATGAGGACACCTCACAGTCAACTCATACGAGTATACAGAGAACTCATCGAATTCTAAATTCTAAATAGAAATACTAACACATTAATACAGTAAAACTCAGAAATACTTTACTCTCACCTCACCTATGTTAGTTCTATCATATTCTTATGCGTATAGTACAAATGTATCTGTCTTAAGAAACTTCCGACAAGGCGTCGTAATTGCGTTAAACCCCCATAAAATTCCATGATATTATCAGATTGAAAGACAACCGTCGTTGACGCCCTTTCCTTTACCTATTAGTTGATATGGCAAATAAATTTCAAATCAAAATTTTCCCACTAAAATCTCAAAGGTCCATAGCAACATTCGAGCATCGTTGAGGGCAACAAAAAACCAAAAAAAAAAAATTGTCTGATAATAAAATAATACTTGTAGTAATAATAAAATAAAGTGAAATACTCATAACTGTCAGTGAGAAATCAAAAATCAATCGTGTTCGCCAGCACAACTCCACGACCACACCGAGCGTTCTCCAGCGCTTCGGAGGCGATAGGCGAGCGGCCAGTGCCTTCCTTCTGCACAGCCCGCCGCTGCAGTATAGTCCCGCTGACAGTGATGCTTGTTTATTATGTTAGGGGCGTGTACGGGCTGTCAACATCTTATGTTGGTGGTCATTTCGCTTACCATTTTCCCAACAACAACAGCAGCAACAGCGGCAACAGAGCAACTAGTGAATGCGCCGAACTCAACTCGAATGCAATAATGTTGCAATCCTGATCCTGCCATTGTACTTAATCCTTATTTTGAGTGTTTCCTTTGAGCTCGAACAATGGCGCATAATGTGCGTTGAGCCACACATACCACAAAGAGCTACGCAGGCGCACAAGTGCTGGAAAAGTGAAACAAAAGCCGTGGAAAAAGCAAACAATGCCCGGACAATGGCACACATTATGATGCAAGGACCTTCGCTTTGTGCCTATTTCTTCGCCCAAAACACTCTTTGTCCGTATGTACACACTTATTTGACTTTTGCGGTCAGTGGTCAGTGTACGTCGTGGTAGTATGCATGTAGTGGTGTGATTCATTACTCTATTTCGTGTGAGATAATTTGGGAAATGCCAGAAATTACAGCGCATCCTTTGGAAAATATGTGAACCAAAACTAATTTTATTGCTTAATTTTTTGGTAAAAAATACTTAGCGGCACCAGAAGAAAGGGAAAATTTTAATAATTTTCATTTACTGTTCGGCTAATTGATTTCGTTTGCGACAGCGCTGGTTGGTAGTCGCGGGCTGCTGTCTGTCGACTGTGCTTCGGCTGTGTCCTGGCAGGATTTCGGCACAGCACTTGGTACACATTTCGGCTGCTGTGTTGGAAAATTTTGTAATATTTTAAGAAAATTGACACAATACAGAAAAATTCATTATTTATTCTCGCTTTCATTTTGGTCGTTCATGGCTCATTTTCATTAGTTCGCGCATGTAATTTGACTGATTGTGTACGCGGCGATTTATTATTTTACGCTACTCGCGCTAATTATTTACGATTTCATACTTTCCTTTTCGAAATAAATATTAACGATTGTTTTGGAAAAGCGAGTCCTGGGAAACATGTGAAATTCTTTCGTTTGAAAGCGAAAGGATTCCCAAAACGTGGGAGGGAAGTCACTAGATTTGCTGTAAACCTCAATTTTATACTAATTATCGGAAAGCATGTATTTTTTCTATTTTTGATTTATTGTTTAAAAAACTATTACAAATATTTGCCTTTCTTTCATAATAAGAATGTTTGTTCTAAAAGGTGAGGTTATGGCTTATATTTCACCATAGAGACTTCTGATTTTTTTTTGTAAATCCCGAACCAATTATTTAGGAATTTCCCCATCCTGATATATGGTGCAGAGGCATAGACGATGACAACATCTGATGAGTCGGTGTTAGGAGTTTTCAAGAGAAAGATTCTGCGGAAGACTTATGGTGCCTTGCGCAATGGCATCGTTGAACACTACAGTCGATGGAATGATGAGTTGTACGAGATATGCGACACATGACATAGTTCCACGAATTAAGATACAGCGGTTGCGCTGGCTAGGTCATGTCGTTCGAATAGATGAAAACACTCCAGAGAGGAAGACCACCTCTCCGTTGGAAAGACCAGGTGGAGAAGAACCTGGCTACACTTGAAATCTCCAATTGGCGCCAAACAGCGAAAAGAAAGAACGACTGGGGCGCTGTTGTAAACTCGGTTATAAACGCGAAATCGGTGTCTACACCAATAAAGAAAAATATTTTCCAAAATGGTTAATTCTGAATAATGATTTTATCAACTAACGCGAATATCCCAAAAGACCCTATGACTTAAAGAATACACTAGACTTTAGCATAATACTACTTTAGGATCGGAATAAGGTGATTTTATAACCCTTACTGGATATATTAAGTTTGTCAAGAAGTTTGTACCATCGGAGACTCCATAAAGTATAAATATAAATCATCAACATGACGAGCTGAGCCGATATAGTAATGATCGTCCGTCTGTCCGTCTGTATATACGCTAACTAATCCTTCAGTTTTTGAGATTTCGATCTGAAATATTTCACACGTTCTTTTCTCTCCAATAAGCTGCACCCTTTGTCGAAACTGTCGATATCGTACCACCAAAGCAGATAGCTGATCGAAGGTCACGCATGGACTGATATATGTAGTTTTTTGTGAAGCCTTAAAAAAGAAGAACTCCTGCGTTCGGACTTATAGATTAGCAAAACGCTTAGAAGCCAATACAAATTCGCACAAACGTTTATTTTCAAGTCCCGCCAGTTAGGTGGGATGTCTGAAGGTATATATTTCCAAGTGTTTAAGTCTTGACCTCCCAAACGTGGGTCAGTCAAAAAGGAAGTGTTGAGTTATTTCCACCTCAGCTTCTTCCATACAGCTTCTGCAAACGACATCTGGTAAGATTCCCAACCTTACACCATGGACGACAATAGGGCAACGGCCTGTTAAAAGCCACACAACTAGGGAGAGGCTAGCCTTACTGAAGCAAAGAGATTACTAGATCGCCTGCGATCAATCTTGTGCCAAAAGACTTTTGTGACAGCGCAAGTATCGATGCAGGCCAGGCAACCATGCCAGTCTTATCACTAAGGCACTCGATGCTATTGATAGCGAATTTAGGCACTCTTTGAGGCATATAGCTGTCATACAATCTGAACGCTTTTTCATTTGACGAGCAACCGAAGTTAACTTTTTCTTTGTTACAAAGTGGTTTTAAGCTTAAATCTCAAATACTTCCTAAAACCAAAACAAAAGCGGTTTCTTTACTTCAAAATCATTTCAAGCATGCGCTTGAAACTAGACAACTGTCTACTCATTTCGCTTCTTCACCACAATAGAATTTCCTATCTCACCTATAAAAAGATTAAGATATATGTACATATAATAAGAAAGGGAAAGAATGTTCTACAAATTAATAGACGGCAGTAGTTGTAGAAACTATAAACAAACTAAGATGAAGAAGCTGCGAATCTAACAGAAAACAATTCGGGTTGGACAGTGATAGAAGTTCTTTAATATCTTTTGAACAAGAAAGTGATGGAAAATAACGAATTACATTTTAGAGAATATATTTAGGGATTTTGAATCACCATTTCTTGAAATAGAAGCTCCTCTCAGAAAGAGCAACAAGTAAGGGCACAATAGACCCTAGGTCGCGGTGCAATCCTCATTTAATTATCTATCTTAAGAGCAACCATTCAGATAGCAGTATGGTAATGGTAAATACATTCAAATAACATCGAAGTCATCAAACCACCACTTGTTCTAGACTGTTTTCTTCAACAGGGAGGATTTACCGGATCCATTGTGCATTTTAGTTGCTGAATACTCTTCGCTCTCAAGCAGCGAAATTGTCAATAACTTCAACTTCAAATTTATGACAGTCCGCATTGACGTGAGAACCAACATCCAATGCTTGAAAGGTAATTCTTACAAACAATTGAAAATTGAAAAAAGATTTTTAGGTATTTTGCTCCATAAAAGACAAACGTAGTTTTTCTTGTATTGCGCACAAAGACTTGCAATTGTATCGTAAAACGTTCGTTTTTTTTTCTCTCTTAGCGAAACCACTAAGTGAGGTTCAATTAAAGCGCATAATTACTTCCGAATTACTTTTCGGCGCTTGCGTGTGGTCACTTACCTCAAAGAATCCGCATGCTCATACACGAAGTCTTAAATCCCCAATTAAGTTACAAAGTAGCACTGCCCAGCGGGTTCTTTACTAATACGGAAGGACACAAAATCACAGCAGACACGCCCACAAGATCGGACACAGCAAGGAATCGACACACAGTGTATTGAGAAACAAGATAAACTACCAGTGCATGTAGGAACTAATGAAAGAGGAAGATCATGGCAACTAAGCGTTAGGTAACGGAAATAATGTTAGGAATAAGAAAATTAAACAACAAAGTCATGCAAAGTCATGTCTGCGAACACAATTGTACATTCGTAAAATGGGAAATTCTATGAAGTAGTATCGTAGTAAATAAATGATGATCCATTTCGAGGTTCTCTGATTGTTCTAGGGGTTATATACATTTATTTTCTGAAAAAAAAAAAAAAATTTCGTTTTTTTTTCGATTTTTTTTTTTTTTTTGCAAAGACAGGATTTTTTTTTTTAATAATTGAACACTGTTGCTCGATCGAGGTATTGTAGTTTGTAGTTTTCAAGTAGTTAGTAAAAAATTAGATCGATAAGTCAGATGGTTGCTCACCGCAACGGTACTTTTTAAAAAACGTCATTTTGAAATAATCGCGAACTAGCGGTCGTCACGTACCCGGGGGCACATGGAAGAAGCGCGCTGTGGACAGCTGTAACTTTGGTTGTAGTGCTCAGATCTCTATATAATTTGAAAGAAATAATCTTCAAAGGATATACTTTAAGCAAATGCAATAAAAATAATACTGATATTTCAAGTCACACAAGTGTCTATAACCCATTAATGAAAAAACACAGAAACTTCAAATTTAATGGGAAATATTTATTATCATTCGAAAAAACTTTCTTTGGCATTTATTTTTTAATGATTATTTCTTTCAAATATTGGCCGCGGCTACGTCTCAGTTGGTCCATCCATTGGCTTCAAATTTCGATTATTAATTCAAGCATTTGAACGGTTAACTGGTGAATACTCCAAGGTCTGAATCGAAGCGGGATTCTCCGCATCGATTTTAGACTGTACATACCCAACAGGAAAAGTCTAAAGGTCCTGCTCAAAACGTGAAATTATCTGCTCATCTATTTTTCTCTCAATAAATCCATTGATTGGTGCGATGTGTGAGAAGTGCCGCCGTCTTGATGAAACCAAATGTCGCCAAGATCACTAGCTTCAATTTCAGGCATCAAATAGTCGGTTATCATGGCGCGATAACGGTCGCCATTGACGGTTACGTTCTCCCCGCCATCATTTTTGAAAAAATATGGATCGATGATTCCACCGGCCCAGAAACCACACCGTTTTTTTCTGGATAAAATGGCAGCTCTTGAATCTTTTTAGGTTGCTCTTCATCTCATATAGGTCAATCTTATCGACTCTCCACGGTCTTCATGTACACTCTCACCTACGGCTGCTATATTTTCTTCACTGCATGTTTTTCGTGGTCTATGCGGTTGAATATTATTCAATAATGAATGCTGGGTCTCAGGATAGGTGATGGTTTTGCGAATAGTACGCTCAGTAGGCCGATTATGTTGACCATAAATTCGCGCGAAACACATTCTTTACAGATCGTAATAAAGTTTAACGATTTCTAAACGTTGTTCAGGTGTAAGTATTTTCATGATGAAACTCCAAACAATACTGAACAAAGATAACTTGAGTACTTCTTCTTGGATCACCATTTACTTTGACAGTAGATCAATGGTAAATGCACTTCAATTAGATACATTGCAGAAACTTTGCGTTAAAAAGTTAACGGGCACTTCAGAAAATGCAGGGTCGTAATTTGGAATAAACTGGAGATCCTCAAAAATTCAAATCTCAAATACAAAATTTCCAATATGCCCTAAAAAAATACCAAAACTCAAAAAAGGAGTTATAAGCGAAGCAACTCAGGAGATACCAGTGTAGATCGGCTAGGTTTATTTTTCCAAAGCGTGGACGAGTACCGGCACTGCAAAAAGGAGTTCCTAGCTAAAGAGCTGAGCCTTTTGTTAAGGGAGTATTCTACTCTAGAATTTTGAAAAATTCGATTTTTTCATATATTTAAAGTTTAGACTTTCAAAAATACGACCCTGGAAGGATTTTTCAAAATTCGACTTATTTTCGGAGATACAGCCGATTTTGTAAGGTGGCGTCCGTGTTCACTAGAATTGTCTCCTAAACTTTAAACGCGTTTTTCTCGAAAGTACTTTTTTCCACACGGTACCGGCATTATCTCAAGTTCTATACAACCGATTTACTTGAAATTTTGTGTGAACCTTCTTTATATTATCGTTCCTACCAGCATCGTGTCAAAATTTTTGTTTTTAATATTTTAAAAAAATTCAGGATGTTCCAAAAAAAAACGTAAAAAATGATTTTTATTCTCAGGCAGTCGCCATTTAAAAAAAAAAAAATTTTCGTGTTCCCGGACTATAACAACATCCTTATTGATTAAGAATTTCTTTTGATTATTTTTTTCAGACCACCAGGGAGGTCAGGATCAATGTCACCAGGGTGCGCCATTTTTTTTTTACACCTATCCCTCATACCCCCTCTAACTATTTTAATTTTTAATATTTTTTTGTAAATTTTTTTTTTCTGTATTCTTAAGATATCAATAAAACTACCATAAAAAATGGATGGTAAAAATATTTTTGGTTTTTTTTTAAACAAAATTCAAAAAACTGTCCAAAATTTGATTTCTAGAGTAGAATACACCCTTAAAAACACATTGATCTTTGAAGATCGAAGTCAATAAAATCACGAACAAGATTTAACGATTGCTTTGAGTTTGTCAATTCTCGAGTCGGATTTAGTCTGTTCATTATCCTATGAGCATATCATGAGTTTGTCAATTCTCCGGTCGGATTTAGTCTGTTCATTATCCTATGAGCATAACAGAAAGGGTACGCCTGCCTTTACATGAAGATTAGTGTTGTTACTCTTATTGCTACAACACACAAATTTTTCCCCCTACAATTACTTTCACCTGCATGACATTCAATACCCTAAAAGCCCACGTGTTTACGTTTAGTAGTCAAAACCGCAATCAGAACGCAAAAAATAACGGTATTCCCTCTAAACGAAAACGGTGTTTAAATGATCTGGAAAATCACGAACAATACGCTGACGTTTAACCTTCTAAAAGGTGATAAAATTTCGCACAATTAATACTTAATTACCTGATTAATTAGGGCCAACGGATTAAGTTCGCTTCAAGTTCGTTTAGAATTGCGGGCGAAAAAAAAGAGAATGCGAAAAAATGCAAAGAAGAAGGCAAAAAAATCAAAACCACAATCTTATCGAAACGCTCGAAAGCAGGTGAAAAGCAAGTCTACTTGGGACAGACAGCGAAACGCAATGACCAAAATCACAAAAGAAAAAGCTGAGCGCAAGAAAAAAGCAATAAAAAAGAACATGAGAGCAATGTACAAAGGTAGCTGGCGATTTAATAAATGCGAGCAGAAAGGACACTGCAAGACTCGCAAGTTGAAATTGTGATGTTGACGCCACCAGCGTTGCGCTGGGCGATCGTAGGTGATCACAAACGCTCACTGAGTGTTGCGTTGATGCGCTTAAGTGTTGTTATTGCTATTGATTTTGACTTTGATGCGTATAAATTCTGTTCGGGACTGTATGTTAGGCTATAGGAACTTACTCTTTTGTTGTTGTGCATTTGTTGATGCTGTTAATTTGATTTAGACTTTTCTCAGCTGAGCAATCGCTTGCATATTTTTCACACGAAATCCGCTGAAGCTTTGAAGAGTGTCGTCTGAGTTGGTAGCATTGGCTGGCGCAGAGATGAAGATGAGGGGAGAAAGATAACTGTGCAGCCATCAACCTTTAAGAAAGTTCGTAGTCCATGCAAAGGGTGCAAACCCGAAAAAAAATAAAACAAGCAGCAAGTGAGGGCTTAATATAAGTATGGACACAACGCGTCCCAAAATTTTTTTTTTGGATAAATGGCAAATCTGAGTTGAAGGTGAGCTACAATCGGTTGCTGATAACTTAGAAGTTGAGTTCACAGCTCAGTTGATAATTGTCCTTTGAGATTATAAATTTTCAAGCGGGTCCCCTTTAGTATTCAAGATCCACCTATTGAAGTTTTTACATCAGGAGTATCCAACGAATTTATATAACTAAGCCACCCGACTAAAAAAATTACCCCAAGCGGTATTAGAGAAAATATGTTGGTCCAAAACTATAATCCAACTCGATCAAACATAAGTAAACATAACCAAAACTAAGGATCACTTACGGCCAGCCAGCTCATGATTTTAGGTCCTTGGAATCAAACTCGAGCTAAATTGGCAAAACGACCGAGAAAAGGAGATCCATGATGAATTATATACAATGGTTTCATTACACGGTTGTGAAGGATAAACTAATGATTCCGTGATCAACAGTTCGAAATCTATATAATCACCGATGGATCAAAGGGCGGGCTTCTTCTGTAGCAATCCATACGCAGAAATTATCTACAAACTATATTTCCACAATTCAGTCTTGCAGGCCGACCATACCAGAATCGACCACGACCAGCCAGAAATATCTACTTTAGGGTTATTAGAAGGCAATACATTAGAGGAACACCTTATGCCTTAGAACACTAGCAACACAGGGGGACCACAAAGTTAGTTTAGGATATTGGTGATGGTGGATAAACCAAACATAACATTAACATTGTAGGATGCATCGCAGGGCACTTACCCTTAAGATCCCACCTTCAGAAAACGGGTAAAGTAAATTCGGTGGAATGTAGGGCTGATAATACGCTCGAATGTCTAGCCTACAACCGGATGAGAAGGGATATATGCCACAGCTCTCAATACTTTAATTTAAGAGACATTGGGCAGCTGGGATTGAAAATAACTACATATTCTACGAAATCTACTGAGTTGCTGGATAAGGCTAAAATTGGTTACGACCCGTGAGCCCAGTGGGCCTAATGATGACCTAGTGGCAGGCTGCAGTATGGCGCTTCTGCGCCTCTCTTTTCAACTAACCAAGTAACCAAACTGTCACATGGGAGGATGATTTTTTCAAACAATCGTTTTAACTCCTTAATAAACATCCGTTTTATTCTGAGTAAACACAGCACGATCTGCCCGAAAGGTCCTAAAGAAATTTTTTCAGCTGAATTTCAATTAAACTAAGAAAAGTCTCGTTGGATAGTAATAGGAAAAATATTTGATGAAGTTTTATTTTCACACTTCATTGACAACTTCTAACTAAATATTTGCTACATAAATTCTGACGAAGTTTAGATCTAAATGTGTCAGAGAGGTACTAGATTTTGTGCGATCAGGCTTTAATATTGAACTTGAATCTCGCGCTTTTGGAATCTCAACAAAATCACTTAAGTTTATAGAAACTCTATAACTTCACGTAGCGTATGCTCAAGTCGTCATGACTCTACAACTCTAAGCGCCACCAAAATTATAAGAATAATCACTTGACAATTCACCTCGAGCACCAACAAAGGTATGTATGTATGTGGCTCGTCGTTGGTGTGGTGCCCAATTACAAGCAAATGAGCTGGAAAACACCATATCAAATGACCCAATGTCAATAAAAAAATCACACAGAGTCAACGGCTCGACAACTTAGCGAGACACAGTACGACTGCTTGTACGTCCGTCTGTATGGGTGTGTATCAATTGTCCTGCAATCTTTTGCCGAGCTCACCGAAGCTGGCAGTTACACTCGGTAAGCAGCTTCAGATTCAGCTGCAGCTAAAGAAAGATCACCTAACCAAAAGACAAAAAGACAACAATAACAACATGTACGGCTATAGTTATGTGTGTGTATGTATTTGGTCTCAAAGCGATGGCTTGCGTGTGGCAATTTCAGTTAACAAAAATTTTTAAACAATTCACGCTACCCACTTCGGGTTGCAAGTTTCAGAAGATCTGCAGGCGTATATACATAGATACTTATTCTATATATCTGTGTGAGTGTGTGACTTAATGCCCTGAAAAAGTTGTCAAAATGATCAACCAACCATGACAGGGATGTGTTTACTGATTTCTGAGATTTTTTCGACCAACATTTGTTTGGGTGGAGAGTGCAGCTGTACATCACTTTCTCTGATCATCATTTCTTTGGCTTATACGCATATACAATACATACATATGTATGTATGAAGGTACGTATTGTAAGTTATATATTTTTTAAAGAATTTTGCAATATTGTTGCGAAATATAATTAAAATCAGAGAGCAACAAAGCGTTATCCAAAAACTTGGCATTGGCGGATGCATAATTTTGACTTCGAGAGATTAGAGTAATTTGATGAGTTCAATCTAATCTCGATCCAAGTATTGTATCTAAACCTATACATAATAGCTAAAAATATTAGATTTATAGATTTCGATTTAGGCGTAAACTTCAGGAAAGCTACATCCGAAATCTAGAATGATAAGGTTGAAGCGAATCGAAAGTTCGCACTCTTAAAGAATCGTCAAATCTTCAAAAGTTGTTTGCAGTGTTTTTGGGAGAAATGTTTACCATAAAAGACTTCACAAACTTATGACCTGTCCGAAACGAAAAGTCTTAAAGATAAAATTTGGATATATTTTGATCGATTTCTTAGATTTATTTAAGTTTCCAGTTCCTGGTTCTTACTCAGATAATTATAAGGTGTTATGCTGATTGGTAAATTCTGGAAGGCTACGGCCGGAATCTAGAATGATAGGTTCGTACTCTTAAATGATCTTCAATAAGTTTTTTGTTCTGTGTTTTTTGGGAGGAACTTTTACCATAAAAGACTTCGCAAACTTACGGTCATTTGAGAGCAAAAAGTCTGAGAGGTAAAATTTGGATAAATTTTTTTCGATTTCTTAGACTTATTTTGGTTTGCAGATCCTAGTTCTTACTCAGATAGTCATAAGGTGCCAGCTTATGCTAATTGGTATGATGCCTCGTACAACAAGAAGTTTTTAGGTTGAAAGGTTCTTAGCCATTATCAACCAATGAAGGCCGGCAGCTGATAGATTGCCGATGCGCTGGGATATATATATAAGATTCAGAGAAATGTTGACTATATTGAACGAGCTCTATTCGAGTTAAATATTGAAGTCGATGTTTATAAACATAAAGGTATGGCAACTCTACTGTCGCATAATCATCGAGTATATACAATATTTATCGAATTGTTATTTTAAATCGAAGCATATAGCCCCCAACGGCGGGTTTTCTTGGTTTAGAGAGAGGGTGTGGTACTTTAGATTTAACCAGACGTAAACTGGAGACTGGGGATTAGAAAACAAAAGATACATTTCAGATATTAAGAAAACAATAAGATATTAGATTAGATTTTATCGGACCAAATGACTCAAAATGGATTCCGCAGATAACAATGTTAGCTGTAGAAACTGAAAAATGAGCAATGAAAGATAATCCTAATTAAAGTGATAATATGAATTATTGCAAAGTTTCGAAAAAAAAAAAAAACGGCTGGAGGGTCTTCTAGACTACATCAAATCATCTTACCATAGAAGCAAAAACAAAAAATAAAAAAAAAAATAAAAATAAATACTTACAAAAACATTGGAAAATGCAACTTTATTATTCAAAGTCCATTGGACCCTTTCTCGTTTGTAATCCTATCCGACCAATGCACTAATCAACTTCAAAGGATCACGACTGCACTCAAATGCAGCGTAGATAGCACATACTCAAACATACTGACAAACACGCTTAATATTTAGTAGTTTCGGCACATCTTCGCTTAACTTTCGGCTCAACATCAGCTTCGGCACACATTTTGCACAAACATTCACGCATTATTGTCAACTTTGAAGCATTTGCCGTTTGGTGGGCTCGTCCGTCAGTGTCAGCCTTAAGATACTCGCACCCGTACGAGACATAACAGCAGCAACAACAAATGTACCGCTTGAAAAAAATAAACAAAGCGAGATTTGCATGCCACCTACATCGTGCGTACTCACATGAGTTGAGTAGTTGTTGTAGCAAGCAGTAGTCCAACAACCTCTCACAGATTTCACTAGCCCTTAGATGCCTTCGTGTGTACTTGTAAACTCAACCATAGGTTTATGTGGGCGCCTGTGTTTACGCTCTGACAGATTTGGGCCAATTCATTTTCACCACAGCACTGATTGACCACTTCGACTGCCTGCTAAGTGATAAAATCCATAAAATCAACCAAGTAACTGGACTACATCAATGACTGCACTGTGTACCGCTGCTCTGCTTGACTGATTGGTTGATCGCCTGTCGTCTGTGTGATCAGCCGTTGAGTTTTTGGTTAATTGAGTAGCGTAACGATGCCGTGCGAAATCTTCATAACGGTGCGTTGTAATCGGAGAAGTATGTAGTCATTTAGTCACATACTATGTACAAGTAGTTTGTTTAATGAGTGAGTATGTAAATATGTCTATGCCAGACCTTAAATTCCAATTATGACTTTCTCATCAACAGATTAATCATCCATCCATAGTGCAGCAACAACAATAAAGTGCTGAGATTTTATGGAATTTAAGAAATCGAAACTGTCAACAGTTCATTGTAGTTTTATATTTCTTACAGAGAGTTTTTTTAGTAACACACTCATTTATTTTCAAGTATATATACATAACGGGTGATTTTTTTGAGGTTAGGATTTTCATGCAGTAGTATTTGACAGATCACGTGGGATGTCAGACATGGTGTCAAAGAGAAAGATGCTCAGTATGCTTTGACATTTCATCATGAATAGACTTACTAACGAGCAACGCTTGCAAATCATTGAATTTTATTACCAAAATCAGTGTTCGGTTCGAAATGTGTTTCGCGTCCGTGTCCGATGAGCGATGAGGCTCATTTCTGGTTGAATGGCTACGTAAATAAGCAAAATTGCCGCATTTGGGGTGAAGAGCAACCAGAAGCCGTTCAAGAACTGCCCATGCATCCCGAAAAATGCACTGTTTGGTGTGGTTTGTACGCTGGTGGAATCATTGGACCGTATTTTTTCAAAGATGCTGTTGGACGCAACGTTACGGTGAATGGCGATCGCTATCGTTCGATGCTAACAAACTTTTTGTTGCCAAAAATGGAAGAACTGAACTTGGTTGACATGTGGTTTCAACAAGATGGCGCTACATGCCACACAGCTCGCGATTCTATGGCCATTTTGAGGGAAAACTTCGGACAACAATTCATCTCAAGAAATGGACCCGTAAGTTGGCCACCAAGATCATGCGATTTAACGCCTTTAGACTATTTTTTGTGGGGCTACGTCAAGTCTAAAGTCTACAGAAATAAGCCAGCAACTATTCCAGCTTTGGAAGACAACATTTCCGAAGAAATTCGGGCTATTCCGGCCGAAATGCTCGAAAAAGTTGCCCAAAATTGGACTTTCCGAATGGACCACCTAAGACGCAGCCGCGGTCAACATTTAAATGAAATTATCTTCAAAAAGTAAATGTCATGAACCAATCTAACGTTTCAAATAAAGAACCGATGAGATTTTGCAAATTTTATGCGTTTTTTTTTTTAAAAAAGTTATCAAGCCCTTAAAAAATCACCCGTTACAAGCATAGTCATGCTCTGCGTATCACCTGAAATATTTGCAAATTACAATATCTTTACGTGGCATACTTATAGTGAGCGGGCGCATACTGTGAATAATAGACTTAGTGAGGCTTCGAAATTCACAAGATCCCTGCCAATTCTACTTTCATTAAGTAACTAATTTATTCGAAATTATTTCCGCTTTTAAGAGTCAACTGTGGAACTGATGAGATCGTTAAAAAAGTTCAGTTGAAAGATTGAGGAAGAATACCTTACTCACATATATATATTGGGTGTGTTTTAGCTCTCAAAAAGTCGCAGGCGACTATCCGGACGTAAGGAGTTTAGCGATCATAGAATGTTGCTTTAATAAGTAATTAACCTCACAGGCCAATGACTCCACATGGACAAGTGAAAGAAATGGGACATATTGTTTCGTTTAGAACGTCTGTGGCAGCGGCCACACAATTTTTTGGAAGGGATCGCGAATCAAAGAGCACTTGAATGCTATATACGATGATTCTTTTCGTTCAAAGATCGTCAAAAATTGGTTGAACATGCTCCGACGGTTCCACACCGATTTCTGATTAGCCACGATGAGGCGCCTGAAAACGGTTACTGCGGTAGATAACGTGAGAAAATTCGATAAACTCATATTGGACCACCCATTGAAGATCTTGCATGAAATATTGGGCACGACGGAGCTGTTTCGGCGTTCTATTCCTCGCGTGAACTCTCTGTCGACATTGACGCTGTTTAAGTGCATCCAGAAGGAGTTATTTTGTTTCTTATTAAAGAATGTACTGCTCTTCGCTCTGCGTATTTTCAAGATTTGCTCTCTTGAGAATTCTTTTTGCTTACAAACTTGAAAAATTCACTCGCCGGACAGAAATCGGAGCCCATATGGAGGTTATCAACACCATGAAGACTTAAAACTAAATACGCTTGTTCTCCACAGAATATTTTTCGTGTATTTAAATTTTTTACAAGTTCGAAACTCCTTTTGTGCTTTTGAATTTACAACAGCTCGCCAGTCGTCCTTCCTTTTCGCTGTTTGGTGCCAATTGGAAGTTCAAGTGTACCTAGGTCATTCTCTACCTTGTTTTTCCAACGGAGTGGAGGTCTCTCACTTCCTCTACGTCCCCTGGCGGGTACTGCGTAGCTCTCTCAGAGCTGGAGTCGACTGAAACCGGCTGACGTTTGTCTTGGTGTTAATGCTGGTTCAAAGATATAACTGTTGACAGTCATAACTTCGAAGTCATTATGTACGACTTCGAAGTAATGACTGTCAACAGTGACGTTGGAGCCAAGTCGCGCATGCGACAAATGTTTGCTTGATGACAGGAGCTATTTCATCTTGCGCTCGTTCACTATCTGACCCATTCTATTCCTCATCTAGTCTAGAGTAAGCAGAACTAACGGCGAGGTTGTTGAGGCCAATGTCATCAATATCGTCGACGTACGTCAGCAGCTGTACTCTCTTATAGAAGCTATGCACTCTTATAGAAGATATCGGGAATCTGATGATAGATTATGAATCTGAATTGATCACTATGATTTGGTCCCACAAATCTAAAGAAGCTCTTCTAGGGTTCCTCCCAATGATATACATTAATTTGTTTTGTTATTGGCATTGTGGTTTTCAAATTGTGCTCTAAGGATTAATTTTGGTGACAGATAATAAAATCCATAAGATACAATTATTGAGAAGGGACGTGGAGCTTTAAAATACTTTAAATTTTTTCGTATACGGTATCAATGATTCTGTGAAAAGAATCACGGCATAGCCACAACTCTAGCACTCAAGTTTTTCTGGAGTTTCACGTAAACGCACCTTCTAGCCACTACTCGCTCCAACAAAAGTCTCGCACCTTTGCCGTTAACATCTTCATTTGCAAAGGTGATCGATTTGGCGCTTCGTGATCAATTTACTCACAGCTCGCAATTACTAACAACAACAAGTTAAACTATAGCTTTAAATGATAAAACTGCACAAAAACAAAAAAATCAAGCAGCAATCCGCAACAAATGGGAGTTAACCATACAGCTTCCAATGAACTGCAAACCGCCTCAACGACGCGAGTATCTGCGCATGCGTAGCCAATATTGTGCTAATAATTACGAGGCGCCGCCGTTGCTGCCTCTTAAAGTTGTCTTATCCCTACTCGCAGCTTAAGCGTGGCGATGATCCATTTTAGGCAATTGCGATCACTGATCCATTGCCAAAAAATAAAAAAAAAATAAAAACAAATATATGAAACACACGCAGACAAAAGAGCAAGCCCCGAAAAAGCAAATAACAGCAGCGTTGAAACGCGGTTGCGACAACTGGACGCGCTGGCGCAATTTAAATGGTTAGGAAGCTGCCAACTGGCTGATCGCTGTCGATCAGTTTGCCGAAAAACAACGGCATTGACGTGCTGAGTTTGGTGGGCTCATTCACAAATCCAATGAAATGATCGGTTTTGCTTTTATTTATTTATTGATATTGTTTGTTTGTTTTACTCCTCTTCGGCCGCTAAAAACCAATTTGTCGATATCAGTCACTCAAGTCAGTCAAGTCAGTCAAATTTGGCAGCGTCAGCGAAGCGTCATGTTGAACGTGTTGCCGAACGCTTCTAGCGGTTCCCTCGATTTCGCACTTGTTCGCCAACCGACGCCTCCGTCTACGCGATCGCGCTGTGGCAGGGTACTTATGGGAATTTGGCCACTTACACACAAGCAATTGTTTGTGTTGCTGTTATTTTCGGCACCCTTCGTTGCTGCTTCCTTTAAATGTGAGCTTATTTTCAACTTTGTTTCTGTTTTCTCGCTGGTTTTGCTTGCATTTGGCGCTCAGTTTTATTGTAGGCGTTGTCATGTTTGTTTTCGGGACTATAATCATTTTGTACCCCAAAGGAAATTCACATAATTAGTTTTAATTTTATACGTATTACCGTTTGGATTAAGGACTTTTGAGCTTTTATGTGGGCGTTCACAAGGAGTTTTGTTGTCTTTTATCATAATAAGTAGTTTGTGTGTGCTTTAATGACTTAATTTAGTTTGTTATTTAATAGGTAGGGTCTTCATCGAATAACTGCTTTATAAATGGAGAAACCTAACAACGGAAATATAAGAGATTACGTGTGTGACAATTTAGCTTAGATACCATATAATCAATATGGGGCTCACCTTCCCGAATGGTTAGTGACTACAATTGATTGAGTTCTGACTGCGGAAACCATTCGCACTGCGATACCATCTGTTTCAGACATAGAGAAGCTTTACATAAATTACTATTAGAAGCTTGAATATCATATCACTTTTAGAGCTTCTAGCGCTCTTAAAACACCAAGTTTATACTGGTTCCGTCTCAGATAAGAAAAGGTTCCTCAGAAAAGTCTATTAGTTTCCATTAGCCCGTTGACTTTAATGATGTTATTTCTAGCTTTAAAAAAGGAGTGCCCTTGAAGTATGACTGAATGGTCACTTGAAGCAACTCTGGTCAATAATTACCACTTTAATTTAGTTCCCTTAATATAACAATTAGCATCTGATACTAGAGGGTTTTTTTCACGTCCAGTCTAAAATAAAATCAACTTTTGCAGATGAAGGGGCGATCATTTCAAAGAGTTAAGAGAACTACTGAAAAAAAATTGTCGCAACCGTCCGACGGCAAAAACTGTGGAACAGACATATAAAAACAACAAAAAAAAATCGAAGTTACACAAACGGGTGATCCAAGACAGATCTCGTGTGAGTCGTATTAAGCTGTCATACTATCTTTGTTCAGTATTGTTTGACTTTACATCATGGAAAGACTTACACCTGGACAAAAAAATTTACAAATCGTTCAACTTTTTTACGTAAATTCACTCTTCGCTCAACTTATGGTCAACATAATTGGCCTACTGAGCGTGCTATTCCCTACATCATCACCCATCTTGATGCCCTGCATTCTTATTGGATTATATTCGACTAGATCACGTCCGGAGTAAAAAAAATATAGCAGCCGTAGATTAGGGTGTACATGAAGACCATGTAGAATTGATTCGAAGCCGTTCGCAACAGCTCGTTCTGACGTATGAGACAACTTGGTGCATTTTTTACAGCTTGTGCAAGAACTTCAGCTGCTCCACCATCCATCGCTTCGTTCTATGAGCTCTTGAAAAGTTCCAAGAAACTTCGATGTTTTCGAGCCAAATTTTGTTCAGCGATGTGGCGCATTTCTGGCTGAATGTGTATGTAAACCAGCAAAATTTCGGCATTTGTGACTCATTAAACCATTAGACTTTTTCCTGTGTGGATATGTAACGTCTAACGTCAATGCAGACAATCCCACTTCAATTCAGGTCTTGGAGCAAAACATCGTACCTGTCATTCGCCATTCAATGAATATAGTGTGCCCAAAAATAAGTGGACATTTCAATTTAAACTGCGCGCGTAGAGGGATTTGAAGAATTATTTTTTGTTTTAGGTTGGTAGTACTATCAATCACATTTATGTCAAACTTCACGTCAAAATATTAATTAGTGTTTGAGATACGTGTCGTTTTGTGAGCTGCTAAAAGTGAGTTTTTCGTTTTTTGCTATGTCGAAATTTGTTGAGCAAAGAATTTGCATTAAATTTTGTTTACGGAATCAATTTTCTGCTGCGGATACATTGAGGATGGTGCAGAAAGCCTTTGGTGATGAGGCTATGTCTAAAAAAAATGTTTACAAGTGGTATAGTGAGTTCCAAGCCGGCCGTGAACGTGTCGAAGACGAGGAGCGTTCAGGGCGACCATCAACCTCAACCGACGAAGCTCACGTTCAACAAATCAAAGATTTGGTGTTGAAAAACCGTCGATTAACAATTAGAGACCTTGCTGATGATGTTGGCATATCGAAAGGCTCAGCCAATACCATTTTGAAGGATGTTTTGGGCCTCAAGCGCGTCAAATCTCGACTGGTACCGAAAACATTGAATTTTTTGGAAAAAATGCGTCGCGTTGAAGTGTGTGAAACGACACTTTCCGACTACCAGGGTATCATGAAATGCATTATAACTGGCGATGAGACTTGGATCTATGCTTACGATCCCGAAACAACCGATCGATCGAGCGAATATCGTGCCAAAAGAGAGCCGAGACCGAAAAAATCACGCCAAAGTCTCTCAAAAATTAAGGTCATGTTGACTGTTCTTCGATTATCGTGGTGTTGTGCATTATGAATTCCTTCCAACCCCTCAAACAGTCAACAAGGAATATTATTTGAACGTTATGCGTCATTTGCGTAACGCTATCCGCTTAAAAAGGCTGGAATTGTGGAAAGACAATTCTTGGTTTTTACACCACGATAATGCACCATCCCATACTGTCCTCGTAATTCGTGATCATTTCGCCATAAACACAACCCATATCGTTCCGCAACCACCGTATTCACCTGATCGAAGCTCAGGAGCCAGTATTTTTTGATGTTATGGTAAGGTTCATGAAGGTCGTCCAAAATTAGTTTTTATTCCGGAAACTATTGATCTTGTGCACAAACTAATGTTGCCAGATCATAATATGGCCTATCGAGCCCATCATACATTCAATATTGCATGAAAATGTTATTGTAAAAAAAATTATGTCCACACTGAATACCTCATAATTTGTCAATCGTTTAAAAAAGGTTCGTGCCAATTGGTCGGGAGATGTATTAAAAAAAATACGATAGCTGTGCTTCAAAACCCATCTATGAAATCGTGACGGAAGATAAAACGTGTATTTATGTGTATGACCCGGAAGCAAAGATCAACCGTATGGGCATTTCAAGATGAGCCAAATCCAACAAAAGTTATTCTCGTATGAAGCACTTTCAAGCAAATGGTGGTCTGTCGTTTTGAAACAACTAGATATATCGCAACCATACCACTAGAACAACGCAGAACAATAAATTCTGAGTGATACATAACCATCAATTTGCCAATTGTCTTTCAAGAAATCAGGAAATCCGCCGAAGACGGATCATTCTTCACCACGACAATGCGAACGCTTACACATCGAATGAAACAACTGCATTTTTGAGTAGTCTAAATATAAATTTGGTGAGTCATCCTGATTTGGAACGCAATTACTTCTTTTTATTCCTTTACGTAAAAAATTAACCATGAAGTCAACGTTTTCCGACACCTGAAGGGGCGGTTGATGCCTTCAAAAGTCATTTTCTGGAGATACCTCATTCAGAGTGGCAAAAATTCTTCGAAAATTAGTTCAAACGCATGAAAAAGATAATACATGCTTAATGGATAATATTTTAAAGAACAATAAAGCGATTTTCGATTACTAAAATCTGTTTTTGGTCTCTAATCCCCAAATATAAAAAGCAACCTACGTAAAGCCCTTCATAAATAAAAAAATTCATACAATAATTTTATTTTGATCGGTTAGTTTGGATGGCAGCTATGTGTATGATATGTTAGTTCAATCTGCACAATTTGTTTTTGGGTTGAACCGTTGTCTTGACAATAATTCATCTGAAATTCGTGACGATATCGTATTATTAAAAAAAAATTCTGTATAAGAATTAGTTTATAAGGCAGCTGTGGTATATACTCTAGTAGTCCGACATAGCCGGTTTCTAAAAATTAGCAACTTTTTTGAGGAGAATAAAAAGTGTGCAAAATTTCTCATCGATATCTCAAAAATTGATGGACTAATTCGCATGTATACAGACCGACTGACAGGCATGGTTAAATTGACTCAGCTCGTCACGCTGATCATTTATATGCAAATATTTTAGAGAGTATCTGACGTTTCCTTCTGGGTAACGCAGCAAAATTGGGCATGAACTAACAAAGTTCTGCGAACAACCAAAAAGGATATCTGAAGATCTCAATTTAAAACTCTTTTCTCTTTTTTTTTCAAATTTTGGCTTTTATCGCTTAATGATATATCAATATTTACCCATTAAGACAGATATTTTTTATGACAAACACTATGCACGGCTCTGCGTCCGTTTTCGATGACTTCAAAATGCAAAAATAAATTGAAATGGAAGCAATCTGAAAGAATAAAATATGACGATATAACGCCGTCTCAAATTATGGACCAGGCATTGTAAGTTGAGCCCATATTCGACAGAGAATGATGATGAGGACTGCACTGCGATCTTTGGTCTTTTGTGCTTCGACAGAGAAGGTTAACTTTTAAAGACAGTTATATAAAACTCTTAAGACCACAGTGTTGAAAACTTTATAAGAAAATGTTTGCTTGTTGAAAGCATTTCCTCAAACATTACATCATTGTCATAATATTGGCAATTCTTCAAACAATAAACCAAAAACAAAACTTCAAGTAGAAAACGGAAGTACTACCGCCGAAAATTTTGTGTCGGTTAAATTATAGTTTACGCAAGCAATTAAATACAATTGCATTTTTACAAAATAAAAATCAAACCGCGAGACCCTACAATAATAACAAAATAGCAAGGCGAAAACACAACAAAAACCACAAAAATTCTCTCGGATAAAAAACAGTAAAATTACTAGCAATTACGCTTGAAGGAATTCACACAACAAATGTAAGCAAAACCCGAAAAATAAAAGATTTTTGAAGGATGTTGGCAAGGATAGGCACAAACACACATCTGTACACATACTTCTGAGCATCAAAAGGAAGGTTAGTATTAGAAAAATGATGGCTAGACTTCAAAAGGATCACAAGTGCGCGTTGCTTACAAAGAAGGAGGCAAGAAAGTAGAAGAAACGCGAATGGATCAATGGAATCTGAAAATGTTACATCACAAGAATAGTAATTGTAGAAATTAATGGTGTTTTAATAATTGCCCGCGAAAAACCGAAACAAGCGAAATGAATGCCGGCTTCTGACAGAAATCGAACGAATATTATAGTATTGCTTCAAAACGGAATTTTCACCTAAGCAACAATGATACTTACAGGAAGTATAGAGAAATAAACATGAAAGAGACGCTGGAATACTTCCTATGCCATTCTCCAGCATTATCTCGCCTTAAATATCCAGGAGCTTCGCTGTTCTAGACGAAGACGAAGACGAAGACTAGACGAAGCATCAAACTTAGATATTAAGTTGCGCTTAAAGTTCGCAAAAAACGTTAACATCCGTACTTTATCTCAAATTAAGCAGAACCTCCATCTGGCATAACTAAGGACCAGAAAGTCTATAACCTAATCTAGTAGTATAACCTATACAGAATATTTCTGTATAGTTAGACTTACTTGTTGAAGTCTCTTTTTTTCTTTAAAAAACTCAAAATATTATGCTGTGTAGGGACTCTGAGACCATCAGTGGTCCTATAAATCTTCCGCGAAACTTCAAATTGCAAGCTCCTATATTTGGTAGGATTGTAAGAAAACGGAACTCCAAATTAACTCAACAACATTGTAATTCATACTGAAGATGACCCTCACCACAAAACCAAACGGGCATCCGCTCAATCACACTAGCGATGCCCAAATTTCGACACTAACAAGCAGTGACAAATTGATGGTGTTAAAGTTCATTAAACGATTCAGTCTAAATGTCAGGCGATGCCTTAATCTCCTTGTCATGCGTCCCCACAAAATGCTGTAAAACCCCAGTAAGGCTTAAAAACCACCGCAAAAAAGGTGTTGTATAGACAACCAATTAAGCTTATAACAAATTTCTTTTCAGCTCATGGCTTAACCACAAAAAAGTGCAGCCCCAAGTCACACACGCCGCAATAAGATGCTGTTGTGGTGACGTTTTGTCGGCTCAGCTCAGTTCAGCTCGGCTCATCTTACACTCAATGTGGCCGTTTGGGCTGCTGTACGCTGATCTTCACTTTGTAGCCGCACTTTTTTTCATATTAAAACGTTTTTGTCCTTGTTTTTTATTGGCGAATTGATACAGAAAACTGTATAAAATTGACAAAGACATGCGATTTGACGAAGATTGTGCGGTTTTCGGCTTCTTTAACTCTCCACGCTTGCGATGCGATGGCATTTCTCTCGCCGCCCTTTTTCAGATCAGTTCAATACGCATATCGATGCGTACCATTCAATTGCGTTCATTCGGCTACTGCGTGCAGCTCCACTACTCATTCATTGTTCATTATTGATACCTTTAAGAGTGCATCCTCTACCCCACTTGGCACCGCACTCGCCACTTCGTTGGACGCTTCTGGCTTTCGCAGCCCCAGCAGTGCTTTGGCGGCTGCATGCAGGTGGCATTTCGACGCGATTTTGCCGACTTTCTTACGTTAGCAACATGTCGCAATCTGTGCCAAAGTCTGGACCCAAACGGTCGGTTGCATTGTTGACCGTGACTGTGCGAATTGGCGATTTTCGGGTAGCCAAGTCGACAATTTGTATAATTGACAAATTGACTGGTCACTTTGTCTGCAGCCTGAGAAAACACAGGTTCGATGCGATCGATTGCACGTGGGAGCCCAGTCAGGCAAACAAAAGATGCCGCTAACAAGGTGAGAGAAACGGAAGCTTCTTTCATGTGATAATTTCGCAGCTTTTCATGTTTTACAAATGATTATGAGCACAAGTGTTCGCATGGATTTATACATACATATATACATATATATATATACATTTTTATTCATAATAGGGATTAAAAAGGGGTTAAACGAGCCACTCCAATGCCTATTCCACTATTAATCATTAATTTTAGAGCTTTCAACTGCTTTTTAAGGTAAACTAAAATTCACTTACAGATACTCTCATATCCAAATGCTTTTATATAACATATATTTAGATAAGTCAGGCTCGACAAATAATCGGTGACCACTGTAGCCAAGTAAATAGAACGAATTGAGTAGTTAAGAATAGAGTTTTATAATTCAGAGACGACTTGGAAGTAGAGGTATTCACCATTTGTTTCTCAAAATATAACTAAAAAGATAAAAAGACCGTCGAACATTTACCTCCAATATCGTATTTGAATAACGTAATCCGATAAAGATTGTTTGGTATAAGAAAATCTATATTAACTTCCAACCGAAAACAATATTATTCAGAAAATGTGGATGTTGTTACTTTCGTGGAAGGAAAGAATTCCACAAATATTATGTGAATTACTGAAGATTTAACTTTCCTCGTTCGGAGCAGAAACCGAGTTCGATTTGGTGACAATGACGGTCTGTCGTGGGATTGGCGTCGGACTGGATCTCCTTCTATGGTAATTGATTGATCGAAACGCGACCTTAGGTCTATTGTATTCTCTCCCAAATCACAAAGACTCACTTAGCCTCAGCATATCGATAAACTCTAATTTGCTATTGAGTGCTAGCGAAACGATGTGATCCCTATTTGGAAACATGGATCCAAGGGCCTTTAACCTGTGCCTGAAGACCACTGTGCAGTCAATCAGCCGGTGTTCTGGTGTTTCAAGTTCCCCTTCGCAGAACCACGACTTGATCTCTTAGGGAGAGATTGCTTTAAGTGCCACTTGAATGGTTATACTCGTACGTTCGTTGCGATAGTTGCGCTAGATCTCTATGCACCGACATAAGGGAGTATTCTAGTCTAGAATTTTGAAAAATTCGATTTTTTTCATATATTTAAAGTTCAGACTTTCAAAAATATGACCTTGGAAGGAATTTTCAAAATTCGACTTATTTTCGGAGATACAGCCGATTTTTGAGGTGGCGTCCGTGTTCACTAGAATTGTCTCCTAAACTTTAAACGCGTTTTTTTCGAAACTACTTTTTTCCACACGGTACCGGCATTATCCCAAGTTCTATACAACCAATTTACTTGAAAATTTGTGTGAACCTTCTTATATATTCCTTTATCGTTC
>CM050325.1:90871851-90920254 GCA_027475135.1 Bactrocera correcta
GCGACACAACTGGTGTGGATTAGTTTGAAGGTAACAAAGTAAATATTGATGAATAATTTTGCGTTTTATTTATATTTTCTTTTTTGTCACGTATATCCATATATCCAGGGAATATCACTATTATTAATATTGACAGGTAATTTATGTGATTTTTCTATAAACCTTGTAGATAAAAAATGTAAATAAGCGTCATGTGTGAAACTTGTTGCCGAATTTGCAAATTATTTGTTTAGTCTTAAAAAAAAATAATAAAAATTAATGTATTGTTATATAGTATATAACATATATATATTAATTTGACTACAGGTGCTTGGCATTTCCGTATCGAGATAAGCGAATTTTTTTTGTTAAAAGTTAAAAGCCTTTAAGTGTTGGTAATACCTGCCCTCTCCTGCGTGATAATTGATTGTTATATTTTTAGAATTAGATTCTAACAGTAAAATGTCATGTCCAAGAGAGAGAAAAGTTTGCTGAAAATTTATACATTTCTGCCGGCTTATCAGCCACTAGCTCTGGTCTTTTTTAGCCGTTAGTTATGTTAAGTTTGAGAGTTACTTCTCTGTTATCTCGCTCTCTTTTGTATTGAAATGTTTGCACGTTGTTTACATCACTTTGATCGAATCGAAATAGAAGTGTAAATGTGTAATATATTTGTACCATAAATTGCAGGATGCCTCGTCTTTATCCTTCTAAACTTTAAAAAAGTTATTATTTAAAGAGTGATCCATTTCGAGGTTACCTTCTTTTTAAAGAATAAACACCGTAACTTTACATTTAATGGGAAACGTTTATTATTATTCGAAAGAATCCATTCGTTGAGTCCAATTTTTCATAACTTTTTCGAGCATTTCGACTGGCGGATGGACCGCGTGATGTTTTGGTCCAAGGCCTGAATCGAAGCGAGATTGTCCGCATAAACTTCCCACACCAACTTATTATTTTTGCCCGATGAAATTGCTGTTCTTGAATATCTTCAGGTTGCTCTTTGTTCCAAATGCGACAATTTTGCTTGTTTACATACCCACTGAGCCAGAAAAAGGCCTCTTCGATGAACAAAATTTGGCTCGAAAACCTCGGATCTTCTTGGAACTTTTCAACAGCCCATAGAGCAAAGCGATGTCGCTAGTTAATTTTTTCATTAAGTAAAAATGAGTCAAAATAATATATTTTGAGCTGCACCGAAATGTTTACTCTTTATTTATACTCTTAAGACTAGCTTATTACATGATTCTTACTTCTATTTATACTAACAAGAATGTTTACTTATTACTAGTTGATAGTTTGTTTAGATACAGGGTATATTATTTGTTTACGTTTGTTTACATATATATTGTTTGCTTAGATACATTTGTTTTTTTTTTAAGATAAGGTTGTTGTGGCATTCAAACTCAATGTTGTTCTGATACTTGTTTGTTTAGGATTGTTTGTTGTAGTGATAGTGCATTTCAATTGTTCCAACTCAAGGTTGTTTTCGTTCTGTTTACTGAAACAAAAGGTTGTTTTTAAGTTTGTTACTATTATAAAGAATACGTTCCTTAACTCGCTTGAGAAAGTCGAGCAGCTTCAGTTCTTCCACAAGCTGTGTTTTGTTCGTATTCAATTTAAGATCTTGACATAAAATGTGCCAAGTCGTCAGTACGAGTTAAGGCGAACGGCGCCGAATCGACTCTTCATGGTCTTCACAGTGGCAAGAGGCACCTGTGCGAAAAAATGGGCGTGGTTCCGTCCTCTAATAGGTTAAATGTACATATCTTCTAAACAATTAAATCTACAGCAGCCAAATTCGCTTAAGATAAATCCTATAAAACCCTGACCGACAGTGTGAAAATGTATGAACCTGAGCATAGCCCTTCCCTATTTGTTGCTTTTATTTTAATCGTTTAAGGTTTGAATTATAACGTGGAGAAGCGTAAATCTGAACGCTTTTCGGCAATCGGTCACAATTTGATGAGTTGTAGTTGGTAGTATTACTCATTTATGGTTCATTCGTTCAGAGTTTTGCTAGTAATATACTAGTTTACTAGATTTTTTCACTGAAAATATTATAATGTGTTACTAAAAGTTACTAAAAGCAAGGTACAAAGATTTATAAAGAGGCATCAAGTAAATGGGAAATTTAGCTATAAAACCTAAAAGCACTGTTACCAAAGAACTTATATTTATTTATTATTTAGATATACGTTCTCTGCTGTTACCATTGAGAGCAATGGTTGTAAAAATTCTTTGCATACTTTTAGGTTTAACGTGTTCTTTATAAAATACCTCAGTAAAGCAGTAGTGCCATTAGACGGTTACATTTGTCTAACGTTAGCGATTACGTTGCAATTAAGTCTCAGCCCTCGGGTATTTCTTTCCACTGAACATTATGTTTATTCAACATTTAATCCCATCTTCCGCTTGCCTATCATCTTTGATGGCAACTTAGAAGTACTAAATTTTCCACATATTCCACAAGGACCGGCCTTGGAGTAGCCGAATGAAACCTTTTATTGACGGATCATGGTCTTCTTGCGGTTTTCATTCTGGGTTGTTTTTTGGCGTAAAGCATTTCAACTGACTTCAGAAAACCCTTTTTATATAATTCTAACTTAAGCTATAAAGCTATGAAGCACCTTAAAACCACAAACCCATGCGCAGAGGGGCATCTATAACCATGCACCTTTTGGGAGTGCTAAATGTGTGCACTTTAGGTCATAAAGGGTTGAACAAAATAAATGTTGACCAATCACGGTTGTTGTTTTACTGCGCCCAATTCAACCTTTCTTCTAAAGTCTGTCCTCTATTGTATTAAGAGATATGTCTACCTGATACTTTTTTAAACAGTTTTTTTAGCTGGTCGTAATTTTTAGTTAACACGTGATTCTTCTTTCTCACTGACTTGTCTTTTACGTTTCCAGTTTTTCCATTAAGGTCAGATCAGTTTTTCACAAATTTAAGACTCGTATTTAAATATTTGTCAGTTTTTTCCAATAGTCCATTTGAGACCTCTGGGATGGTTATCTGCGCTGGAGCCACCGAAATGTGCACACTGCATAGACCAGGGTAGATAATTTTGAAAAAAAAAATCATAGTGGGATAAAATTCATGGGAAAGGAAGATAAAATATCAAACTTAAAAAAAAAAATATCTGTGATCAGGAAAAGGAAGGGGAGGGATGTGATTGAATTTTTAAGGGTTAAAAACGGTTTATTTAGATTTACGGTAAAACTACGAATTCTATAGAAAAAGTTATGACAATGTTATAGGTAATGAAAAGATCTATAATTTTTGTTTAAAGTTTCAAATTGAATTCAAATTGAAAAATTTAAAGGGGTATTCTAGTCTAGAAGCATGATTTTCAGGTAATTTTTAAAGTGTCGTAAAACAAAGGCAATTAATATTTTTACTATCCATTTTTTTAGTAGTTATTTGTTAATTTTAGAAGAGTAGAGAAAATAGTTGAAAACTAAAAAAGTGAAAAATTTTAAAAATTTCAAAAATTATAAGCTGACGAAGTGGGGGTCTCTAAAAATTTCCACGTGACCATACCCATGATTTCAACCCTCCTAGTTATCTGAAACTAAAAAGAAAAAAAAGATTACTAATCTAGAATAATGTCGCAATGGCCGGAACTACGGGAAAGTGGGAAAAAATTTTTTCACAAAATGACGACTGCCTAAAAAAAAAAGGTTTTTTTGGATCACTTTTTCTGACTATTTCGAATTTTTTAAAAATAATAAAAGTAAAAATTTGGGGATGGGGCTAGTTCCAACCATAGACAAGCCTGTAAAGAAGACTCTGTAAAAATTTTAAGTAAATCGGTCCAGGAGAACCTGAGAAAGATCAGTTTTGAGAAAAACGCGTTTAAAGTGTCGCGTTCCGGCCGAACCAGTTTGGATGCCGGGTCAGAAAAATGCCTATATCTCCGAAAAAAATTTGAATTTTGAAAAATCCTCTTGGACACATATTCTTTAATAGTTAAACTTTGAAAATATAAAAAAAGTCGATGTTTTTAAATTTCTAGACTAGAGTACCCCCTTCAATAGCAAAGTGTTTTTATTTTTATCCTGTACAATTATTTTCTTTCACGAAATTTGGTGTAAACTTACATACCTTCAATGTTCCAAATATCTGTTTTTTTTTAATATTAAGTAGGAAACATTAAACTGTAAAAAAAGTACCCGGAAATTGTAAATAAACCGCAAAATTATTTACAAATATTTAAGTATTCATCAATATTTATTAGACGCCTTCAAGATAATCCCCACCAAATGTACACCAAATACACTTATACCAACGATTTTTCCAGTCTTCGAAATACTTTTCATAAGCACTTTTTGGAATGGCCCTCAGCTCCTTAATCGAATTTTGTTTTATTTCTTCGATCGACTGAAAACGAGTTCCACAGAATGTCAATTTCACAATAGTGGCTCGGTGCATTATCATGGTGTAAAATCCATAAATTGTTCTTCCACAATTCCGGCCGTTTTCGACTTATGTTCTCACACAAACACCTCAATACGACCAAACAGAATTTCTTATGGACCGTCTGTCCCTCCAGCACAAATTCTTGATGCACCAAACTACGAATTTCGAAAAAACAATAACCATCAGCTTGATTTTTGAGTTTGAGTGTTTACGGTTCTGTTTTTAAAAAAATTCAGCTTTATCGGGACGAGTCGAGCAAGAACACGTTTCATAGCCAAAATATCCACCAAAGACATTCCTCTTGCCACAACTCGAAACACTTATCTCATGATTTTCAAGCGCCATATCCAGTGGAAGAGGTTGGAGTCGTCCTGACCGAAGCATGTCTTCAACGATTTCTCGGCCGTCGTTGAGGGCTGCGTACCATTTGTAGGCTTGTGTTTTTGGTAAAACTTGATCATCGTAAGCCTTTTCCAACATTCGTAACAATTCCGCATACGAAATTTGATTATAAATGCAAAATGTGAAACCAATCCCTTGTTTGATAATTTTATTCAATGTAAAAGGCGCAACGAACTACTGACGTCTACCGACTAAAACAGCTGCTGTAAACTAACTGGTGGACAGATCGTATTCATATTCGGCATAGTAAATAAGGACAGTCCTACAAACTTAGCAAGTTGATTACAATTTCCGTGTACTATTTTGTTACAATGTATTACACTAATCTGATATTTTGACGAAAGAATTTATTTTATTGAAAATTAGCGTTTTTTTCGTTGTAAGGTCTATATGAGGAGGAAACAAATATTTTTATTCATGGACTGCTATTATTATTGTTTTTATTTAATATTTAATTTGTAGTTATTGTGCCATTTTTTCTTCCAACTTTAATACTTTCCATGTTTTTTTGTGGCTCTTAGAAAGTTGAAAAAATACGAAACTGATCATTGACTACTCTTAGAATAAGTTGATTCTCTTCTTCATTATAATTTATTTACTCTTAAATTCTTACAAATATAAAAGAAATACTTAACTCCGTAAGCGCTTATCATTGTAAATGTTTGTGCAATATTTAAGGTACGTTAAGCCTAAATATTATAACTAATATAATATGGCAACAGAATAAGTTTAGTATATTTTTTAAATACACGACAAATACAAAATTCTTTCACAGAAATACCTTACAAGTATAATGTCGAAATATATGTACATACATGTTTATTATCATTCGAAAGAACATTATTTGGCATTAATATTTTGAGGATTATCTCATTCAATCGTTGGCCACGACTACGTTTCAGATGGTCCATCCGTTGAGTTTAATTTTCGATAAATTTTTCGAGCATTTCGACTTCAGTTCTTGCACAAGCTGTATTTTGTACGCTTTCAATGTAAGATCTCAACGTAAAAAACCTCCAAGTTGTGCCATACGTCAATCGAAGTTGCTGCGAACGGCGCCGAATCGACTCTCCACCGTCTTCATGTACATTCTTAGCTATGACTGCTATATTTTCCTCACTGCGTGATGAACGTGATCTATTCGGTCCAATGTTATCCAATAAAGAATGCTGGGTCTCAAGATGGGTGATGGTGTTGCCAGTGGCACGCTCAATAGACCAATTATGTTGACCAGTTATGTATAGCATATGAATTTACATATACATACTATATGTTTGGCTATTATACTTAAATACATACATACATACAAAAATATTATAATAATAACTACAGCAAGACTTTAAGGGGGTATTCTAGTCTAGAAATTTAAAAAAATCGATTTTTTTTACATTTTCCAAGTTTAACGATTCAATAATATGTGTACAAGAGGATTTTTTAAAATTCAAAATATTTTTGGAGACATAGGCATTTTTCTGACCCGGCATCGTGGCCGGAACGCGAAACTTTAAACGCGTTTTTCTTAAAACTGACTTTCGGAACGATACCCACGATTTCTCAGGTTCTGCTGGACCGATTTACTTGAAATTTTTATAGAGTCTTCTTTACAGGCTTGTTTATGGTGGGAACTAGCCCCATCCCCAAATTTTTATTTTTATTATTTTTAAAAAATTTTAAATATTCAGAAAAAGTGATAAAAAAAAAAACCTTTTTTTTAGGCAGTCGCCATTTTGTGAAATTTTTTTTTTCCCACTTTTCCGTAGTTCCGGCTATTGCGACATTACATATTCTAGGTTAATAATCTTGTTTTCTTTTTGGTTTCAGATAACTAATTTTTAGAGACCCCCCACTTCGTCAGCTCATAATTTTTAAAATGTTCTACTTTTTTGAGTTTTTAATTTTTTTCTCTACTCTTCTAAAATTAACAAATAACTAATAAAAAAATGGATAGTAAAAATATTAATTGCCTTTTTTACGACACTTTAAAAATCACCTGAAATTCATGCTTCTAATGCAACCAATATCTTATAATACTCTAGGGCAGATACTTTGCTCATTTCATGTACACATTTACATTCGTAAAATTTCGACACGTCCTAATAAATGCTAACAATGCATATTATGCTCTGGATGGAATTGGAGGACTAACGGTAATCTTATTGCGTTTCGATACTATAAATATCACGCTGCAAAAAATATGAAAAAAGTGAATTGATATAAAACAATTATTTAATAATAAAAAAATACTTACATAACGAGCACAAAACTAAGCAAATACAACAACGCGCTAATAATATTGAACATGCCCGGATAGTAGGAGAGTGTAGCATCGTAAACACTCGTGTAGAGCGGCGATGCGCCGAGCGGTGTGATTGTCTGCAGCGCAGTAGTGACGGAGAACACTTTGCCGGTTTCGTTTGTGGGCGTGACGAAGGCGAGTATTGTCAGCAACATAGGTGCAATAATGCCCGACATAAAGCCCACCGCCGTAGCGAGGTACATTTCCCAGAACTGCTGCGCGGCGGCACGCACTGTGCTCTCACCAACCGCGGAAAGGAGAGACAGCATGGCCATGCTGACGATAGACAGGCGCAAGTACTACAAAATAAAAGTAGTTGTTGTTGTATAAAGTTTTTTTTGACCATAAATTTAATTATATTTACCTTTCTGAATGCAATAACAGCAATAATGCCACCAATAATTTGTATGGCATCGCTAACCGAATTGTAGTCACTGTACTGGCTAACGGTCACATCGAATTTGGCACGCAAGAACAAGTAGAATACGTTGCCTTCACCAGCTAGAATGCGGAAAGAATATTAAAAAATTCATAAAAAATAACGGTAAACTTCTAAAAATACTTACACATTGTGAAATTGGTTATGATCAAAGCGATCATGGAGATCCAGATGAAAGTGCGCATGTAATTGGCACGTCTGGCAATGCAGGTGCGCACCAGATCAATCACATGACTAACGCTGAAGAATTGGCACAGTTTATACTGCAAGAAAAACAAAAAAAAAAAAAAAACAATTAGAAATGCAAAAAAAATCCGTAGGATTCGTGGTAACTTACGCCCAGCGTTGTGTGCGCCACCTTCAAACTCTCCTCGTTCACGCGGTAAATATATACGAAGGCTACTAATATCGCTGCTGCCGAAACGACAAATACGACTTGCATGCTAGTGTGTGCGAAGAGTGCACTGCCCGCCAGTGTGCCGACGACGGAACCAGCACCGATGGCAGCATCATTCAAGACCATTCTATTTGGAGAAAAGTTTCAGTTAGGTAAGCCGGTTATGCATCACTTAGATACGGTTACTCACTTGAGACCCTTCAATTGTGGCGGCGCCACATCGGCGATATAACAGTAAGAGACGATCATAACAGCACAGGTAGAGCCAGTCACTGCCGCCGGAATTTGTGCGATGACATATAGCCAGGGATTAGTGGGAGATCCAGCGGAGACCATAGCCAAAATAAAGCTGACAACGTAACCCAGGAAAATACCTGGAAAAAAGAGCAAAAGTTATTGTGAAAAAAATGTATAAAATTTTCTTTGGGAATTTGCATTGCTGTACGGAGTTTTGCGTCGCTTCTTTAAAATCCGACTTAATTGCGTTTAAAACCCATTTTATATATGTAGATAAAACATATTTCTTATAAGAAGTTTGATCGGTTAGTTTATATGGCAGCGATATGCTCGATCTGAACAATTTCTTCGGATATTGCACTGTTTTCTTAGGTAATTTTTTATATAAAAAAATTTGAGGCGATTCCCCGAACAACTCTTTACGGATTGGGGGGTAGGTTGGTGGAAGGGTCTACTGTCAGAATCAACTCAAGCTTCAAACTTCCTGATTATTGCAGTGTCTTCCAAGCCGAGGTTGCAGCCATTAAGGTAGAAGTAGATCTTCTGCTCCGGAGTGCAGCCTCCTTCAGTGAAGTAAAAATTCACTCAGCGGAGCGGCTATACCAGCCTTGAACTCATCTACAACTTTGTGTAAAGACTGGTATGGGTACCGCGTCATAGCGGCATCGCAGAAATTGCAAAGTTGATGAGCTAGCAAGGAAAGCACCCTAGAACCACTATCGGTAGAATGGGAGAGGGTCGGGGCTCCCGTATTTGTTCTGCTGGGACACAGTCGTAATATACGCTGTACCAGAAGCCCAAGATCAATCGCAGGAGATTTGGTTATCTCTTTGACCTCTGTAGGGCTAGCCTCTTCCTTATTGTGGGGCTTTTAACAGGCCATTGCCCTATTGACGTCGATGTAGTAACATGGTTGGGAGTCTTACCAGACGCTCTCTGCTGACGCTGTGTTGAAGAAGATGAGGAACACTTCCTTCTCCCAAACTGTCCCACGTTTGGGAGGTGAAGACTTGAACACTTGGGAGCACATACCTTCAGACATCCCACCGAACTAGTGGGAGCGGAAATTAAACGGCTTTGCCAATTTTTATAGACTACTGCAGGAATTCTTCTTTCTTCAATGGTTCCATAGAGGACTACATATAGCAATCATCTTGCGATCCTGGATCAGCTATATAACCTAATCATGAATTAAAGCTTAGATCAACTTTAGAGATATACTTTGTTACCACATTTAATGCATACTTAAGTATACATATATTCTTAATGACAATTAAGTGACAAACATTCACTTACCAATGAGTGAAATCAGAAACACCGGCCGGCGTCCAAAACGATCAGACCACGCGCCAACAAAGAGCGCTAGTACTGCGGGTATAATACTAGAAACCAATGAATTGACTAATATAATGCGCGAGACATAAGGCTGCACTTGATTTTCGATGTCCTGTAAAAGCAAAAAACAAGTTATAATTAATCGAATTGAATTTTGTTAATTTTTGTTAGAAAAAACCAGAAATTTTAACTAATTGATGCTTGATTTAATCGCCAAAATCACGATAAGTTTGAATTTTAATTAACGAAAGCTTTGTTATATAATGTAAATATATATTTTTCGATAAGTAGAAAGCGGTGATGTGGATAATACCATTTTAGTCGTCTGTATTAGGAGAGTGGCGAAACGAACAAACCAATGGTGTAAAACAAATAGATTAGTAGATATAAGGAAGTCAAGCAAATGGGTCTGGTAGTGAACGAGGGCACTCGTCACTCGTCACTTGGAACCAGTATTAACACTAAAAAGACTGTCAGCCTCGAAATCCAACGAAGAATAACTCTTGTCAACAGGCGCTACTTCGGGCTGAGTAGACAATTGAGAAGTAAATTCCTCTCTCCACGAACAAAGACCAAACTGTATAAGTTATTCGTTACTTCCGTCCGGCTATATGGTGCAGGGACATGGAAGATGACAACAGTCGATGTTGCGTATTTTCGAGGGAACGGTTCTGCGAAAGATTTATGGTCCTTTGCCCATTGATAACCGCGAATATCGCATTCGATGCAATGATGAGCTGTACGAGTTCTGCAATGACATTGACATAGTTCACTGATTTTAAAGCCAGCGGCTACGCTGAGTAGGTCATGTCGTCCAATGGACGAAAACATTCCAGCTCTGTACCCGCCGGGGGAAGCTGAGGAGGAGGAAGACCTCTACTCCGTTGAAAAGATCAAGTGGAGAAGGACCTGGCTTCGCTTGAAATCTTCAATTGGCGTTACATTGGCGAAAGAAGAAACGGCTGACGCGCTGTTATTAACTCGGCTATAACCGCGTAAGCGATGTCTGCGTCAATAAAGAAGAAGAAGTGTTTCAAACTTTGTGGCAAATTAAATATCCTACCCTTCTTCTTCTTTACTGGCTTACGCGATCCAGTGTACAAAGATATATAAAGTCTGCTGAATACTTCTTTTGTGTGTAAAAAATTGCTCAAGCAGGAAATCAATTACCTAGTCATTCAATGAAGCGGGTGAGCACTGTTATCATCAAATATTATTTGGCAATGTTTAAGCTTAATATTTGTGTAAATAGTTATGTGCTTGGGGTTTCACCGATTTTCCCCAATATATGCATTCACATATTGATATGAGCGTAAAATATTTGATAAAATAAAAATAGATAAGGATAAATTCAAATGCGTAAAAATAGTCCGAATAATAAGTTTGCGACATGTGTTTATTATTAAATGCGTCATTCTTTTATCAGTTTTTGATATAAACAATTAAAAAAAATAAAAATAAAAGCCGTCTGAGTACAAATGAACGCAAATTAGTACAAATGAACGCATCGAAGCAGAATGGAAATCGTTTTGGCGACCTTAAACAGGCATTCACACGCAAGTTTGTAACCCAGAAGAGACCCTATAAAATATATGTACAGATTGAGTTAATTGGTCTGCCACCCTATAATCCAGACACCTAACCGATGCTGGTAGCATTGTTTATATGACGATCTAGACATGAGCAAGAACGATATAGCGAAGTGCAAAACTGCAAAAGGTATATGGAAAACGGTAGATCAGAAATACGGGAAGTTCCTACTTGCATAATGGCAGTTTGAGACATTAATACAGGTACCGTTAATTAGTCCATAGAACCTGTTGAAATTCATGCCAAACGCTGGCATCCTAAAGTATGACTGCTACTCCAAAACTACGTCACAGTATTCTTATTTATTACCGCTAAGCACCGAAAGTGGTCTATGTGGGGCTAATTAGCCTTCAGACTAACCGACGTAGTGTAAATCTCTTACAACGCGCATAGGGCTTTAGAAGGCCTAGACTGACATCTTACTCGATTACGTCCTCTCTGAACCAGTCTTTGCTCTTGATGAAGTTCATTAATACTAAGAGTTTATTGGCGCAATCTCCGAGACATGTCAAGAAACCCTCTACCAATAGTTGCGATTCTTTTCCACTCTAAGCCTTGCAGTCAGATAGAAAATGTTCTATATTCTCATCTTCCTCCTGAAAGCTTCTACAATAGTCATTTTATAGTGTTTCCAATCTGCTGGGATGTCTGTCCATTAGTGACCTACTAGCTTATAGTCGGCATGTGCGGCCCATTTTCCATTTCATCCCGCGCTTGTGAGCAAATTAGGGATTGATTCCAAAACTCAGCTATATCTAAAACATTTTCGTAAATCTACAAGTAGCCAGAGGCATATTATTCTTTCTTTATCGGAGTCTAATTGTAGGGTGGTGCCTGATGTGCCTAGTTCATCTGATTCACAGTTACCAATAATATTACTAAGCCCTGGAACCTACTACTGGTTTATTGGGAAATGTGGATGTTCGATGCATCCGTATATCAAGACATTATTTCACTATCGCTGAGGAAACCCTAAGATAATCTAGTGATTTTAATGCCACTTGGCTAGCTGTATATACATACATATAAATATTATTCTTGTTGTGAACACTCTCCTTGTCAGAACAAGAAGTATTTCTTTAATTGCTGTGATCACCGCTTGGAAGACACTCCGTTGGTTGGTGGAAGGCGATTGTCGTCTTCAATTGCTGAAAAGTCAACACCCGACATTCGATTATTTAGTTTAAATCCATCTATATTATACTTATGCTTGAGTGCTTGTCCACCTCACTCGTTTCTTATTAGCTTTTGGAAGTTAAGGCAATATTGAGGACCGAGTTTACGTTACGTGATTACATAGGATTACGATAGTCATGGTGTTAGCTAGAACTAAGCTAATAAGTGTGTCGGAATTTTTCTTATTACAGACGACTAAAAGACAGGATTCCCACAGTTCAAGAGCTGACTTCGCTGCCAGTTGCTTACAGAACAAGTCTGTGGGCAGCAAATGTGAAATAAGACTGTTGTTCTAAGGGATCCACTGATGAATATGCTAGCTGCGCTGTGTACGCTTTTTGTGAATTTCTTTTCCATTATTTTCAATCATGCCAATGTTCGGTATGTCTTAAACGGCCTCACAACTGCTGAGTACAGCCAATGAGTTACGTGAGGAGTTAGTTCCCATTTGGGCCCCACCGTTCTTTTACAGGTGTAAAGTAGTGTAACTGCTCGTTTTTGTTCTCTCCTGGTACCATTTATTAATGGCGGCATAACTTCCGGAATTTTATTTTTTAGTGAACAATGTTATACTACAATGTGCTTTCCAATGGTAGCAGGATTTTTTGAATCTAGCGCCCCCTGGCGCTTGGAAGTGAAGTTATTGCGTTTTAGGTGTCAGCATGTTTGTGTTATCGTTTTGTGTTATCGTATTGTGATCACCGAAAATTCCATCGGAACTGTGCATGAATTCATCAAAAATCAGCCGAAACCATCATTGAAATTCATGAAAATGAAATCGAACATCTCCAAAACATCGATTTATCGCATTTTGACTGAGAATTCGGGCTTACGAAAGGTTTGTGCGAGGTTAGTTCCTCACAAATTGACTTACGTCTAATGCGCCGTCTAATCGATCGACGCTCGTGACCGATTATTTAACCAAAAACCACATTTTAACCATTAACCACACCCCGTATTCACCTGATATGGCACCGTGTGACTTCTACCTTTTCGTAAAAAAGCAGAAAGGAAAGCGTTATACAGACGTAGAGGCCATTCAAAAGGCTTGCACCGGCATACTGGCGACCATACCGGCCAACGAGCTAAAATACTCGTTCGACATGCTTTTGGACCGTGCAAAAAGCTGTATTGAAGCAGAAGGAGACTACTTTGAATAAAATAAATTGATTTTTCCGAAAAAAAAAAATTTTGTTCTGTTTTGTTTTTTTTTTTTAAGTCTGTTTTTCTAGAATTTAAGTTTAGTCCGCAGAATTTTCAGACAAACATAGCCAAATTTAGTCTGTTCACCCCCTTATGTATAAATGTTCGCATTTCATATTCTTTTATTTACTTACATGATTTATTGTTTCATTCGAAATGCCCAACATTGGCTCGCAATCGGCTTCTGTATATCCAAATGTAACTGTGCAGGACTGATAAAGTAATTGATTGGTAAATACCACCGCTGAAAGTATTAAATATCAGACATTGTTGCAGTTGTTGTACACTTGTAAAGTGCAGTCCACTTTTTTAGCAAATTTTTACCTCAGCAAACTTACATGTCAATGATGTGGCGAAATTCAAAAGAAATATGGGCGGTTCCAATATGAAAATGCGTCGCAGTGGATTTAATTGTTGTTGTGTGTTGCTAAATGTATCTGAATCGGTGACAATAGTTTGACCGCTATTCAAATCTTCGACCTCTGTGCGCTCGTACGGATTGACCGAAGCATCGGAAGTTGAATTCTGCACATAGACCGTTGCGGTAGGCGTATTTTGTGCATTGTAAGTGCTGTTTTCGAACTCGTTGCTTCGCATTTTGTTCGTTTTAAATAATCGTACTCCTAATCACTAATCAACAAGTGGCACTTAAGTACTTTGCTTTTGTTTTGTTAGAAGTAATTAAATAATTATCGGTTTGATAGCCACTTCACTTTATTCGCACTTTCATTCGTTCTTTTTCATAATTTTCTAAATCCTCAATGGTTTTTTATCACCGGTTTATGGCACAACCGGCGGTCATAAGAATCAGTGCAATACTGATTTTGATAATAGCGCCCACACTGTTTATATTTGATTATTTTATCGGTGGCTAGTGGACAAGCTTACCAGTTGTGATTCCCTGGCGTATAAGTTTGAAAGAAAGTGAGATAAGAATTTTTTTAGGTACGGCTGGGTACACCGATTGATATCGAGGTGCACGCGTTTTGATTCATCGGTACAATTGACCTGGTGAATTTTGCAAGAATGACATTTAGAATTATACTGTATAAATAAATATATGCATATACTTGTATATACATATATGGTAGTTGAAAAAGTCAGTTCGCATTTCTAATCAAATTTTAACTTACTTTTTTAATTTATAATATTAAATAAATAAACAAATATGTACCACTTCGGTCGACCACTTTTTGCCATTTTTCCGCTGGAGACATTATTCCATCTGTGTAAATCGATATTTCGCAATTTCTAGAACAGAAGCTAGCGAAACATTGTTGAGCTATACGAACTGATACAGCATCGTTACCTAGACTTCACAAATTTCATTGTGGCTTGCGCAGTATTCTTCCCTTTTTTATACAAAAATTACAAAATGTAGTGAATTTTTTCATTATTTTCACTCATTTTTAACAGCTGTGATTTTTTTTTTAACTTTCCCGAATTAAATTTATTATGGTTAAATGAAATACTACTGTGCCCAAAAAATAAGACATTTGAATTTAAACTGCATGCAAATTTCATCTCAAAATATTCATTAGTGTTTGAGATACGTGTCGTTTTGTGCGCTGCTAAAAGTGAGTTTACGTTTTTTGCGATGTCGAATTTTGTTGAGCAAAGAATTTGCATTAAATTTTGTTTACGTGTTTGTTTTGATGGTGCAGAAAGCCTTTGGTGATGAGACTATGTCTAAAAAAATGTTTAAAAGTGGTATAGTGAGGTCCAAGCCGGCTGTGAACGTGTCGAAGGCGAAGAGCGTCCAGGGTGACAATCAACGTCGATTAACAATTAAAGACCTTGCTCATGAAGTTGGCATATCGAAAGGCTCAGCCAATACCATTTTGAAGGATGTTTTGGGCCTCAAGCGCGTCAAATCTCGACTGGTATTGAAAACATTGAATTTTTTGGGAAAAAGGCGTCGCGTTGAAGTGTGTGAAATGATGCTTTCCTACTACCAGGGTGTCATGAAACGCATTATAACTGGCGTTGAGATTTGGATCTATGCTTACGACCCCGAAACAACCGATCAATCGAGCGAATATCGTGCCAAAAGAGAGCCGAGATCAAAAAAATCGCGCCAAAGTCGCTCAAAAATCAAGGTCATGTTGACTGTTTTCTTCGATTATCGTGGTGTTGTGCATTATGAATTCCTTCCAACCGGTCAAACAGTCACCAAGGAATATTATTTGAACGTTATGCGTCGTTTGCGTAACGCTATCCGCCTAAAAAGGCCGGAATTGTGGAAATACAATTCTTGGTTTTTACACCACGATAATGCACCATCCCATACTGCCCTCGTAATTCTTGATCATTTCGCCAAAAACTCAACTCGTATCGTTCCGCAACCACCGTATTCACCGGATCTGGCGCCGTGCGACTTCTGGCTGTTCACCAAGCTCAAAAGACCGCTCCGGGGACACCATTTTTATACGAAGACAAAACTGAAGGCCATCCCGGAAAGTGACTACAACCAGTGTTTCGAAGATTACAAAATCCGTTGGCATAAGTGCATTGCATCGGGAGGGGATTACTTTGAAGGGAATAGGGGGGGGTGGTTGACAGGTGCAAAAAAAAAAAAAAATGGCACGTCCTGGTGACATTAATCCTGACTCTCCTGGTGGTCTGAAAAAAAAAATCAAAAGAAATTCTTAATCAGTAATGATGCTTTTATAGTCCGGGAACATGAAATTTTTTTTTGTTTTTTTTTGGAAAAATGGCGACTGCCTGAAAATAAAATTAATTTTTTACACTTTTTTTTTGAAATTCCTGAATTTTTTTTAAATATTAAAAGCAAAAAATTTGACACGATGCCAATAGGAACGATAAAGGATTATATAAAGAAAGTTCACACAAAATTTCAAGTAAATCGCTTCTATAGAACTTGAGATAATTACCATGTGAAAAAAGTAGTTTCAAAAAAACGCGTTTAAAGTTTAGGAGACAATTCTAGTGAACACGGACACTACCTCACAATATCGGCTGTAACTCCGAAAATAAGTCGAATTTTGAAAAATCCTTTCAAGGTCATATTTTTGAAAGTCTAAACTTTTATGAAAAAAAAAAATCGAATTTTTTAAAATTCTAGATTAGTTGTAGGCAATTAAAATGAAACCAAAGTAAAATGTCTTTGTTTATTAAAAGAGTAAATTTTTATTTATGCTTCGTAATTTTTAATTTATTTTTGCATATATTTGAGGTTAGATGCATGAAATGACTCAACAATTAAAAAAGAAATAAGTGAAATAATCTAAAAAAAAAAAACTGTCCAAAGAAATGATGAATGATGCTTTGATTACCTTAAGCTTCTTTGCTTTCTAACTTCGAAAACTTCAAAATGTGCACGCAAATGTTTTTTTTTATCAATAATTAATTTTTAAATTTAAGAGAATTAAATTTGTTTTAAAGCAAAAAAATAACAAACATTTTAATATGTTCTTAATTTTCTAATTTTAATATTAATTATTTCATTTTGTATTATTTTATTTTTTATATTAAACATCACTAATAAAATACATGTTGTTAATATTTTCTTTTTAGTTTTATGTATACAAAACATTTACTCTCAATTTTAAATTCCAACGAGGCATTTTCTAATTTTAAATGTAACTGCAATTTCACGTACACTCAATGCGCAAAGGTGCTTCACACTGAAATTAAGCCTACGTGTTTCATTACCCGCGTAATGTCCGTATTTATTCACCGATGTGTGTAGTTGACCGGTACATGTAAAAAGGTACAGTTCTGCTATTGCTTTAGCTTTTGTACAGTCGCGCCTGAAGCATATAGCCATCCCACTTTTACACGCTAGCCCACATTGTTGCTTACTTTGTGCCAACAGTAAAGATTTCTAATTCGGTTTGAATGTTTTATCATCGTTGGCTCGTGCGCGTGTTAAATAATTATTTTTTCCTAGTTCTCGTTTTTGTCAACGTTAACGAATTTGTTGCCTGCTGGCTGTACTGATAACCGATTTTTTTACCAGGAAATAACAATTACGCAGAGGAGTGATAAAATCATATCTACTTATTCTTTTTTTTTTTGGGGTTTTAACATCACTTATGTATGTATTTTGCCTTTGATATTTAAACAACTTCAGTTGGGGTCCGCTGGTAGGTGACTTGTCCCTAGAAATAGACTCAGAGATACATATTTACATATGTATATAATATTCTACAACATAATTTTGGATTCTGCCTTTGCCAGGGATTCGTACCAACCAATCTATCGGTGACTTTATATTTTTAAGTGTCCCTTGACAATGATTCTCAAGTTTTTCGGTTGCATGAAAAATATGATTTTGGCGAAACAAAAATAACACGGGTCAACACGATTTTTGGGTCTGACATCTACATGTTAAATTTTAGTTTCTCCTATGACAAAAATAAGGAAATAAAAATTTTTTCTGGCTAAAGTTTGCTTTCGTAGAAATTAGAGAAATTTTTCGATTTTTTTTTTCTTGCCTTCTAAAGTATTTTTACAATTAACGCAGGTTAACATTCACTACTGTGCCTCTTACTAATAATAATACTGTTTACTTTCGGGATAATCAATCCTGCAAATGTTTTTTTTACTTTTGGTTCGTTTAAATTTTAAACAAAAATTATTGCATTCACTAGATATCAGCAATTTTAAACAAAAACAATGATCAGCTGTTGCATTAACGTAATAGATTGCGGCATTTGACGTATGGTACTAGATCGCAGGCTGTCAAAAAACCACTATTACCCTACAATACAAAAATATTGGGAAAATTTAATGACAGCTCCGGCGTTGCCATGCACAGAAAATAATGATCTTGCTAAATTTGTTTTAATAGATCTATACCATAAATTACATATGTAAATACGCTCAATTCGACTTTGTGACAGTATTAGAATAGTCTTAATGAATTTAAGTAAAATAAAAATCAAGAAATAAATAAAAATTAAAATTAATAATGCTTGAACTTCAAAAAAGAAAAAAATTTGGAAAGTTAATTGAAATAAAAAAAAAAAACAATGATAAAAATAAAAAAATTGCGTATCATTTAAATTAACAAAAACATATGTGTATATAAATATTAAAATAAAAAATCATAATTTATTAATTTTTCTTTAATTTTTATAAATTATAAATCTTTGTTTATTTTTTCATTATCTACATACTACATACATGTATTTTTTTTATAATAATTTTTATTTGTATGTATGTTTCGTTTTAAAGCCGTTAAATTAAAAGTTTGGTCAAAATTAATTTTTTTTTATTCAAAACTTTTTATAAAAATAATTAAATACTAATAATTAAAATAAAAAAAATAATATAGTATTTAATTAAAAAATATTTTTTATAACTAAACATATGAATAAATATCATTGCAAAAAAAAAAAAAAAAAAAAAAAAACAATAATTGCAGTAAAATTTCGACAAATTCTAATAATAATGATATAACTAATTAAAATAAAAAAAAAATAATGTACATAGTTTTTAATTAACAAAATATATATTTTTTTTTTTGTTAAAAAGTAGTTTTAAAAAAGTATATTTAATTAACAAAATACTCTCTTAAAATATGTTTAAAAAAAATAATAGTTACCAAGAAAAGTATACAAAAAATATAAATACTTAAAACAAAACTAATTTAAACAAAAAAGTATAATTTAATTAAAAATTTATTTTTTTTTAACTAAAAAGTAGTATTAATGAATTATAATTATGTACTAATTAAAAAAATTTAATTTAAGTGGAAAAATTAATATAGTATTCATTTAAAAAAATATTTGTTTTTTAAATATGATTAAATATATATTTTTTTTAATATGATTAAAAAAATAATTACAAAAAAAAATGTTAAAAAAATGTTAATTAAACCAAAAAAAAAATAAAATTGTAAAAATTTAGAATTTAATTAAAAAAAATTTTAAACTCATTTAATTTAATTTTTTTTAATTGAAAAGTAGAATTAAAAAAATAATTATAGCATACTAATTAAAAAAAAAAAATAATTTAAGTAAAAAAGTAAAATATAATATTTAATTTAAAAAAATATTTTTTACAACTAAAACTAAACATATTTAACAATATCACATAATAATTACAAAAAAAGGTTTAAAAAATACTAATAATAATGATTATTATTAAAACAAACATAATTTAAATAAAAAATAATAATACAGTATTTAATTAAAAAATATTTTCTTAAACCTTAACATAAAAATATAATAATTATAAAAAATTATAAGAAAAAATAATATATTGAATTTAAAAATATGAAAAAATAGTATTAAATTAAAAGATATTAATAATTAAAAAAAAATTTAAATATGAAAATAAAAAAATAAAAAAAGTATTGAAGCGAACTAATAACACATTTTTAAAAGTGCAAATGGGTACGTTGTCATATTATTTCTCAATTCACCGGATACGCATGCGCATTCTTAAATATATTCACATTCTGATATTCATATGTGTAAGAGCCTGCTTACTCACATATTTACATTGTGAAATTGTATGTGTAAATATCAGCAATCACACATGCGCGTTTTTAAGCCCTTGGAAATAAAAGTCAATCCGCGTTAGATTGGATTAAGCCTAAGCAGTAAGCGTAGTAGAAAAATAATTGATTTTTTAATTCTCTTTGAATTTTATTTTCATTTTGCTTTTCGACTCTACTGACTGCTCGTACTTATAATTTGTATATTCATTGTTTACGTTGAACACCTTGGACAATCACATATACCAAATATTTATTTAACTACACACAGCCACAAACCACTGCCAAAATATTTACGTCCGCAGTGTAAGTGCCGTTTGAGGCCCCCGAAAACACCCTTTTGTCACACCTTGTTTGCGCCTGATTAGGCATTTGTGCGTTGGTTGGACAATACCAATGAAATTATGCTCCAATTCGTATAGATTGAGCTTTAATAGGATTAAATATTTGGTATTAAGACAAACACCGTCGGCATAAAACGAAAGCACAAATCAATATGGTGACAGTGGCTGATGAAAAATGCTTCAACGGATAAATAAAAAATAGAAGTAAATATTTTGTGTACTTACGTCTGCATGCATATGTGTGTATACATGTGTATCTCTGTATGTAGTGAAACTGAACGACCTCTGCATTTACTTTTCATTTCAATCGAAATATCCAAAAGACAGGCGAAAGGCAGGGTTGGCTTCAGATCTGAGGCTTATCTGCGCGAGAGCTTTTGATCTATTTCGTCAAGCTTGATCTGACTTGATAGACATTTATCAAGGTTTATTTCTTAGTATAAAACTATTTTTATCTAGCATTGCAATAATACTCATGGTGAATACAACTTAAATTTATTAATCGGAAGGAGAAGAATGTAGAAGAAGAATTCGGCGCTTACCCTAAATATAACCGACATATAACATTTAGACAATATACTTACGCTTTACAAAACCATAAAACATATGTATGTCAAAATCTAAGTATTTTTTTTCTCTAAGTGAAATTTGATTATTTTATTTGATCACATAAAATGCCTTTATTTGAAGTGATTATTTTTGAACTTCGCAAAATATATAACCAACACAGCCAAGAAATGTTCGAAATCTATGTAACTTACAAAATTCAAATTCAAATTTTGGCCACGGCTACGTCTTAAAAGATCCGTCGTTCGAGCATTTCCACTGTCAACTGCCGAATGAAAGCGAAAAGAGTGATTTTCCCCACAGCAAAAAGTATAACGGTGTCATATTACACGATTTTGGTGGCAATTATCTGCTCACCGAAGTGTTCTCTTAATAAATCTATTGACTGATGCGATGTGTGTGGGAGTGGCGCCGACTTGCTGAAATGTCGCTGAGATCACTAACTTCAATTTCTTTTGAAGAAGTATAGACTGATGATTCCACCGCCTCATAAACCACATCAAACCGCTGTTTATATAATCGCAGCTCTTGAATCCCTTCAGGTTGCCCTTCGTTCCAAATGTGGGAATTTTGCTAGTTTACAAACCCATTGAGTCAGAAATGAGCCGCAAAACATAGCTCGAAAACGTCGATTTTCATGCAACCATGGAGCGAAGTCGTTCCATACGTCTGTCCGAATTGCTGCAAACCGCGTCGTATCGACTATCCATGGTCTTCGTCGTTTACACTCTCAGCTCCGGCTGCTATATTTTCTTCACATAATAATGCTGGGTCTCAAGATGTAGCGTAACAGTGTTAAATAAGAACATCGTGGAGGGTCACCATTTTTTGAAATCATCGAAATTTCAAACTTGCAAAAACTCGGTTGTTGCTCCGTTTTGTTGTCCACTTATTCCAATTGAGGTCATACAAAGTTGGTTGTCATCGATTTGTACCGCTCTTCATTGAATGGTGAAAGTGTCGCCAGCTTCATTTCAAAATAAATCTTTTCTTAAAATCCGCCACGTTGTGGTTTGAGACACTCCCAATTATTGAGAACGCCTTGGTATCGACAAATTGCGGTCTTTCGCAACACTTGCCTGAACGGCGGCGACATGGTTTTTTCGGCTTCGGTTCACCTTTGTCACGATATTCGGCCAAGTGATCGTCTGTTTCCAGGTCGTAAGCACAGATCCAAGACTTAGTGACAGTAATAATATCTTTCGTGACATCCTGAGAGTCGGAACGCATTGTTTCATAGACATAAACGAAACGCCGCTTGAAAAAATCGATTTTGGAACCAATCGTGCTTTGCCTCTTCTTAGGCCCAAATGATCTTTCAAAATGGTTTTCTCTGATCTTTCCGATATTCCAACAATGCCAGTAAGAGATCTCTGACTGTTAATCGTCGATTCTCAAGCACCAATTCCTTTATTTGTCTTTCTAGACGTGGTTCGTCGTCAATGCGTTCTCGACCCTCTTTGAATTAATATCCAAATGTAGGATTGGTGCCTGCTCTGGCACAGTTACCCGGAACATCAGCATGTCCTGGCGTCTATTGCTGGTTCATTGTGCACTCATCATAGTTTGTCTAATCTAAGCCACAAAAAAGCAATCCGCATACTGTTGCACGCGCTCCAGTCCATTTTGTTATTAAATCGGTTCAAAAACGAGCAAGTAGTCGTTGGCGCAGTTGGAGTTCTGTAGCCACACATATGACAATATACAATTAGATAAACCTGTTTGTTAATTATGAATTTTTAAATTGTCAGCACTCGCTGTATACGGTGTGCTCTTTGCATTTGACAGATTGCCGCCAAACCTTCTTATGATCGCCATAAGAGAAAAATGCAGAAAATCCATGACCGCATTGCGTCACAGGTTTGCGAATGAGAGCGCTAATGACTGCGAAATGCATAGTAACGCGTATCTTTATTTTCCGCATTCATTTTGTTTAGAAATAAACAAACCGTTGTGCCATCAAATTGAACTTCGCGTGTGTTTGTGCCGCAACGCCGACTTCGATAAAACTTAGCAGTCATGAAACGCTACAAAAAGTCATGTTACGCGCAGAAGTAAATGCAAGTAGTACATATGTACATACGGTTCCATGTTGCACAGATGCCCGCCTATTCTCATACACACGTATATAAGTGTGTATGTGTGTTGCAACAGCCGCGCATTGTCATCTAAGCAGGAGGATGGCCACAAACGGCAAATCACAACGAAGTGCAATGCACGCATCAACAAAAACGCGCTCGTACAATTATTGCGTACCGCAAAATGTGGCAATACGTTTGCACTGCCGTTCTTTGCACTCGCGTAATGCCAGCACTACGCGAATACTATGTGTACTACCGCAATCCACATACAATGTTCGCACGGTTGGGTTCGTCTGCTATTTGCATAAATTTCGCCTTTTTATGACTGATAGTGTAAAAACTAGGCGTGGCGCTCGCTGTAGTTATTGTCTGTCGAATGCGTCGAGCGCTTTCATCTGCCATCTAAAGCGGCTGCCGCGTTGCTTTGACCGCGTCGTCGTGCGCTATGTATGCGCGCGTATATATAAACACCATACAGAGCGACGGCGGCGTAGCGCGCAATTGAATTTAGTTTTAGTGTTGTCGTCAATCCTGTTTGCTTCGAATGCAGCACCGCGCGCAACACCACCCTATCGCGCTTATCGGGTGTGCTCTCGCGCATATGCGCGCGCACTACCGAAGGCTGTTTGTTGCGAATTGCCGGTTGCGCTGGCCTGCCGACTCGAGCGCGCACAACGCGTTGTTGTATATTATTCGGTTGAAATAAAATCTTCGCCGTAAATGTCATTCATAAATTGCTCTTCAACACTGCGGCACGAATGAGCGCGCCACTGTCTGTCTATAGGGTTCCCAATACCTGCACTACTAGTCTATAATGCGCGTATGTGGCATATGTGTGTGTACGTACGCATGCGCTTGTATGTACATACTATATGCGCCCATGCGTAAGTGTCTGATGAGCCGTGCGCATATTTGGTTTAAATACATTTTTACCCTTTTGCGCCACCTATGATTTGTTGTTACTGGCTGTGTGGCGGCAATATTGGCAGACGCAGCTGCCGCGCGCTATGCATATGCTGCAAGCCATGTTAAATAGTTCTGTTTTGTAGATTATAATCATCTATATCGTATTTTCAGCGCGCTCATACTTCAAACGCACACAAAAACGAGTAAAGTGCGCGCGCGTTCGCTTGGGAGCAATAGCCGCGCGCAACGTGCGCTTTGCGTGTATGCGCGAACAGCGCCGGCGCAGTGCATAATTATGTTCGCATTGTCAAAATAAATATCGCTTCGTAACCGCGGTGGTCTCCCACATATTGTATACGTGTATATATGGCCGATGCCGCTGCCAGCTATAACCTGCTGTGACAGAAGCTGGCCATAAGCACATGTGCGCGTCAATCAGAAACTGTCGGGCATTCGCATTCTAAGCGTCGCAGCGGAAGTCAAACTACAATGGTTAGTAAGTTATTTTCAATTTACTCATATTCGTTCGAACGTGTTTCCCCCCACTTGTCACGCATTAACAAAGGCGTTCGTTCGCTCCCGACTCGCACGCAGCAGATGTCTGTTTCGATGCAAAAAAAAAATAGTAGAAGAAAACAAAACCGAAAATGGCAGTGGAACCGTCAATATGCGCAAGCAACGATTATGTTGACGGTCGAAGGCGGCTTTGGTAGTGTTCAGTGGTGCAGCAGCAGCAGCATCAGCAGCAAGGGCAACAGCAACAGTTGCTTGTATCGCTAACATTGATCGATTGGGCGTAGCCACCGCGGTTCAACTGAGTAATGGCTTCATCACCGTCGGGCATAATTTCCATAATGTCCTTCGCCGTTGCCTACTCGCCGACTACCTTTCGCGAAGCGTTGCGTTGCAATTGCAGTAAACCGATTGCTGGGCACATGTAATTTTTGGTTCGAAACGAACACATTTACATAAGTATGCGTGTACATTCAACCTGTAGGAAATTTGTGCCGATTTGACTTGGATTTAATTCAGCCTATGTAGTAGAGATGCGCCTAAAACTATTTTATAGAAGAGACAATCCTCTCATTCGTGTGCCGAAGCACGTGGTTATCTTTCTATGAGTAATATACAATTGTTGGAATGTCAAAAATTATAGACCTTTAGGTCTTTCCGGAATGCATGGAAAGTGGCAGGTCTCTCCACTTTTGACACAATGGAGGGCTTTATCAAAATGTTAGTACAGCATATAAAAGTATGACTAAAATACTATTGTAGACAAATTGAAAAGTCTCCGGCCTTATACATAGATGGCGCTCCTAGAATTAAATCCATATAATTTTTAGTTAGCCCAAATCTTCAAAAGGCGCGTTCTCAAAATTGGCAGCTGTCGGATCATTAGGTTATGAATTTTATCGTTTTGAGCAGAACAACTTTTGTTATTGTGAAAAAAATTGATAAAAAGGAGTCTCGTATTTTGTTAAAAAATTTTTAAGAGAAAAAATACAGTTGAAGCAAAAACTTGGTTTAATGATAGGTTCATGGACACTGCTCCAGGATCGATACAATCAAGGATTGGTATGCTAAATTTAGACGTGGTGAAATGAGCACCGAAGATGGAACGCAGGGGACGCTTTGTTATCGACTAAAATCTCAAAAAAGTCCCCAAATTAATTTCGGATGCCCTTAAAGGAGAGTTGTTCGATATAAAAGGAACTCTAAAGCTATCAACTGATCGTGTACATCTCATCATTCATGAATATTTGAGTATGAGAAAGCTCTGTGCAAAGTAGATGCCCTCAAGCTCGCTTTTGACCAAAAACAACGATGAGTTGATGATTCGGAGCAGTGTTTGAAGATGTTTAAGCGTAATAAACTCCATTATTTCACTCCGAAGCCCAATCCACAGTCATCCGAGTGAACGGCACACGATGAACACGCTCCAAGGCGTGGAAAACGCAACAGTCGATTGGCAAGGTTATGGCGTTGGGATGCGCATGAAATAACTTTTATTGAACACCTTGTAAAAGGTATTTATAACAGCAACATTACATAGCGTTACTGAGCCATTTGGAGGACGAAATCAACGAAAAACGGCCGCATTTGAGGAAAACCTGCTTCACCACGACATTGCACCGTGTCACAAGTCAGTAAAAACGATGGAAAAATCCATGAATTAGTCTTCGAATTGCTTTTGCATCTATCATATTCTCCATATTTCGTCCCAGCGACTATTTTATAAGAGGTGATCAACGAATAGTGAGGCCCTTTTTGAAGTAAAGCACAAATCGTATGACAGGTTTTGTCCGGAAAGTAATAGAACTGGGTTTCTTCCGCCGCGACTGTACTTCGGAGCGTGTGCGCACCGACTGGATTCGCTAGACGGCGTTCCTAGCTAACGAACGAGCGGCTGGTCAGTTGTTTCCGAGCACCTGGAGAGTCAGGACGAACATTTTCGCGCAACGTGTTTCTGTGAGTGCTGCAAGCCGAAAATGCAGCGTTCGTTAAAGCAGAGTCTCTGTGTCAAACTTGGCAGAAACAGAGACGTTAGATATGATCAAGCAGGCTTATCCAGAGAAGAGGTCGCTGATGAAGACAGGAAAAATAAGCAAATCCAAAGTGAAAACGATTTTTTGACATCAAAGGCATCGTCCACCATGAATTTGTTCAACTGGACAAACCATCAATGCCAAGTTTTACGTGAAAGTCCTTAAGCGACTCAAAATAAGGGTTAATCGGGTTCGACAAGATCGCAGTCGATTAGAAGTTGCACCACGACAAGGACCCGGCACACATTGCCTTGCCAGTTACCTAACCAAGGATGCCCCGATGCTTCCGCAGCCGGTCTACAGCCCAAATGTGGCCCTCGGATTATTTGGTTTCCTTGCCTGAAAAGGCCAATGAAAGGGGATCCAATCAGCATGTACCTCGGCTATCAAGGCTATTCCGGAGAATACCTTCCGTGACGCCTCCAGTGCTTGGAAATCGCGCTGGCAGAACTGCATCGACGCCGAAGGAGCTCATTTTGAAAGTTGTTGAAGAATTGTAACGATTGGTTCAATAAATTTTTTTAATCGACTCAGTCCTATTACTTTCCGGACAATGCCAGCAATTAACATCTTGAGATCAAACTTCTTAAAAATGTTGTACCAATCTGGGAGCAAAATATTTATGGATTCGCTTTGCGCACACAGTTATGCATGTGGTTGAGTCAAATTTAATTTTGAGTAAGTTCGCTTTTTCCTCTTGGGTATTATACATATACGATGTATATACCTTAAATGCATTGCTACACATTTTACACACTAAACATATATATCACATATATCTGTACATACAAACTATTGCTTTAACTATTGCAACTACAATAAAGTGCGCATTATGCGTTTGAAGCGTCGCGTCGCGCCACAACGACACCGAGACCGCATCACAGGCACCACCTTCACCATGCTAACCACACTTGCCGGGCCTCCACTCCTGCAGTCATGCTAATAACTTTAGTCAAGTTTTAACGGCTCTTAAAGGCTGCAGCAACATTGTTGAGTTTATGAATTAAGCCACAAACCGCAGCAGCGCCCAATCCTATGGGCTGCGGGTGCTGTCGTTGGTAGTCTCCAAAGCGTCAGCTTCCTTTCGTTCTGCAGAATTTGCTCCTTTTGTGCGCATAAAATTCGTCGCTTAAGCGCTTTGGCCACATGCAAATGCAAAGTGAATTATGATTTTTACTGTTTACTGTTTACTTTTATGTGAATGTGTATGTTTGTGTGCGTGTGTGAGTGACTTTACGCTTGAACTTGCACAAATGCTATTGCCGGCGTGTCATTTCCTAACAATGGACCTGCGGTTTTCTAATGAAGTTATACGCCCGTAATGGCTTTACGTGTAATTTGCTTGATTTTCGGTTTCCCATTGACATCACGTGACTTTCGTGCACTTGCGCAGGCGAGAGGAAGTGGCCGCCATTGGAAAGGTGTTAAATGTTGATTTTACTGCACAGAAAATTAAAAATTATATGCACTGGATGGTTTCTTCGCTTTTCCGTACATTGTAGATTGCAGCAACAAATATTGATAAAAGTAGAGAATTGAGGGAAATTGAATTTATTTCGATAGACTGAATCAGGACCAATCTAAGTCCGTTGGACGCATTTCCGTTGCTATTTCTTTGAAAATTACTGCTCAACCCACTGTGTTAGAAAGGCTTCCTCTCTTTGCAGGTAAGTCATGAGTATATTCCAAGTGGGGACCTTCAAATATTTTTTTCTTAATGCAAAACAATAGTTGTGGCACTAGCTTGTATCTGTTATCCATTTTGGCGCCAGAAGGGAATATCTTTCTATATCCCTTTTCATATGCGGTCATCATTGACCTTACTTGACGACTCTACTGGATTTTCCGTTAGACTCGTCGACCCGTGAACTGATGCAAAGAGTTGAGTTCGTGGACAGCTTCTCTTGCTGCTGACTAATGACTTCTTCACGTTTGTAACCAAATAGAAGTCGGACGGAGCCAAATTGGTAGCATGCAGAGGATGAGATACCAATTTGTAGTATAATTGGACCAATTTGAACATGTCAACGTCGGAGTTATTAGCTGGTATATTACAATGGTGGAAAAATTATCTTCTCTTCGCCAAATGGGACCATTTTCTTTTTACTTCGGCATCAAATTCGCACAATAATTCGAAATAATAGAGGCCTCTAATCGTACTCTCTTTCTCTGGGGAATCGACGCAGATCTCTCCTTCAGAATCCTAAAATGGAAAATGAAGAGTCATCACTTTTCCATCTGATAGCCTTCATCATCTTCGAAGCAAGTTCGCTAGTTGAAATCAGCTGCTTCGGATACTCCTTATGCTTATGTGTGTAAATCCATTACACGACATAAGATCATTTTCGGATTGTGTTCAAATAGTGTCAAATACAAGATGCGTTCCAAAGTAAACAGCACTTAAAAAACCAGGATTGGTTTTTTCGGCAAAATTAATTTATTTTATTCAAAATGGTCTCCTTCTGCTTCAATACAGCTTTTTGCACGGTCCAAAAGCATGTCGAACGAATGTTTTAGCTCATCGGCCGGTATGGCCGCCAGTTTGCCGGTGCAATCCTTTTGAATGGCCTCTACGTCTGCATAACTTTTTCCTTTCATGGGCAAATGCATTTTTCCGAAAAGAAAGAAGTCGCACGGTGCCATATTAGGTGAATACGGGGAGTGGTTAATGTTTAAAATGTGATTTTTGGTCAAATAATCGGTCAGAAGTGTCGATCGATGAGATGGTACATTATCGTACAACAATGTGTTTGATTCGCACCATTAACACAAACATACTGACACTTAAAACGCAATAACTTCACTTACAATCGATGAAATGTCATGAAGCTCTCACTGGGCAATCGATAAAGATAGCAGGTTCCGAAGCAATAGTCGACATATAGATGGCGCCACCAGGAGGCGCTAGATTCAAAAAGTCCTGTTTACTTTGCAACCCACCTTGTACTGCTGTCGAGTGATCTCACAGTGGGATTAGTTGATTTGAACTAGTTAAACCAATTATTAACTGACGTCCTTGAAGAAGAAGGGTCATCGTGAACTGATCGAGAGCTCTTTGGTTTCACTGCGCTATTTCTTTCTCAAAACCAATCAATATTTCTCTGTTTTCATTTTTTCAAACGTGGCCACGTCCTACGGGACCGTTCAACCCGCAACTTCAATATTAGTCGCAGCCACTGAATTCTCGTACTTCGATCTTACGATAGTGGAAAAATTTCGGACCGCCCCGTGATGTCTGCATAAACTATGTCTTGTAAATAGGCAGCTAAATGATTGTCGTTATTCCTATATTGGGTCGAATGGGTTGCTTTGTAAGGGATCATATAGTTATCTGATTGATTTGCTACATATGATGCGAGGCGTCTTTAATACTTTTAAACCCACGTATACGCGTTGCGGGGATAAGTAAACAGTCGATTTTTACACTGTCTTCTTCCAACACGCTTAAAACTGGACGATTGGTAGCGACATATCGCCGATAAATAGCTTTTGGATTACTGTTTTCCTACAAGGATTTCAAATTATGTCGGCTTTACAAGCTTTCTGAGTCCTGACTTTAAACAAACAATGGGCTATTTAAAGTAGTTGGCTTTTGGATCACGTGGGCTATCCAACGACCGATGGCCCCACTATCGCAAGATCGAAGCTGTAGACGATTTCTATTGAAATTTCAGGCGGATTAGTATCGTAGAACATGTCCACGGATTTTAGGAAAAATTGGAAGAGAACAATATTGGTCAGTTTTAGCAAAGGAAATCGTTGAGTAAAATGAAAGAGTTCCCAAATACAGGCCCCTTTCCTTCGATGGCGACCGTTAATATTTGATGAAACGAGTTGCAACTTGGCTGAACGTCGGTTGGTGCTAGGAATATTGGCCTCGAAATTGATATCAGTGTGATGACTGTTGCGTTTGTTCACTCCAGACAAAAATGCACCCGTGAGACCACAGCACATCCCAGCACACAATCCGAAAAATATTATACATCGTTAGGTGATCTTTGTAATGGTACACACCTAAGTATAAAGAACATTTGAAACAGTTGATTCCAACCAGCGTACCTGCGCCGTACAAGAGCAAGACCATCAAAATAGCTGCAAAACTGAAGGCCTTCATTTTCCTTACTAGGATTTTCAGGGCGGGATCTAAGTCGATTCACCAGGGAAAGAGAAAAAGCTGAAAATGTGAGCTCTGTTAAGCAGAATTATTGGGCTGATTTTACGCCAAAGTGCAGAGAAAAACTTTCCATTTGGAGCAGAAAACCCCATTTATCTACCATGATAACCCACCGGTTAATGTCTTCGAGGTTGGCACAGTCTAAAAATCGCTGGCTCAAAACCGGTTTTAGACCTACAGTCTCTAAGGCAAAGGTGTTCAGAATGATCCATAGAAACAAGATATTTTGCTTGAAAAATTAGCAATTATTTCACTATCAATAATCCAAACAAAGAAGAACGAAAAATAAATAAAAAAAAATTGTTTTCAAAACCAAATGCGTATTTAGAGTGGATATTTTACACTTGACACCTGTCTCTAGCAGCTTTTGTCATAATGCAAAAATTTATGGGATTTAAATTCAGTGGAGATATGAAATATGGAAAATGTTTTATTATGACTAAATCAAAACCTTCAAACTAATTATAAAATCAAGCAACTGGTGGATTCACCAACACAAGTAGTGTTTGTTGCTCAGCTGAAGTGAATTGTTAAGCCCAGAATTCGTAAATCGCATTTTTCACTTTCCATTTAAGCTAGCTACTTTAAGGTAAATTTCGAAATAATTCTTTTGTATTAAAACAGGTACAATAGACTATGATTAATTATTTAAATCTCTCATGCCACGTTAAAACCTAAAGAAGACACGCCGAAATTATGAATTCTTCAACAGCAACAAGTTGGTTTTCGTCAAAATACCAACGCGTTAGCAACCAAACAACCCACCAACCAATTGAGGTGCGTCCAATGGTGTGGTGACCAAACAAATGTTAAGCCCATTAGTTATGTCCGTTATTGAATAGAGAGAGAAGAGGTTTCATGGGTTGTTTGTAATTTGTTTACGCGCCGAGAAGCGCTCATTAACATATGAAAAGCGTTATTGATGACTGTTGTAGGAAATGGTTTGAAAAGTTAAAGAAATAATCGAAATGAGAATGTCAACCAACCGCCATGCGGTGCACAATTGTTTAACGGCGACGCAGAACAACAAAACAACAAAACAAAAAACGGAAGAGACAACTTAAGAATGCATGGAAATATTAAGAATTTTAATGGCTAAGAAATGCAAATCGAAACAGGTTCAAGGGACAAAACTAATCTCTACATATTGCATCTTGAGCATGTGCGCTTGCGGTCGGAGATTTTCTCCGATAATGGCTAACGATGCAAGCGCAGTTTTGAACAAGTATTTTCATTCATAAGAAAATTTGATATTGTCGAATATGAATACAGAAAGTTGAGAAAAAAAAACAACCAAAATTATATTGCCAGCAAAAATATATAAAACAATTAAAGAAGGGCTAAGTTCGGGTGTAACAGAACATTTTATACTTTTGAAACTTGCTTTTTATATTAGGTATATAAGAGGGCTAAGGGAAGTCTTGAACCAATTCAAATTTTTGACGGAAGATTATATTATAATCAGAGAAACATTCACCCCGATTTCAAATAATAAACCTCACATATTGTCCGATATTTTCGGCAAAAAGTAACCGTACACATTAAGGTTCATATACTTATTTGGTGTCTCGGTTGTGAAAAGTTACAAGACAACATTTGAGCGTGAGATGGAATACCTTTAAAGCTATATTTGTGCAAAGTTTTATTCGGAAACGTGATTCTTGACTTGTATACTAGAGAGTGAAAGAATCAGATGGAATTTTAAATAATCAGATGTGGGAAGTAGGCGTGGTTTTTGTCTGATTTTGCGCCGGAACATAAGAATGTCAAGATAATATTATAAATTCTAGAGGTTAATTAACTGATGATTCAAATGACCAATAAATAGAAAAATAATTGTAGCCCTGGATATATTACGTAATTTTGATGATGTTTTGAAGTTACAAATTTATTAATGAAAATATTGAATCTGCTTTTGTTTTTATTATTATTGCAAACTATATTTTTTTCTAATTTTTTAAATTTTTTTTTAGTAAAAAACACTATTTGGCTCATTATTCTCAAGCTGTTTTCCGAAAATTTTCGAAAAATCATGTGGAAGGTCTTAATAAAGATTAAATGGAGATTTCTAGACTATCCTGCCTATGTCTTGTTTTCCACAATGAAAATCTCCTTCTCCCTCTTAGCTATCCGGGCTAAGCACCAGTTAAATTTCGCACAACCCATATGAACACTAAATACATCGTCCAAAAGAGAATTTTGTGGACGAAAGCAAAATTCTTCAAATTATAGTGAAAGGCTCAAACAAATTTGTTTATCAAAGAATGTGTTGGATATATCGTGCCTTAATATTTGGTTATGCAAAAAATCTCTCCAATGTGGGCACCGCACGAGCATACATACATTCGACAAAAAAAAAAAAGTTATGGATTTTTTTTTCAGAGGCTGGAGATGTCTAATCGTTATAAAACGAAGCTTTTGCTTCAATATGTGGCAAAAGTAGAAACAGGGGTCCATCATTTTACTCAGGAATGCACGGGATGAATCGTGGAATGCAATAGCCTACTACTGTCTAGAGGTAGTCATAATGCAACCTTTTAAGTTGCCCTACCTCTGAAGTATATTTCGAGCTGAGACATTTATCATTGCGAAAGCTGCAGAGGTAGCCTTTAATGCACCTGCTGGCAATTCCAGAGTCAACATGTACTTAGACAGCCAAGCAGCAATCAAGGCAGTAACTTCGTATCGCATACCGGCTCAAAGTGTCTTGGGAAGGAGGACAGCAGTGGAAAGTGTAGCCAGAAGCAAGCAACTTCACTTCTACTGGATGCGAGGTCACAAAGGCATTGAGCGCAAAGAGTAAGTGGACTATATTGCCAAGAATGTTGTAAGGCGTGAATCAATCCCCAAAACATGATCAACATTGGGAAACAGATGCGTTGTCTATACGACAGATTTGGATAGGACAAAAGCACAGTACAGAAAATCAAAACACGCTAGAACGAGCTACCTGGATAGACGGTAGATCGGAAGTACACTGCATTCCTATTGACACTCGATAGAAGAGACTGTAAGTACATGATCGAAATTCTAACTGGTCACTGTCTGGTGGCAACACACATCGGCAAACTCGGGCTAACAGAACGATAAGACTGCAGAAAATGTCTAAAGCAAGGCACCAGGGATAAAGGATAATCTCTTGTGGACTTGTGCCGCATTGGCAAAACTACGCCGTAAGCATCTGAAGGCCACGCACGGTATGATACACTGAAGGAAGTATTGTTAGTGAGGTCACAGAGTCTGTTAAAATTCGTGTTAAGCACAGGCATCCTAAAGGAAGACTCCTCAAACTCGTCATAGACCTAGTACTGAACTCCTGGTATCGTAAATAATAATAATAATAATACCCAACGATTGCCCTCCTCCCGCCCAACCGACGCGAGAGGCGCAATCCGCGAACGAACCTAAACTGGTCTATGCGTTTCGGATTGGCCTACCAAACTAACCTAACCTAATAATCAGCTAAAGTTGGGCGATATTAGACAATATTGATGAAAATTGCTGAAAACCATCCAATTTTTAGATAATTTTTTTATTTCACGAAACGCCGTGAAGTATAAATAAATTGCATGAACAAACATCGAATTGTAAAAATATGCTCCGAATTGGGCCCCAGCGATGTTCGAAGCACATAAAGATAAAGTACTCTGGAAAGTATTCTACAAGACTGAGGCGTATTTTGAAACAAAAACAAAATCGTAAGACAAACTTTGCAACAAAAGGTTGGAAGATCACAATATTCGGTGCATTGACCACAGTACCAATGTGTGCGAATATAATTAATATGAATTTAAAAAAAAATTCTAGGAGTCTTCAATAAAACAAAAATTGTAAAAGTAAATGTTCTTTCCAAACACTGTACTTTTCTATGTTGGCACGACTGTCCTTAATTACAATGCCAAATATCAGCGAACTGTTTGTTTACAGCAGCAACTTAAGTCAGTACACCTCAGTGAGTTCGAATAATTTTGGTGGATATTTTGGGTATAAAACCCGCTCTAACTCCACTCGATCCTCCCGATAAAGCTGATTTTTTTCAAAAAGAGTACCGTTAACAGGTCTCTCTGGACATGCTTGTTCGTGCGCATTCCGATCTCACATTCATGGAGAGCATTATAACTGTCGATAATGGGTTTATGAGTTTGACATGCAAACAAGTGAACATCGGATTCAGGGAGGAAAAACGAGCCGCTCAAAAATCATGATGCTCATTGTTTTTCTTCCGTCGATCAACCAGATTCGACTCCGTGTGAAATTTTTTGTTCTCCAAACTGAAATTGCCGCTCCGTGGAACCCGTTTTCACTCGATCGAAGAGTTAAAACAAAATTCGCTGAATTTTTAAAAGAAATCAAATTGTTTTGAAACCTAGATGCAAGTTAGCTACAACTTAATCCCGCTGAATCTGAATATGAAATCTATGAATAGTGCAACTGCCAACACTCCTAACCGGCCATTAGTCAAAAAAGAAGCCACACAGCCAGCAGTAGCGCAAAAAAAAAAAGAACGACGATGTCAGCGTTGATAAAATGGCCGCAACGATATCCGCCCTGTCGTCAGTCATCAGCACTTCAACCACCTGTCGCTGGAGAACTTTTGCTGCACCGTGGTTGGTTGGTTGGCTGGCGAAATTGCTCGTACGCGCGCACAAACACACGCGCCTATCTTTCTTTTTACACATAAGTACATAAGATTACATGCGGACATGCGCGCATTTCTATAAGCGACTGCCTCTGCAGAGTTGAACGCGTCTGTCTGTAAGCTGCTTGTGCCACCAGCATGCGCGTATGCAACTACTTAAGCGCGTTTAAGACGCGAGTGCGCCACCGCGCGTTGCTGCAATTTTTATAATCGCTGCTAGATTCCCACTTTGTCTTCGTCATTTTGCCTTTTCCACTTCACTTGCTTCATGCGTTGCTTTTTTTTTCTCTCATTATTCTTATTATTACTTTTATATGCTTCTTCAACAGGCAGCTGGTCGGTTGCTGCTGTTTGCGCGCTGTCTACCGGCTAGCTCCCGACTTGAGTTGACTTGAATTTTCCTTCGCCGTTGTTTTTTTTTGTGCTTTTGTTTTCGCTGCATTCTAGTCAGCTGCCATCGCCGCGGTTCCTGTTCATAAATGCATAATTAAGCGGCGCGCAGCAACCATGTTTTACAACCACTGACGCGCTGCGCTGCATACATTTGTATATATGCAGCTATGGCATGGCAGTGGCAGTGGCGATTTGCGAGCGTGTGCAATTTGTCCATTATGTTATTGTAGTTTTTGCATTTTCCAACGCTGCCAGTGCTTGCGATTGGCTGCCGCCGCGCTCGATATTAGCGCAATTAGCCGCGTTGGCCGCGGCCACTTTGTCGCCTTGACAGCGCCAGTCAGCGAAAGAGGTTGTGGTCAACGCCGCCACCGCCGCCATTACATCAATCCACCGACTGTGTGATCACTGCAACGTGCGCGCAGCTCTATCATCAGCGCATGCATGTCTCTATGAATGTATGTATGTGTGCGGAGACCGGTGTAGACAGCGTTATTCACATCATTGTTGGCAGTTATGTTAACGCGAATAACTGTGGTGATTGAGATGAGTACGTGTGTGTGTTTGTTGTACGCGCAATTTGTTGATTATGGATATGATGTAGCATATACGCGCTACTCACTTACATATCGCATATGTATATGCAGGTGCGCGTGTGTGTATTTGTAAGTATGCAATAAACAAGTAATTTTTTTAATACCGTTTACACACTGATACAGATGTGCCTACAACATACATATGTATGTATGTACTTATGGTATTAAGCGAAATAATGAGATTCTTCCTTCTAGACTTGTCTAAGTGGAGCGGAGCGCCCGGTTGCGGTATTAAAGTAAGGCGTTGTACTGCTCTGAGGGTTTCTCGACTCACACTCGTGTGGAATTTTTTGTAATTTTTATGGCGCTGTCAGTTGTTGCAAAGAAAGTTATTTTTTATGGCTATTTCGTTATAAAAAATTATAGTAATAATCAGCGCGCATAAGGGAAACAACTGATCGCTCGGCAAGTCAATTTTTCCGGCTTTCAATTTGAAATGAAAGCAAGCTTGGTAAAGTAGGTTTACTTTTTTCAAGTACTGTGCAGCAGAGAAAATATGACGCCATTATTGCCAAGTATTATGAATATTGAAGCTGACACTGAAGTGGCGAAAAGATCGGGGTACAGAGGGAAAATAATCACAAAACAAGAAAAAAACGTTCCCAGGATTACCTAATACCCTTTAAAGGTGCATTTTTATAGCATAAAATTGTGTACAAAATAATATTTTTATTTTGAGTTTGATTGTTCAGTCTGTATGAGAGCTATATGTTATAGTTAGTTGTCCAATCTGAACAAAACATTCGAAGATTATAACGCTGCCTTGGACAATATGCCCAATTTCGTAAAGATACCTTGCCAAATAAAAAAGTTTGCCATATGAGGACTTAAGTCTGATCGGCCAGTTTACACGATGGCCATATACCATGGTCGTCTAACATCAACTTTTTGGGAGGAAATGAACGTGTGTAAATTTCAGATCAATCTCCCAAAAACTGAGGGACAAGTCCGCGATATACTACCAGACAGACTGACGAACTTGACTAAATCGACTGGGCTGATCGCGCTGATCATTTATATACATTTGAAAAAATACCTAGAAATTGTAAATAAAACGGAAAATGTTTTATTAATCATCAATACTTATTTTGTCGCCGCCAAAGTAATCTCCACCAGATGTAATACACTTATGCTAACGATTTTGCCAGTTCTCGAAACACTTTTTATAAGCACTTTTTAGGATGGCCTTCATCTCCTTCACCGAATTTTGTTTTATTTTTGCGATCGACTGAAAACGGGGTCCACGGAGCGGCGATGCCAGTTTGGGGAACAAGAAAAAATCACACGAAGCCAAATCTGGTGCATATGGTTGTATTGGTCATTGCTTTTTTGGCTTTAAATCTGGTCACAGTCGTTGCTCGATGCGATTGTCATTGTGCAAAATTCATGAATTTTTCTTCCACAATTCTGGCCATTTTCGGGCGGATGTTCTCATGCAAATGCCTCAATACGGTCAAATGTTCTATTTTTTTTTCTTTATTGATCGTCTGTCTCTCCGCAACAAAGTCCTCATGCACCAATCCATGCATATGAAATCGGAATTCGTACGATCAGCCATGTCCAAAGAGACCTCTTTACGACACTTTATTTAGTGAAAAATAATTTTTGAAAAAAGTTTCAAGTAACATATTCTAAAATTTCTGAATTTTTTCATCAGTTGCAGATGTCGTGGTCGTCTAAAACGAGGCATGTGTTCAACGATCTCTCGACCGTCTTTGAAGGCTGATTACCACTCGTAGTTTTTTTTTTTCTTTTTTTTTTTTGATAAAACAGAATAATGTTTGAACCTTTTCCAACATTCCCAACGATTCCATACACGAAATTTGGTTAGAAATACAAAATTTGAGAAAAATTATTTTTTTGATATTTTTATCTATTGCAAACGCACAATTGAGGTGTACTGTCTTAAGCAGCTGCTGTTAGCAAACTGGTTAACAGACCGCTCTAATTTTTTGGTATATAGTTAAGGACAGCCCTACCAAGTTAAGAGAATATATATTTTATTTTATTTATAAAAATGTGGCCACCGATTATATACCAGCTGGGGTTCTAATAAGGTGAGGGGCTGGTAGAATAAAAAGTGCAATTTTATTTGTGCCAAATGTCGTCGGAGGTTAACAACTAACGTTTCCAAGATTACAATGGCTGAATCTATAGGACCTGATACCAGAGAACATCTGAGAAAAAATGCCATTTTTTGTGACACTTCACCTTTAGGCTCCTACAGCCTGGAAAAGAGTTGTCAAGTTCTGGCACTTTTAAGTTTTTCAAAATATAAATTTTCCTAAACTCACGACTGTAAGAAACATCATCTAGAACATAAACATGGAAAATAACTTCCATCTTCATCACATATTCAATATCTTTAACCTTGTGTCGAGAAAGTTAATAAAAAAGGGCGAAATGTTTAAATCGTTCTCTATTTTGATTTCGGCTTGAATGACTAGAGAAATATTAGTCATAATAACTGTTCTGTTATTGGAAATAAATCCAGCTTCGAATGAGATCTTGATTGCCTTCTTGATGCTTTTTACTACCCTCAATAGATCAGGTGAAATCTAGACGGCAGTAACTGGATTTCATATTAGTTCTAGTTCTTGTTTAGTAGAACTCCTAAGCGCAAATAAATGAAGTATTTCCTGCAATCAGTAGCTGAAATGTATTCAGAGGCGATAGAACTCAGTGCCAGCGGCGATCTCATGTAGGTTTTCTAATTTGTGTTATTTTTTAAGTATATGAATATTTAATCATTGCCCGATTCACGATAATTCTTCTTCTTTGTATCGTTTGGGTAGAGTTAATATCGCTACTTGACTCTTTGAGAGCATAAAAAAGTTCACCTTTACTATAGAATCGAATTTTAGAATATTAACAGTGGTGGCAAAGGACAAAGGTAGGGCGTACCGGACGTTGTGTGACTTTGTTCATTCAAAGTAATTAAATAAGCAAAATTGCCACATTTTGGACGAAGAGCGATCTGAAGTTATTCGAGAGCCATTTCATTCGGAAAACCAACGGTTTGGTGTGGTTTGGGGGCCGGTGAAATCATCGGTTCATATTTCTTCAAAAATGATGCCGGTGAGAACGTAACCGTCAATGGCGACCCTTATCGCGCCAAGATAACCGACTATTTGATGACTGAAATTGAAGCTCGTGATCTCAGCGACATTTGGTTTTAACAAGATGGTGCCACTTCCCACACATCTCATCAATAAATGGATTTATTGAGATGACTTTTTGGTGAGCAGATAATTTCACGTTTTTGGTCTGTCGATTAGCCATCAAGATCGTGTGATATCACACCGTTAGACTCTTTTCTGTGGGGATATGTAAAGTCTAAAGTTTATGCGGTTTTACTCTTTATAACACTTTGCAACAAATAAGTAACTCAATATTAAAGTATGTTCTCGAGCTGGCTCTGCGCCAGCCACGATTTCTTTCAATTATTAAGTTAATCTGTATCGAAGAGCCAACATGGCTTCTTTAATGGCTGAATTTTGTCATTAAATCATATTTTTTCAAATATATGCACTTGTTTGCTTAGTCATTCTGCATAATCACTACAAACTACAGTCAGACCATCTAACTCAGCTTGTCTAGTATGTGTGCGTCTCTGTGCAATCTCTAATCGCGTACAATGTATCTTCTTATTAGGTAATATTTATACACCATGACCACTGTAATGTTAAGCCTTGGCCCGCCAACGGCAAAAGCCCAAATAAAAAGCAACAAAAACAGCAGCACAACAGTGGCAAAAGCAACAAGACAATCAAAGTTCAACATCGTTAAGTCACTGGCAGTCCAATCATTTCGTCGAAAAGAATTCAACCTTCTTGCATGCATACAAACATACATACCTACATATGTATACATGATTTGTGCTACTTGGTATGGCTTCTAAATGAACCAATCAGAAGAGTCGTCGCGGTCGTCGGCGCAAATGTTAAGCGCCGGCAAAGAAAAGTAAATGAAGCAAAAGCACACACAACAAATACAAGAAACGGTGATAAAATCTTGACTGACAAGAGTTGAGTGACTGGGCTGACAGCAGCAGAGGCGGCGAGTCAAATTGCCGGCTCCCCATATTTAGAAATATTTTTGGTGACACTGAAATGTGTCTCGTCGTGTGTGCGTGTGTGTGTATGTATTTTATTAACCCTTGACAGGTGCGATTACTTTATTGGTTTATTTGTTTGACTTCCCGGTTATAAGTCTGTCTGATAATACAAGGAATTTATTTGGGTTGGATCACAGGTCAAAGCGGTTGAATATAAAATACAGGTTATAGGCTCAACAAATAAAATAATCAATCAATGTTATTATCAGTGGGCCTTATTCTCAGTGGCCCTAGAAAAATATTGTACATAAAAGTCCGTAGGCTGTAGCTTTGAACACCCATTTCTTCACCGCAGAATTTTTGTTTGCTAAATCATTTATCTCACATTTAATCAGTCATTGGATTGACACTCCAACCTACATTTGGTTTGAGGCTCTTTTAAAAGCGATCAAGTACAGTTTTCAGACTATTAGATCTGAAGAAACTACTATCCGATTATGCATAATCATACGGGTAGGCTGAGACGTTCGCATTGTTTCTATGAGAGGTCTCCATTTTTCCATATGGTTTGTAATTAGAATATAACCTTCTAAAAATAGGTGTATAAATTCCACTGCTTTCGGACAATTGTTGGACACACATTGCTTTTAAAGGTTAGTAAATCAGTTAGGTTAGGTTAAGTTATACTGGCCGGCTATCACGCCATACATAGACTTAGTGATCTTTGGTAATGCCACAAGGAAGTTCAGTTCAGTTTGAGGTGAAGTATTCGTCATAAAGGACATCAACGCTTTTGCGAACTGTAAGAGCGACTTGATATCGAATTATGATACTTCATCCTTCAACTGCGAAATTCTTAGATATCTAAGACAATTCCTAGATAAGGCTGGACACAAGCATATTCGGTGTTCCAGCGTCTCTCTCATGTCAACTTCACTGCATTTTTGCTTTTATCGTTAGGACTCATGCACATCCAACTCACATATCAGCCAGTATGTTATGACCTCCTAAGAGGCCAACAGTAGTCCAGCAGTTCTTCCGAGACTGTGTGAGTAAAAAACAAGCAAGTTTTTCTAAGGAGCTCTTGCATATGATTTTGGCGAAACTGCTTGTACTGAAGGCATTTCCTCTCGGCCTGATCGGTTTTTTTAGTGACTTCCGTATTTACTGTACTGGTTCGGTAGCCAGACGGATAGCACTTTTGGCAATCTCATCAGCTGTTTACCGGAGTTCGTTTGTGGCCTGGAACCCGGGATATATGCAGCCGCTTTCCGTCAGCCGCTAATTAATTGATTTATTTTGCCGCAGAGCTTTCCATTAAAAAACCGATTGGTGGTAGGTTGAGTAACCTTTCTAGAGCATACGTTGCAGTGGTTCCTAGTGCACTCGTTATGCAGAGAACAGTGAGTCATTGTATCCGCTCCATCAATTTCCTGTATGAGATTTTGTTCATAGCGATTTACTACACCAGAGCACTGTACAGTAAGACCCCTGCATGACACCAGCTGATAGATTCTAAGTAGATCCTAGCATTTTCTTAGATGCGTATAAGGCGCCACTGGCCTTTTGCACCCTCTTCTCCACAGTTTGCTGTTCAAAATTACGTCCAGGTACATGATATGCTTCGGAACGTTTCCATGGCGGTATTTTGTACTTCCTCGTAAAGAGTACGATGTCAGTTTTATCGATATTTAGCTTTAGCTTGGCCGGTATCGCCCGTAGCTGTGTAAACTCTTGAAAATTGTCCATCACATTGCTGATTGTATCTAAGAATTTTCACCTAACAATTATCTTCTTATTCTTTATTGGTGAAAAACACCGCTAATGCGATTAAAGCCGAGTTTACAACAGCGCCTCAGTCGTTCTTCCTTTTCGCAATTTGGCGCGAATTGGAGAATCCAAGTGCAGCCAGCTCCTTCTCCAACTGGTCTTTTCAACGCAATTGAGGCTTCTCTCTGCTTTCCACGGCGGGTACTATAAACAAAAAATGATTCGTGTGTAAACTGCAGCGTGAGATCTTAAATCAATTCTCGAGCTTACTTCAGTGGATTCGAAACTCGTAGCTAAGAATTATTTTTTCTGGTATTTTAAGAAGCTTTGGGATACGCCTTAAAGTATTCAGGGGAGTTGAGAGTCGTACATGTACTAAGTGCTGATTCTAACATTACATATGCCACAGGAGTCTTGATAAGAAACATTTGGTTAATATTTAGAAACAAACGTATGCAGTTGGTCGAAAATAGCATTCAAAATATAGACCCTGCGCTGAAAAAGCCAGTCTTTCAATATGTGAATTTTATGGTAATGCCTCAAGCCAAAAATTTTCCATTCTAAACCGATCATTTAGATTGTAACCAAGCAGAAAAATTTGCGCTAACGTCAGAGGAGTTTCAATTGCCAAAATGCCAAGGTTTCAAAAAGAAGAAACAAAAGACTACCATAACTTTAAACAGTTTCAAACATAAAAGCGATCATATTACAATTTATATGTTTCTTATACACATATCTTGAAAATATAAAATTCCGCTTTTGTTTTTCCAACTCAATTTGCTCACCAATGGCATACAAGAATTATTGATTTAAATCAATCGCTTTTGGATAATTTGCTTAATTTGCATTAACTTGTAATTTATATTCACTTAACTCAATAAGTAACACATAACCCGACATTTGGCAGCGGCAAGTGGCCTACAACATTTCGAAAACCCAAAATAAAACATTAACTCGGTGTGGGGTCGCGACTAGGTGGAAGTGTTATTGATTGTGCCATTAAGGCGGGCGAGAACAATGGCAAAACGCTGCACGGCGTGGCAAGAAATACAAAATCAGAAATAAATTTCAGTAAATTATTATATGTATTAGTTATATACATATGTATGTGCATGTAGATGTATGTGTGAAGAAAGCTTGTGGAAAAATATGGCGAACGTTACTGCTATGTCTGTTGTCTGTAACCGGCTTAATGTATGCGCTTCATTTATGAAATGCATATGAGCGCGTTCATAATTGCCAAAATGATGATTTGTTGTACTATTTAGAAATGATTATAGTCAAAAGGCGGTCGCGCAAAGACATTTAAAAATGAAAAGACTTAATAATGCCGCGTGTTGAATAGGAATGTAAAGAAAAGCAGAGGCGTACGAAGTGTAGTTGAGAAGAAAAGGAGAAAAATGTATACAGTTCTATTTAAACTGAGAAGTACAGTTAATACCTGCAACAAAAAGCAAGTGGAACACAGAAAAAGTCGAAATCGAGAGGTCTGAATTTGAGACTGAATTATTAAAATGTTGCTGGAACAATGAGACGGTCACATATTGAACGGTGAAGGAGAGATTCAATGGAAACTGTTGACAGACGACATTTTCTAAGTGTGTAAAGTAAACATTTTTAAATGTATTTCACCAGAGGATCCTGCATATCAGTCAGATTCTTTATTAGCACTTTCTAAAGTTTCCAAAGCTACTGAAAAAAATATGTAAAATAATAAAAAATATAATAAAAATAATAATAAAAAAATAATAAGCAAACAAATTCTCCAGAAAAGCTCTTGTATATATGGTATATATTTCTAACCAAATTTCGTATGAAGAATCGTTGAGAATGTCGAAAAAGGCTTACATTGATTCAGTTTTATCAAAAACACAAGCCTACTAGTGTTAGAAACCCTTTAAAGACGTTCGAGAGATCGTTGAAGATATGCCTCGTTCTGAACGACCTTCGACCTCTTTAACTGATAAAAATACTAAAACCAATGAAGGATATGGTGCTTAAATATCGTCAGGCAAGTGCTAGAGAGTTGGCAAGAGATCTCGACTTCATTTGCGAGTGCGTTCGAATGAGTTTAGTGAATATTTTGGGTATGAAACGCTTTCTTTGTCGCCATAAAGCTCAACTTTATATAAAAAGAGTAAGATTGTAAACGAATTTAACGCCAAAAACGCAATGAAAACCATCGATCAACCACAGTATTCACTAGTTTTGGCTCCGTGTGATTTTTTTTTTTGTTCCCCTAACTGAAGTTGACGCTCCGTGGACCCGTTTTTAGTCTATCGAAGAGATAAATCAAAATTTTCTGAAGAAGCTGAAGGTTATTCCAAAAAATGCTTATGAAAGTGTTTCGAGGACTGGAAAAATCGTTGTCACCAGTTTATTACATCGAATGAGGATTGATTTGAAGGCGGAAAGTAAATATTGATAAATAATAAACTTTGCGTTTTATTTACAATTTCCGGGTACATTTTTCACAATTTATAAGCGTCTATAATAATAAGCTAATGTAATAAAAGGAGAGTTACGAATGACGACAATGTTGTATTCAATGGCTGGTAAGCATTGTATGTTAGGGTTCTGGTTTACTTATCAAAAAACTTCTTCTTTGGCATGAGAATTAAGTAATGAGACTGATTTCATAAAAACCGTATATTTGACAATTATTCTACAACTCTACCATCCTCAAAGTAGTCCGCTGGAGCAGCTACACAGCAATTCCAGCGCGTTTTCCATGCTTCGTAACATTTCTGGAATGCTTAGACTGGGGTGTCCGCGACTACCCTCGTCACGGCTGCCTGGATGTCCGTAATCGACTCAAAATGGGTTCCTTTGACCACCGATTTTGTTTTAGGAAAAAAAGTCACAGGGTGACATGTCGGGCGAATAAGGCGGCTGTTGTAACACGGCGATCACTTTAGAGGCCAAATACTGGGACACGCTGAGGGCGGTGTCGCACGGCGCGTTGTCATGATGAAGGATCCAGTTACGAGTGATGTCGGTATTCGTCGTCACAGGTCTTCCGGCGGGTGGCTTATCCATGGTGTCGTTTTTACCCGCTCTGAATCGTCGAAATCATTCATCCGCAATACATATATAGATGTGACACGAGTTAATCCAAAAAAAAACTTCATAATCCAAATTTCGAGCTGTGAACCGGAACCAAATCGATCCATTTCTGAAGCGGATGATTACTAGTGATGAAAAATGGGCACTTATGATAACGTCAAGCAAAAACGAATCGGTGGTCGAATCGCGGCGACGCAAGCAATGGCCAGGCCGGAATTGTCTTTTTGAAGGTTATGCTATACGTCTGGTTAGATTGGTAGATAATCAACTACTATCAATAGCTACTTTTCGGCTAGTCTTCTAATTCGCACCTGTTCTGTCAATAATTGGACCGTTTGCCAACATCAGGTCACAAAGGTATTTAATTTTTTTTACTAGACCTTATGTAATCATTTCGTTGAAAATTGACAGTTCCATTGAAAAGTCCTTGGCCTTCAACATAGATAGCGCTACTAGAATTATATCCATATGATTTTTAATTAGCCCTAACCTTCAGAAGGCGCGTGTAAAATTTGACAGCTGTCGGATCAATAGGTTGTGAATTATATCATTTGGAGTGAAAACGCTTTTGTTATTGTGAGAAAATTAATAAAAAAAAAGTATTTCGTGTGTTAATAAAGCGTTGCTTTTGGAGAGGAAAATATTACTGAAGCCAAAGTTTGGATTGATCAATATTAAGTGGACTCTGCTCCAGGGAAATCAACCCTTGAAAAGTGGTTTGCTAAGTTTGAACGAAGCGAAATGAGTACCGAGGATGATGATTGCAGTGTTCATCCTAAAGAGGCTGTTACCGAAAACATGAAAAGATCAAGAAAGACCGCGGCTATTACATATCGTTGTGGAACAGTTTTAACGACGAAAAAGCCGAAAGACGGCCGGATTTGAAAAAAAAAAGAAAGTGCGGTTTTACCAAGGCAATGCATCGTGTTAAAAGTCAGTGAAAACAAAGGCATAAATTCATGAATTCGACCTAGAATTGCTTCCGCATCAACCGTATTCTTCAGTCCTGGCTCCCACCGACGGTTTCTGTTTTCAGATCTCAAAATAATGCTCGCTAGGAAGAAATGTCGAATGAAAAAGTGATCGTAGAAACTGAGGCCTATCTTCAAGCAAAGGACAAATCGTACTACAAAAAAGGTATCGAAAAGTTGGAGGGTCGCTATAATCAGTGTATCACCCTTGTTGTATATAAAAAAAAAAATTGCCAATAAAATATGTTTTACTATGGTAAACAGGAGCCTTCTTAAATGACATATTATATATTAAGTGAATGTTTTGTGTTCTTTCTGACTTTGAATGTATTTGAAACTCATAGTAGTGAGTTGCTATTGTACAATGATTCACATGTACGATATATAAATAGTATCCAAGTAGTAGATATACGGTATTCTCAGTGGCACTAAACTATAAAAGGTGGTCTTACTAGTTTTTCTTTAAAATATTTTCCAGATTTGAAGACCGCAAGTTTATTTACCTTGAATACAAATACAAAGAAGGCTGACGAGGCAGCAGAAGTAAACTAATCTGAGGGAATAGTTGGCTCATAATACAAAAATAAGGAGATTTATGAAATGAAATATGTGTATTCATTAGGAAAGCAGAAGATCATGCACGGTGGCTACCACATCGCTCTACATATTCAAAGGACAGTTGCAGTTATGAGAAAATACAAATTTCTTAGAAATGCGAAACTATAAAAAATTCAACAGGAAAATTAGTTATGCTATTGTAATTAGTCTACATTTAGACCTTTAAGGGGGTATTCTAGTCTAGAAATTTAAAAAAATCGAATTTCTTTTTATATTTTCAAAGTCTAACTATTCAAGAATATGTGTACCAGAGGATTTTTCAAAATTCAAATTATTTTCGGAGATATAGGCATTTTTCTGATTCGGCATCCAAACTGGTTCGGCCGAAACGCGAAACTTTGAACGCGTTTTTCTCAAAACTGACTTTTTCGGAACGATACCCACGATTTCTCAGGTTCTACTGGAGCGATTTACTTGAAATTGTTATAGTCTTCTTTATAGGCCTGTCTATGGTTGGAACTAGCCCCATTTGGGGATTTCATTTTTATTATTTTTAAAAAATTCGAAATAGTCAGAAAAAGTGATCCAAAAAAAAATTTTTTTTAGGCAGTCGCCATTTTGTGAAATTTTTTTTTCCCACTTTTCCGTAGTTCCGGCCATTGCGACATTATTCTAGGTTAACAATCTTTTTTCTTTTTGGTTTCAGATAACTAGGAGGGTTGAAATCATGGGTATGGTCACGTGGAAATTTTTAAAGGCCCCCACTTCGTCACCTCATAATGTTTGAAATTTTGTACTTTTTTTAGTTTTTAATTTTTTTCTCTACGCTTCTAAAATTAACAAATAACTAATAAAAAAATGGATAGTAAAAATATTAATAGCCTTTGTTTTACGACACTTTAAAAATTACCTGAAATACATGCTTTTAGACTAGAATACCCCCTTAAGTGAGATTAAAATTAATAAATTTAACTGTGGACCATTGTAGGAAGAATTACCGAGTAGAGTGATGACATAAGCCAGCACTATGGTACTAACAAACAAATAATATGGGATTTTATTGCCTTAATAATTCCTCGCTTAACAACACGTTTTATAGTAGAAATTAAACGAACACTCGGTCAAATGTCACCCTAATCTATAAACTTAAATTAATTTCATGTAAAAAAAAAAAAAAAACAATTAAATAAAATTATAAAAAAAAATTATTTTAAAATCATCTCTGGATATTCGTAAAAGAGAGTACAATAGCGCAATAAGGAATACACTCGTATATGAAGCCAAAATATAGTGACGACGTATTACATGATGCTATAAAAGAGCATAATCTTTAATATTTTTTCCCCATAAATTTTATAAAAAAAGAAAGAAAAATTTATATTCATTTTTGTAAGTATTTATTTCATTTTCACTGTATATTTAGATTAATATTTAAATAAATTAACATACATATACAAATCGCACTTAAATATTATATCACAATTTTTTAGACATTATCGGGTCTATAAATATGTATTTATATGTAGAAGGAAAAACTTATGATTAGACTTTATTTGTTATAAACTAATTTGCTCACAAAATCACACGTAAAACATTTCTATTTGCCTTACAAAACTCGATCTACAACCGTTACTCCTATCCTTAATGCTAGAAACTAGTGGCTTTGTGACTTGAATACATATGTACATATAATATATACATATATATATATAAATATATAAGAATATTTATGAAATATTATTAATTTTTGTTTATAAATCTTTTTTTTTTTGATAGATGGAGTA
>CM050325.1:90920754-90969084 GCA_027475135.1 Bactrocera correcta
TGTCTCGAACATAATAATTGTAATAACGTAGAAATGGGATCTAATAAAAACTAACATTTCAATAGCCAATAGCTCCAAAACCCTTTTGAACTTCGAGTCTCTCACTCAATTTTTGACAGATTATTAGGCATAGTTAAAAGTCATACTGTAACCACTCAATTAGTCAGGGCCAGACATCTTACACAAATGAAATTCTTCATATTTATTGGCGTAGAAACCGCTTACGGGGTTATAGCCGAGTTTACAACAGCGCGCCAGTCGTTGTTCCTTTTCACTGTGACAACTTCGACACCAAAGTCGAGCCAGGTCCTTTCAAAGGTCTTTTCAACGGAATGAAGGTCTTTCTCTTCCTCTTCTTCCTCCGGCGGGTACTGCGTCGAATATACTCATAGCTGGAGTGTTTTCATCCATAGCCAGTGGAGCCGCTGTTTCTATGTCAATGTCGTCGAAAACTCGTAACGCCGACTCATTATCTGTTGTCATTGTTCATATCGCTGCACCCTATAGCAGGACGGGGATGAAGAGTGACTTGTAGAGTTTGGTCTTTGTTAATTGAGAGCGAACTTAACTTCTCAATTGCCAAGTCAGTCCAAAGTAGCAACTGTTGGCAAGAGGTATTTAGAGTTGATGGTTCCTCCTATGAGATTTTCAGACCTATTTATGAGGTATTTAGAGCTCTCAGGCGTAGTAGGCTTACAATGCACTACAACAATTTGTATATTAAATATTTTTAGTTTGAGGGGCTTGACCTTGTCACTTAGGCCTATATAAGTAAGCTTAAAGACATAAAAAACTCTTATGGAGTTCTCTCTTCTCCATTTGCTTCATTACTGGCTTGTTTTTTGAAATTGTTTTGTAATAAACTGGCTGAGAAGTTAGCTCTTTCACTGAGCAAATTCTCTCCAATAGTCATCTGTAATAAGGAACATTCTACGACACCAATAAGTTTCCGTTTCTATCCAATACCACGAATTTTCGTTCATTTTCATTTCATTGCCTTCCTTTTCAGAGCAGAGTGAGAAAAAGAAGTGGTGGGCAGGCAACGCAGAAGCAAGCATCTATACGGAGGAGCTCAAACTGGATAATCGAGTGGAAGATGGTGCATTTCACTAAAATTATCTTCTAGTAAAGCATTTCGCTTATCAGATCACTACGGAGATCACGCCAATTAAACAAAGTATTCTTGTTCGACCAAAGATTTTGCTCACAACAAGGAATATACATTATTTATATATACAGATAGCCAAGCTGCTTTAAAATCTCCAAAGTTTCTTAGCATTTCGTTAAAGCTAATGAAAGAATGTCTTGATTTCTTAATGGATGTATCATCCTATTTCACGATAAAACTGCAATGTAAATATCCTAGGTGGTTGCGAAGAAGATGAACAGCCAGAGCAGTCACCGTTCGACAATCAGTCTCTGAAAAATATAGGATTCATATGCCTCTGACTGCTTGTTGATATTCAATCGCCAAACATGTTACCATATAAATATAATATAAATGAGTCTCTGTAGACGTAATCCCTAACTTGCACAACAATCAAGCAAATATGCCATGAGTGACATAAGAACTCTGGTAGGAGTGTCAACAGGCCATTGTCTAATTGGAAAACATGCCAGCAAACTCGGAATGCCATATAATAACTATTGTAGAACCTAACAAGAGGTAGAAGAAGAGAAAACTATAGAATATTTTCAGTGCGAATGAAAAGCTAAAACGAATAGAAAAAGATTCGCAACTATCGGTCGAGGGTTTCTTGACGATGTTTCGGAGGTTGCACAGATAAAAGTTTTCATAATGATGAACTTCATCAGGAGCACAGGAATACAGAGAGTATATATGCAATAGGGTAAGTGGATTTTAATGACAGTGGTTTTATAATGAGTCCTCCTGAAGGCTGAGGTACAACGTCAGACATCGACTCTATCTACCTAACTTTACCTTTCTTTTATCTATTTTCAGAAAGATTGGAAGCAATGGACCCGGAAGAAGTGTCTCAAAAGTTTAATATTTAGGCATTTGACAATTAGGTAATATTTGTTTATAAATATCCTATACATTTTTCTATATTTTTGCGAATAGAACTTCATTAAGCTCATACAATCAGTTAGGCTTCCCATTAAATTATATTTCAAGGACTTCCAGCAACTGCGCTGTGTACCTGTTAGTACTCCACAATTATTATTTACACACCTGTGCAAGCACACATTTGTGTGTATGTGTATATTTTAAGTCTCTACCCCCAAGCCATGCCAATAAAAGTAAATCGCTTTAGAGTGGTTATTTAATTTGCTCAGTTATTAAATACACTAATACGTTTAACGGCGAACTCAAAATGAAAATGAAATCAAAATGAAGTACAAACGAAAACTCACTTATGCTGCAATCCTGCAGTACTGACTGATCGAATGTTTATCGCTTGTTGAAAGTGAAAAATAAAAGTGGAAAATTTCCAAACAAACACACTTGTGCGCAAATTTATGTCAAACAAAAGTGTGCATATGAAGGATTATGGCGGGCGAAAGTGCAGCGGGGCGGGAAGTGGTTGGATTGCGACATTGAATAACGTTAACCAAATGTAAATAAATAAAGCAGCTACATATGTATGCGAATACATATAGATTTATGTATACACAGACATGCTTATATATACATATATATATATATATATATATATATATTATATATATAGTATATTTCCAAAGAAAGCGAGTGACAAAAACTTTATAAGCGGCGTAAGCAGAGTTGCTACTGAGCGAGTGAAACAGCAGATATGTTTTGAAAAGTTATTGAAGGTAAAAAAACAAGCTAACAGCATCAGGAAAGGAAAGAGAAGCTGCGAGCTGTTGAGAGAACTATGCTGTAGATTTAATGTTTTTGTCGAAGGGGTGTTTTTAGGGGTAGATGCTGCTGCTAACAGTGCTCCAAAACTGTAATAATATTAACAGCAGAGTTTTGCATGGATGTGGGTGACTTATAGGTGCTAGGTCGCAGGCTCGAAGCGTTGTGTGAACCTAAAGTACATATTAATTGATTATATTGGTTAGTCGAAAAAGTATTTTCGTATTTCTAATCAAACTTCCCCTTATTTTTTTATATTTATACTAATAAATAAATTAACATATACATACATGTACCTTTTTGCCCGACCACTTTTTGCCGTTTTTCGGCTAGAGGCATTATTCCATCAGTGTAAAAGTTTCATCAGTGTAAATCGAAATTTCCAGAACGGAAGCGTGCGAACCATTGTTATGTTACACGAACAGTTATAGCATCGTCTCCGTCTTCCCTTTTTTATACAAAAGTTTCAAAATATAGATATTTTTCATTATTTTCACTCATTTTTGAACAGCTGTAATTTTGTTCAACTTCCCCAATTTTTTTCTGGTTAAATTGAGCTTAAAATCTCAGCTTTCCAACCCTCATGATAGAATGTGATTGGTACTGCTGGAGATAGACGACTGCAAGGTCACCTATTGACAAAATACGAAAAGACTTTTTCGACTACTCAATATTTAAATTCTAACAAAATTTTCTAAAAAATCATTTAAAATATTCAGGGGTGTTGTGGAATCTGATAGTTGTCGGAATCAGAATTGAAACCGATCAAAAAAAGGAGTAGGTGTTATGAATTCAGATATTATTGGTTTGATATTCGAAACAGAATTTGTATCGGTTTTGGGTGTCGCGGAAATCAATTTTATCGGTTTTGCTGTCAGAAACAAAACAAGAAGATAGTCGCACACAGATTTGAAATGCCAGTTAAGAAATCAAGTTATTTTAATGTTACGAATTAACTTATCTTTATTTCTATAGGAGAAAAAATAAGAATAAAACACGAAATGTCTTAATTATTGAGTTTTTGAAAAAAAAAAATGCCGATATTTAAGAGGGGAGCCTTTTTTAGAGGCTTAAAAAAATCGTTTTTTTTTTTGGGGAAGGAAAGAAATAACTGATTGAAGCGAAATTTCTAGGATTTATAGTTATATATTTAAACATCATCCGCAAATTTTTTTGATACGAAATCTTTTACATTTGTCTTTGAAAAGCAATTGCCAGATGCTTATCGCACGTGCATATGCCAGACGGCGGGCAGGATGCAAATTTGAAAAAAAAAAAAACAGATTTTGGTCTAAAAAAATTTTACTTTAAATATAAGTATGTTCAAAATTAACTTTTCTTAGTTTTTTTTCAGTTTAAATAGAAGATAATTTAATGCCAAAGATAATAAACTTTGCCCCAATTCCATGACGTTCAGTTTTTTTTTTTCTATCCTGTCCGCCAATTAAGAAAAATTGTAAAAATGAAAAAACGAAATTTAACACCCAAATGCTTCATTATTCATTCAATAAATGTTATCTCTTAAAATCTTTCTTTAATTCGGAACTCATTAAAAACTTTAATAGGATTGCTTGTATGTATTCATTTGCAAGTTTTGTCACATTAGTAAACAGCTGGTTCGAATATTGGTTTTGCGTTTGTTCGAAAAGACGAAAATCCAATCAGATTCTATGACACCATTTAAAACAGAATTGGTTTGCAATTCTGATAGCTAAGAAATTCTGTCTTGGATTCCACAACACCCCTGATTATTTAAAAATTTTAAGTGTACAGCGCTTCATCATTTGTAAGGTTTGTTAACATTTTGCCCATGAACTGTTAAAGTAAAGTGCTGTTAATACTTCTACATATACATATGTTAACCACATAGCCTAGGTAATGTGCTAAACACTGTTGAAGTAAACTGCTGTTAATATATTTCTGTTAACCACATAGCCTGGGGAAAGTGTATTTTTGTCGCGCTGTTAATAAAACCAGAAGGAGTATGCTGTTGACAGTGGCGTAAGAAAGCTTCTGAAGCTATTTATAACTACATTGTTCTCCTTCCTTGTTGCTCTTTGAGAGCGAAAAATTACATTACTAACAGACGGATGTATCTCTTTGCGCTTGAAGGCCTCTGCAGCAAGTATATTATAAAAGTCATATATATTTAAGCTTATGTTATTATCAAGGACTGTGAACAGTGCTACCTAACAATGGGAGTAGACAATGTCGTCAATGACAGCTGTTGGCATTGTCAGCATTTCAATTGCATGTGATTGTATGCGTGTGCGCGAACGCCTGTTGATAAAGGTGCTGCTATTCGCACTCAATGCTATTGTATGTAGATAGTTATGGTATATATGTATGTAAGTTTTAAGTGAAGGGATAAAAATTTGAACATTACTAGGGCAACCTTTAGGGGCTGAGATTCGGTGAAGAGCAAAGTTCGCTGTGTGCGTTGTTTGAAAATATGAAATTTAATAAGGAGAGGAATAAATATTAATGAAATCCTTCAAATTATCGAAATATGTGTTTTACTTTAGTTTTTATAATATTTGTGAATTATTTTTTTCGATATTTTTACGGCCACTAATAGCACCTGACGAACATATGTATGTATGTAAATAATAAAAAAATATTTTATTTGTGTTTCAATCAAATTTTTAGAACGGAAAATTAGTACTATGAATGATTCTCATTTATTGTACGCAATTGTAAATAAAATCAATTTTTTCATTATTTCGATGAAATGGTCTGTGATAACTGTTAGTCAATATACTTATATTTCTAGCGATTCAAAACTTTTTTAAATATTTTTTTATTTGGTATTAATGTTGAAATACTGCAATTAATTTGTGTATATTTTTTTTAAATATTTTAAACTACCTCAGTTTAATACCCATATTGTATTACTAATTTTATTGAATTGACATTACACAACAGGTGGCAACTCCCTCCTAAAATTCAATTATTAAAAATTTCAATTTTAATTATCAGTTTATCTAAATATTTGGGTTTAACTGAATTTTTAAAATAGGTGGCAACTCCTGCTTCCGTCGTTCTTATTTATATTATAGTCTTATATTTTTATTATCATAATTTTTATTATTTTCATAGTATATTTTATGAATATATTAAAAAATGTGAACAGGTGGCAACTCTGTTTAATAATATTTTCCGATGCAAGCTTTCCTTAACCGCTTGAGTTCAATACACATTATGTAATAATTCGTTGTTCTTATCAATTTCTTTTAACTGAAATTTTTTAACCAGCTCTCTACTCAAAAAAATTTTTCGTTATTCGCTTCCTTAAAGCGGTTTAATATTGAATAACCACATTTTAGCATTTTTGCCAGGTGGCAATCTTTCAATTATACATACATATTTTATAAAATATTCAACTATACTCTATACATTTCTAATTTTGTATATTTTGTAATTTTATATTCATTCCGTTTGATGTCCAAGCTAACCTCTATTTCACCTGTGTTTTATTCTCCTACGTTGCTCAACACACATGTTAGCTGACAAAAGTCACTAGAACTGCGTCGGTGGTTAAAGAGCATAATTAACTTACAGGATTTGCACATATCTATGTGCATACATATGTATGTATATCCCAATACATTGAGTACAGCGCAACAGTTTGGCTTCTGTTATATGAATTTCCATAACATTAGGATAACATGTGCACCCTTGCGTTAAAATTATTGCGGCTTTGGCTCTCAGCGCTTCATTCGGCACTGTTAGCGACATTGTCACCAATTCGTAACTCTGTTAGCCTGACATTGTTATCACGCGCTGGACCATAGAATATACGCAGATAAGACAATTGTTATTGTCATTGTTAGTGCTCATGTTAACTCAAATATTGTACATGCTGTTAAAATGCAGTACTGCTGACAGTGGAAGCAATTCTCAACTCGAATTCATTCGCGTTCACGACGTCAAGCGTTATCGTCATTGAATACGGTCGGTTCAGACAAGTTGTAAGGTTACGAATATTTCAGTACTATCAGTTTTCATCTCAATTACAGTGATTTGTTTTGAAGATAGTGTGCTACAACAACAATAACAACTGAAGAGTTTATGTGTTATTGTGACCTCTATGTTTTTGTGTAATTATCTGATTCGCAAAACGTGTGGTAGATTGATACAGTATTAACGGTCATTAATTTGAAAAGGTTGGTGCGATTCAATTAAAGTGTGGGAGAAAAAATTAATAATAATAAACAAATAAGTTGCAGAATGTTGTAAAATTTTTTGATGGTACTACATAACAAATCGCAGTATTGTGTTTATGGTGTGCTGTTCATGGAATAGCTGAGAGTTTTTAGTGTTCAGAAAAGTTAGTACAAAAAACTAAAGAATAAAAAATTGTTTGAAATATAAAAAATATTTGCTAAAATTTTGTGCGAAAATTAAAGACTATATAATATGCAGTTATGTGTTTAATAACGAATTGACTAGAATTATAAGAATTTCGTTAAAAATGTCATAATTTGGAAGTTTAGACACACAAATAACATTCATTTTTATAATTTTTATTACGAACTTGTGACGTTTGTGTTAAAAGTTCATTATAAATGAATTTTTTTAATCTGAATATAATTTTAAATTAATCAATTAATAAATTTTCAATATTATAAATTCTTGCAACAAAATTAAAAATAGAAATTTAATTTTAATTAATTTTAAATTCAATTAATTAATAAACTTTTTTTCGATAAATTTTTTTAAATTAATTAATTAATTGAATTTAAAATTAAATTTTTATTTTTACTTTTTTTAATTACTTAGTTAATTAATTTGAAAATTACTATTAAATTTCTATTTCTTTAATTATTAATTATTTAATTTTGTTAATTAATAAATTAAATTAATTTAATATAGTAAACATTAATTAAAGTTAAATTTCTATTTAATTAATAATTATTTTAATTAATTAATTTAATTTAAAATTAATTAAAATTAAATTTGTATTTTTACTTTTTTTTGGAAAAATTCATAAAAATTCAGGCACTTAAAATCAATAAATAATATAATGATACCAAACAGTATCGAAAACTATTACCTAAAAACACTACTAAAGAAACTTATATCTATAAAGCCCTGAATGATGAAAATTGGAAAAGTGAGAAGAGAAATAAAGCAGATTATTGAATATGCTCTCATTTTCAGTCATATCCATTGTACTGTTCGTCCAAGTATAAATGTAATAATTCGTACGCTTTTCATTTTTTGAGCGACTACTCTAACCACCCAAGCCTGTTTATAACACTTTAAAATAATTTTCATTACAATCCTTAAATCATAAGTATTTTACCAAAATTGAAAAAAAAAAAATAAAAATTCCTTATAAATACATAATAGTTTTTAATTTTCTTTTCTTTTTAAGTATGAAAAATGATTTTATTGACTACTTTTATCGGAAAACCCCACTTTTATATATTAATGTCTTTTAAATAATGCAAGATCTCAACATTAATGAGGCCTTACTGTATTTAATACAGCACAATATTACCATAATTCGTTTCTATTAACACTTATTTCAGTAATTATTATCACAAGCACACGAGTCATTTGTAATAGTTGGCAAGTAATTTGTGCTTACAATGTTTAACAGGTCGTATGAGTAATATTACTTATTTGTTGTGTATTCTCTAACACAAATTCGTCTGAAATATACTCGTATGCCAAGTGCTGCTTATTTATTTTTATAGCTATTTCTTTTGTATAACTATAACCATTATGCTGGTAAATTTTTATATGACTTTAGCAGCATTGTTGGAACACCATGGCGTATGAGTAATATATAAATATCACCAATGATTCGTTCATGGAAGTAATACAGAAATATGCTTGGAGTGCTACTTATTAATTATTAGAATATCTTCATTTGAACTTCAATAATTACGGAAATCATTTTAGTTTTAAGACATATGCATATGTAGTTTTACAAAGTTACTTATATCGTCGGGGCGTATGAGTAACGTCAATCAATTGTTAGGCGAAGTCATAAACAAGGCTGAAATTTGCTCGAAATTCTCGTTATATCTGCTAATTGTATCTTCGTTTAAATATATGTATGTATGTAAATATTTCAGCTTTACTAACAGAAGTATATTCATATATAGGTACATATCGTTACTTAAAATGCAAAACAACGTGTCATCAAAAAAATCGATATTGAGTTTTTTATTCCTTCACATATATGTAGCATAAATTTTTCAGCTTCTGGTATCAGATATAACCAATACATAACCATTTTATAACCAAAACCAAATTTTTGTTTCGATATTAATGATTTCTGTTATATCGTTTTTCCTTCGCCTGTAAACTTATGAAATGTAATGTTACGATATTTTGCATTTTGGATGATGATATGTAATTCACATGACGTATGAGTAATTCCTATGAACTTTAAAGCTTTTAGAAGAATGTTTTTGAATTTATTAAAGTAGTTTTTGGAGTTTTGCGTTTCCATTTATTTAATTTTTACTCCTTCAGACATAGTCTGCCGTTGTAATTATTCTGTTCTGAAATGCGTACTACTATTGTTAAATTTAACAGTCGAATAGAAGCCCAAAAATTTAATTGAAAATTTTACCCGGAAATTTTACTGTAAGAAACTAAAATAGCGAAATCCTTTTAATTCGGGTGCATATCTCGATTAAGAAGCGCCGTGGAATGTAAGGAAATTATCTAATTGAATTGAACATTATAAATACTAGAAGGTTTCATAAGGACAAAAGCGATATTTTATTTATTTTGTTGTAGTTTATAATAATATTTTTTATTCTTAAAGGTGAAGCAGGGGAAAGGTATTTTTGTCAACATGGCGTATGAGTAATCATCCTTTTAGTTATACATTGTATTGCGCAGTGCAAGATCGTAGTAATTGTCATTATATTAATGTTATTTCATATAATTCTATATATATCTTCACTAGAAAATAAAAATTCACCTAAATATTAAATCTCATTCGGATATCTCAAAAGTCTGAAGAAGAAATTTTATAATTCCTAAAAAATAAACTTCGACTGACTGAAAAGTGTATACACTCAGATAGTGAATGATTTCTACTGTCCCAGCAATCATACCCATTTCTTGAAAACAAGGTTATATTAGATTACATTTTCCAGCAAAAATTGTAAACAAACTTGATAAAACGTTTCATGACATAATGAAAGTTAGCGTAATTTTGTACCTCTAAATTTCTTCACAAAATATGTAAGAAAAATATTTTGAACTAAAATTAGAAACCGAATGAAGCCATTTGAATTCTAATTGAGTAATTTAGCTGACGTTGAAAGTCAAAAACCTGCTGACATTACGAAATTTTGGCGAATACAATTAGTTGCCCTTTCAGCACGCACTCACCTACCCTTTCCAACTCATTAGCCTCGCAATTCATACATTGTCGAATTAATGGAAGTTTTCTGCTTAAGCATCAAAATTTACAACCCAAGCACCCACACGTGTACACACATGCCTGCGCCAACTATCCACTTGCGTGCTATTAATTGTTGCAATCGGCATAAATTAACTGCGAGCACTCGTTTGCGGAGCGGAAATGCAGGTGGCTAGTGCGAAAAATTTTAATGTGCTCACTGCCTTGCTATGAGTGCTAGTTTGTTTGACTATGCATAATGTATTCCGCGTACACAAGTGCCTTACAGGAAATGAGTTTTAAACGAAAGCCATAAATAGCGCTTAGGTAATTAACTAACTTGAGCGTTTTTTGGCTTAATACGCATGTGTAGTTTAAGTTTTGGCAGCTGACAGGTGTGAGGGTGGATGTGTTTTTCATTTAGCTTTTAAAATAAATAAGGGTTTTTGTTGTAAATATAGATCAATGGGAGCCACAAAGAAGAAGCACAGCTTTTTTTCTTATTATCTCAATTACGATTAATCGATTATCTTGGTATTTGGGGCGTTTAATCAGCAAATATAGACGATAAAAATTCGAAAATTTTGAGTATTTGAACTTTTTTCGTAACAAAAAATCATAAATTTTCCAAGTAGAATTTTTCTGATTGTAAAATCCACAACTAGTATTTGTAGTTAAGTGAGAGTTTGAATGAAGATGATTATTTGAACTGTAGTAAAAAAAAAATAAACAAACTCATTTCATTGAAAACCTTAAAAAAAAAAGTTTGAAAAGCTTGATACGAGTGTATAATCTATTGTATTTCTAGGTTTTTGTCAAGACGAAATTCACGAAATATATTTCCAAACTTTATTGTCAAAAATTTGGGATTATTAATTTTATTTATTAAAAAAAAAATTATAATTAAAAATTTATTTTTAAAAAATTTTTTCTAAAAATTATGATTTGTGATTAATTCCAAATTTTTATTATTATTTTTTTTTAAATTTATTATTAAAGAATTGTATCAAAGAAATTGTAAACTGAGATTAGTTTCCAAAAGATTCCTATGAAATTAAAATCTTTATTGTTCAATTTCGAATTATTAATTTTATTTATTTTTAAAAAAGTTTATTATTAAAAATTAAAAAAAAAATTATTATTAAAAAATTTTATCAAAAAATATTATCTGTGATTAATTTCCAAGAGATCCCTAATAAATTCCAATCATTATTGTCAAATTTTTTTATTTATTAAAAAAAAATAATTTCGAAAAAAAATGTTTTTTAAAAATTCATTTTTAAAAACTTGTACCAAAAAAATTGTGATCTGTGTTCATTTTACAAAAAACATGCCAATATATAATAACACTATAACAAAAGCATTCTACCTACTTATTGTCTGTAATTTTCTGCAGGGCCTTCTCTAGCGCTACAGCACATCACTCATACGCCATGTACGTTTGCTTGAATTCGCAAGTGCGTGGCTAATTGGATTTGCAGCCGCTGTCGATTATGACATCCACTCTAACATGTATGTATGTTTTTTGGTATTGTTGCAACTGTCATTATCGGCACAATGCCGCTGGGTGATAAAGTGTGCGTGGCAGTTGCACTGTGCAAATTTCCTACACATCCGCTGTAGTTGTTCTTGCCGGCTTTCAAATGTTGAAGTGATTGCTATTAATATTCGTAGCGCATTATTGGCGCTTGTTTATATATAAAAATGTATAAATTGTTTTAATTTTTTTATTTAATATTTAACTTTATTTTTAATTTGATTTTTGAAAGAATGCCGTTCATATGGCCGAGGTTGTATTTGACAGCTTGCAGCTTGTTTGCTGTCAAAGAGTTTTTCATTTTATTATATTTCTACAATTTGAATCACTTTAATTATTTTTTCATATATTTTAATCATAATTTTATATTTTTTAATTATATTTTTATATTATTAAATTATAATTTCATATTCTTTAATTATATTTTCATATTCTTTCATTATACTTTCCCCTTCTTTAAGTGTCTTTAACACATATCTCTCAGGCATTAATCAACTCAACGCTTTAGCTGAATTTGATTAAACCCCTCGTGTGTGTGTTTTTTTACAACAAATTAGCACGCACTTGTGCAAGCGGAACTTTCTTCATTTGGTTCATGAACAAAAGCGTGTAATTGGAAGGCAGCAGCGCGTGAAATATTTCGAGGTTTTTTTCATATTTTAATTTCAACGGATATGCACATACATATACGATTTCTTGAAGGTTCTTTTCAAATCTCTTATCTGTTTTCTACATTCGCATATTTACTTACATATAAGCCTATGCATATAAGGGTGCGTCAAAGACTAATTTATCAAATGTTTGGGTTATGAGAAACAATATTCATGCAAAGCAAAGTTGTTTGCTAAATTCTAAAAGATGTCGGTGATTAATTTTTTACATTTAAATAACACATAAAAATCGGTTTTCATAAAATATATCATAACTTTTGAACCTTTTTGGACAAATCTTTTTACATTGCGGATTCTTGTAGAGCATAAATTTCCTAAAAAAATTTTCTTCAGAGTGAATTTATTTAAATCAGAAAAATCATGATTTTTTATTATTGGTTAGTCGAAAAAGTCTTTTCTTATTTCTAATCAAACTTCAACTTGCAGTATTTTTTTATATTTATATAATAAATAAAAAAATAAATATGTACCACTTTTTGCCATTTGTCCGCTAGAGACATTATTCCATCAGTGTAAAACTTTTCTGGTTTCTTGGCGAAAAACTGTGAGAAGGAATTTTCACAGGCTTCTCTGAAGCCAACTTTGTTCCATTAGGGGAGTTCTGCATTGACCGAAACAAATAGTGCAAAGTCAGGGCTACGTATATGGTGGATGCATCAAAACTCCCAGCCAAGCTCTCCCAGTTTTTGCCTAGTCATCATAAATGTGTATGGTCCAGCGTTGTCCTGATGGAAGACGAAGATGGCTGGAGCAGCTCATAATGGCTTCGCAACCATTTGTTCAGCTTCACCACGCTTGGATCATGATCGTTTTCTCACATTAATGTCGTCTTTGATCCACTTTTCGTTTTCTGTTACCATTTGCTTCACAAATGGTTCGATTTAATTTCATTTGAGCAAAGAATCGCAGATGTTAATTCGAAATTAAATTTTTCACAGACGAGTCATGTGGCACCCAAACATCAAGCTTCTTTGCGTAGCCAGCTTTTTTTAAATGGTTGAAAACCATTTGATGAAGATTGTTAAGTTCCTTAGTGAGGTCATGGCTGCTTATATGACGATTCTGGTAAATCTTTTTCACAATTTTATCGACTTTTTCAATCATAGGTCGACCAGTTCGAGGTTCATCTTCACTTTTTTATACAAAAATTTCAAAATATAGCGTATTTCATCATTATTTTCACTCATTTTTGAATAGTTATAAACTTTTTTCAACTTCCCCGAATTTTTTGGTAAAATGAAGCCTAAAATCCCACCTTTTCAACACTATATGGCATGACACAATGTGATTGTTAGCACTGGAGATATACGACTGCAATGATTTTATTGACAAAATATGAAAATACTTTTTCGGGTAACCATTAAATTGGTTACATCTGACAGCGGAAGATGAGAATTTTTCCTACTTATATGTAAAATGTAGTGAATCAGAAGCAATAGAAAACTCAATTTAGCTTTTTTTGATGATACGTTATTTTGCATTATACGTGAGGCTATATTTAATAGCTTTGAAAAGTGTAAAACGCTACAAAAAAGATCTACATAGATATGAAGATTGATTTAACCGCATGAATTCTTCATTTTGTGTTCAAAGCCATTTCACATCACATTTATTATATGTGACTATTTATAATAATATATTTATATATCTATTTATATATATATGTAATTACACATTCTGTCATTGCCCACAAAAGTTGTTTTTTTTTGCTGCGCTTTGGGAATCAAATAATCAAACTTATCCACTCACTCTTAGCAAATATGCTCAATTATATCCTTAACCATCCACTTGACTGCCCAATGTAAGTGAGTAAATTTAGTAACAATTTCATTCTATATATATATTTGTTGTTATGTTTGTTTCATCATATATATTTGTTGTTATATTTACGCAGCACACTTGTTGTACCCGGAAATGGCTACTCACTCATTTCAACTTCTTAAATTATTCATTAATTTTATTTTTTTGGCCGAGCCGCCTTTGGGCGTAAAAAGTTCCAATGACTGCGTGCAACCGCAACATGAATAAAAGAAATGCCGAAAAGCCCACAAACCACAATTCAGTCCGAAAAAAGTCTATACACGTTTGTATATAGACTAATTTAATGTATGTGATTATATTTTTTAGGGATTTTTGGCGAGACGATGACGAATGTATTCACTGATGAACAATGCTAACTTGATTAGGGTTTGCTGTGGAACCGCCACAGCTTCCTTTCAAATATATGTATATATTGTGAATAATGAACCTTGACTTTGACTTGCTGAAATACAGTTTATTTTTAATAAATTTCAATGCGTCGTCGTTATGCTTTTTAATGTGAGTTCATAAAATTTTAAAGATGTCATTATCATAACAAATATAACGGTCTCGATATTAAATTTGATTGTGTTGACAATATTACCATAGTTCTTTAAAATGCTAAAATACTTATATTTTAATATTAGAAAATCCGCCTTTTTGGTAGGCTAAATAGTCTATAGAGGGGCATTACATTTCTTTAGCCAGAAAGAAAAGAAGTTGAACAGCGAGTTTAGTTCTATGTTCACAAATGGTTTTGTTTGCCGGGCGCGAAATTTTTGTAGAGCTCGACTGTTAAAATATCCTTTTGAAGAATTATGTATTTTATCGCGACTCCAACGTTTCCTTCTGGGTCTCACAGGTTTAACGTAAATTAATTTTAGCATAAGTGTAAGCAGAAAACCTTTAATTAATTGTTAGCAAAAAATAATCTTTTATTAGAATTCACTTAATATGCAATTTAGCTCAGCTCTAGAAATCAAGTATGTTGAACAGATTTGATTGAGACAGCACGCGTGCGTGTAGCTATCGTTTACTTCTTTCCTCAGCTGTTGCTTCCGCACCAGCTTCTCTGCTGCTTAACACCTGTCACTGTCAGTTAAATTAATTGAAATGAATTCAAGTTGAAGGCTGATTTATTAAGTAGACACGCATAGAAAATCGTACTCATCTAAACTCACTTAAGCGTTCGTAAGTGCTCCCAAATACATACATACATATCTTCGTATGTAGATGCGATATTAAATGCCTTGATATATACCTGGTCATGGACACTTAATTAGTGACAACAAAGATGGCAAACAATGAATAAATAATTTGAGTGCTTGCAAAATCTTAAGACGCTTGGTAATTGATGTCGCCAATTTAAGCACTCGTTTTAGTAGCAAAGTTGAGATAATCTTCTCTTATTGCACTTTTTAATCTTCGTCAATGCTCATGACATTTTGATGGAGACTGAGACAGCTTTGCTAATAAAGTGAGAGAGTTTTAAGTGATTTTGAGCTATTTTTTGAGGAAGCACTTACTCATATTTGGTGGAAATAACTGCGCTCTAATATTTTATGTGCAAACTCAAAGAAATTTTATATCGGCAAATTGATGCTCTATTATTAATAATTTCCTAAAACATACACTCCCCACCGGCGCAATATATCATAGAGCTCTCTGAGGAGCGACTTTGAAATGATTCTTTCTTATAATGCACTAAACAAACAGAAACAGTTTGGGATATCGATGAAATTCTATATTCTTATGAAAATACATTCCATGTTATTATGTATGGAGCTCGATTTCTTTTGCATAGCCACCACAGGCCCACTTGCAGAAATCCAGATGCTGAACCCAATTTTGACAGTTTTTAAGCATATACCGGCCGATACTGTTGCAATTTTACGTGCGATATTCGTACGAAGTTCATCAAGCGTCACTGGCTTGTTGGCATAAACCATAGACAGGACGTAGCCCCACAGGAAATAAACTAACGGCGTCAAATCGCACCACCGAGGCGGCCAATTGACTGAGCCATTTCGAGAAATAACACCTTCACCAAACTTGGTATTCAATAAATCGATTACAACGAATGTCAGTGTGGCTTGTGACGCCATCCTGTTGGAGCCACATACTGCCCAAGTCCATATCATCCAATTCGGGTCAAAAATATTCGGTTATCATAGAACGATAGCGATTCCGATTCACAATAAGTTGCCGGTTTTGATCATCACGAAAGAAGTACGGTCCAATGATGCCGCCAGCTCATAAACTGTACTAAACCGTAATTTTTTCGGGATGCTTATGGTGTACGTGTGGATTGCTATCTGACCAATAACGCATATTTTGTTTATTGACGAAGCAATTCAGCCAGAAATGAGCCTCATCGCTAAAGAGGAGTTTTCGATGAAAATCCGGATTATTTTCAAGTTGTTGCTCAGTCCAATTCACGAATATACGATGATTCTGGCGGTCAAGCGTCCTCAGTTCTTGCGTCAGTTTGATCTTGTAAGGATGTAAGTCAAAATCTTTTCGCTACGTCACAGAGATGCCTAATGCTTGAGCACGTCGTGTGAGAGACTGATTAGGGGCTTCCTCAATTCATCCGCTAGCAGCAATATTCTCGACACTACGGGCACTTCTTTGTATCACTGGATACATTTCGTAATATGCCTGTGGACTCAAATTTTTCCCCTAGACGCTCAATTGTAGATCTGACAGGATGAATATGACGACCATAAATTGAATGTAGCGCTCTTTAAGTTGAGGCCACTGACTCCGAATTTGGGTAGTAAATTTTAATAATTTCGACTCCTTGTTGGATTGTATATCTTTCCATGATGAAATGACAAACCTAAATGCAGAGAAATGTCATATTTGAAACTCTTTGTTTTAAAGGGGAAGTGTTCTGAAACAAACTCGATCTGGAATGTAGCAATTTTCTCACCAACTCCGTAAAAACTGCGTTGAGCTACAATATTAATTCTATATAATTAGTTTTATTTGATTTTGTTATTTTAATTTATTTATCAAAAGCACCCTTAACATCTTTCAGCCTTACATTTTTCCTGATGGTTTGGAGTAGACGTAAAAAAAAAAAAAACAATCAGAGGAGATTAAAGTAAATCAAAATTTTTAGCTGGAAAAACATGTGTACATACCATTTGTATATATACATACATATAATGAGAATATACTTGCACATATACATACTTATATTCATACATATAAAAAGTAAAATTTTGCAACAAATTCTTTGGCTTTCACTAACTTTTGCCATAAAAGCAGTAAAATACAAATGTGAGTCGGAAACTTTGGCTCACAGACATATGGTGGTTATGCGGATGTTTATGCGAATTTATACATATGCTGAGAAATATATACATATGTATATATTTAAGTACTTAAGGACAGCTTATTGTACAATCAAGTATATCCCTTCAGTACGTACTTTTGGAATATAGGGGAAGGTATGTGCGTGTAGGCATACAATCAAGACTGCGCGTGTTTTATAATATCAGCTGTCGCATTTAAACCGTATATTTTATAATAAACTAATCCCCATTCCTCATTTGACCTTTTGATTTGCGCTGCTTTATATGGGCACTGTAGCAAATGCCACAAGGATCTCATCGTCTTAGTTCTTGCCCCGTCCAGCGCATTCTTGGACGGCAGTGATGTCAGCCTTTACTTTAACGAGAACATCAACCAGCTGGACAGCGGCACCTTCCCAATTAAGGGAGCAGAAACTCCCGGTGCATGCCCGCAATCATAATTCTTAAGGGTGTATTCTACTCTAGAATTTTGAAAAATTTTTCGAATTTTTTTCGTATATTTAAAGTTTAGACTTTCAAAAATATGACCTTGGAAGGATTTTTCAAAATTCGACTTATTTTTGGAGATACCGCCGATTTTGTGAGGTGGCGTCCGTGTTCACTAGAATTGTCTCCTAAACTTTTCTCGAAACTACTTTTTTCCACACGGTACCGGCATTATCTCAAGTTCTATACAACCGATTTACTTTAAATTTTGTGTGAACCTTCTTTATATAATCCTTTATCGTTCCTACCAGCATCGTGTCAAAAATTTTTTTTTTTTATATATTAAAAAATATTTCAGGTATTTCAAAAAAAAGCGTAAAAAATGATTTTTATTTTCAGGCAGTCGCCATTTTTCAAAAAAAAAAAAATTTTTTCCTGTTCCCGGACTATAACAGCAACCTTACTGATTAAGAATTTTTTTTAATTTTTTTTTCAGACCACCAGGAGAGTCAGAATTAATGTCAGCAGGATGCGTCATTTTTTTTACACCTGTCTCTCCCCCCTCTAATTATTTTAATTTTTAATATTTTTTTGTAAATTTTTTTTTCTGTATTCTTAAGATATCAATAAAAACACAATAAAAAATGGATAGTAAAAATATTCTTAGGATATCAATAAAAACACAATAAAAAATGGATAGTAAAAATATTTTTGGTTTTTGTTTTAAATAAAATTCAAAAAACTTCCCAAAATTTGATTTCTGTGTTTTATTATGTTTTTTTTTATTTTCTGGAGAGAAACTTCAGAATTTTATTAATAAAATATCATTTTTAAGTCAATGTTTGCAAGTTTTAGGGCCTCACTATGACCATATTGATCTACTTTTTCATGGATTAATGAGCACTTGCTCGAAATTTTCTGTGTTCACCATTTTCTGCGTTTGTTTGACAAAAAGTTCTCATACATAAGAAGCTCACGAACTTCTATATATACTCCACCATTGTTTTTCCGGATATCAATAAAATGTAATTTATTACCACCACATTTAGAAGTGGAAATAAGTTATTTTATTGAGTATTATTAGTGCTCCTAAAGCGTATTAATAACTACATTACTGGTGTATACACTTGTATTTACAGTTAAGAAAATCATGTCGGTACTTTATAAACAATGAAAGGACGGTAACTTCATTTAAGATTATGTCGTATATTTTCAAACTAAATTTGCTTACTCCAAATTTGAAAATCTAGTTTATACTATGTACTTCAAGGTAGTACTTCAATCGAAGTAACACATTAAATCTGAAGGAATAGCAGGAAATAATTGAAAACAACAGCTATAAAATGAATAAACAGCACATGGAAATGTAGAGATATGTGTTGGTGTTAGTAAACAAGCATGAGTATTTACTAAATTTACGAGTACATGGCAAGCTGTTAAAAAGTTTAGCATCTTGCACAATTTATTTCCATTCGTTTTACACATATACATATATATAGTACATACATGTTTGGAATGGAAATTGTTCATATGAATTTGTTTCATACGAAAACGCAATAAATAAAGCTCTACGTCTCATTAAAGTGTGATGAAATTTGTAGAGAAATTTAGATATATAGTTGTTTAGAGAGTTTTGAAATTCGTGCTGCATAACAAAACTTGTTCCGAACGTAACTATGTATTTACTTGTACATATATGTGGAGAACTTCGTTGAAATGTGTAGGTAAGCAGTAGGGCTACTACTCCGAATAATAAGATGGCGATACTAGTCTTGAGCTCGCTTACCATACGTTCGAGCCTAGTGATGGGATGTTGTTGCAGCTTTATTTTTACTGGGTGCCATGCCACAAAGCCATCGAGGGCAATGAAATAGTAGACGAGATTGCCAAGAACGGTGTACATCTATCATACGAAAACGTGATCAACCTTGGGAAACCCATGCATAATCTATACGGCGATCTGGACAGAAGCATGGTAAAGAAAATTAAGACCCGATGAAATTTGGGTGCAAAACTGCAAAAGTCATGTTCAAATGGTAAATCGGAAGTACACAAAATTCATATTGGCACTCGCTGGAAGAGTCTTTAGGAACATGATGGGAATACTAACTGGTCAATGTCTGATGACCACATAAGCCCGCAAGATGGGGATGACAGATCGAAAAATGCTGGAAACGCCTCGGGCAGTGCACTAGGCAAACTATGGAACACCTTTTGCGTATTTGTCCCGCAATGGCCTGACTACGCTGCAAGCATCATCTCCACAGTATGATACACTGGAGGAGGCAACGACAGTAAGGCCGCAGAGTCTGTTAAAATTCTCTTGGACTAGCAAGTGAACTCCATCTAGTATCGCAAAGAACTGGTCTATGCATGGCTTATTGGAATACCAGAATAACCTAACTCTAACTTAAGACGCAGTTTCAATATAAGATGACGACTGAGTTTGATAAATATGATATACATAAGAACGGTTTAAAAAGAAAATGAGATTTAGTGATGCCAGATTTATATTATTTTTCTCTGTCATCGAGTTACATCATAATAAGACCGGTTTGGGTGCTTGGCCATAACCGAGTTGAAGGCTTTTTAGCTTGTTCGATCACGTATTTCAGTCTGACTAGGCGAAAAATGGGAACGAATAAAAACTCTACTGGCTGTTTAGGTCTCAGACGAGCTCTGTAAAGCCCTGTTCACATACTATTAACCAGTAATCGGAGAGTCTTTCTGGCCCAGAGTAAATCGGAAGAATTCTGGAAAGCTTTTTGCGCTGAGCAAAGTTTATCTTTCAATAGTTTTAAAACTGGACACCGTCCGATCAGGATCCATGCGTTAAGAGTGCATTTTTTACAGCCAGTTGCATGAGTTAATTGCAAAACAAAGGTAATTTTAGACTTTGTAGAAGAAGGTATGTGGTAGGCTTAAGGCTCTTTGTCGCATTATTTTTCAAATACAAAACTTTTTATCTGGCTTTACAGAAGTCTATGTTTACCAGTTAGGGGGATCCTCCACTATGTTGCGGGATCAGCAATTTAATCAAAACTAACTTACCTACTGAAAGACGTAGTATCTTATAAATCTCGTTACGAATTTTCGGTTCTTTTGATTCTTCGGTTCTTTGCGCTTTGGCAACAGAGAATATTTCAGTCGATGGAACGATGAGCTGTTCGAGATATATGACGACATCGACATAGTTCATGAAGTTAGGAGACAGTGGCTACGCTTTCTAGGTCATGTCGTACGTATGGACGAAAACAATCCAGCTTTGAGAGTATTCGATGCAGTACTCGAGGGGGGAAGAAGAGGTAGAGGAAAACCTACACTCTGTTGGAAAGATCAGGTGCAGACGGACCTGCCTCCAATTGGTGCCAAAAAGCGATATCGAAGAAAGACAAGCGAAGAATAAGTCCATTGCTTACATCAGAGATATCTCATTTGTTTACAACTTATTATTTTTGAATAAATATTCAAATTAATTAAGTAGTGCTTGTGCTTTGTGACCCGTTTTGTTTTAGTCGAAAGATATGTACATAATCTTAGCGACACTGGCTCGCATAAACCATCCTTTGCTAAGCTGAATCACAAAAATGAGGAAAGTGTAAGAAACAGGAGTGAATCTTTAGCTTTATTATTATTTCACTTAATTTATAATTTTGGGTCAACATTATTTTTTTGACAAAAATATAATTGTAATTTTTATTGTCATGCTTCTTTAGTAAATCTTCATTTAAGCCGGTAGAAACCCCTCACTTTCAAAATATCCAAATTTAATTAATAACGGTAAAAAGCACTCTGCAGTAGATAAAGCTTAGTTTTTGGCTGTTTCCTTCGACTTCTTTTAGGCTGAAGTGAGTTGGATTTTTCCTGGAAAGCCTGTTTGTGCATTATTTTTCAACGTACAAGAGTCCTTAATATGACTTTATTTATTATTAACCCTTTCTGAGAGTTTAATAATGCAATTATTTCAACGTTCGTTCGACTAAAAGGTGTTTTAAGACTTCACTTAGAGATTTCATTACTTTTCTTTTTCTTATTTCTCATTTCAAGTAATTTCCGTGCGTATAAACCAAATTGCCCACGAACATATTTTTTGTGTTGTTGTATGCGTGTATAACCGCTTTGAAGTGCTGACACCGCATATTTCATATTTTTATGGCACCGCCCTTACTAAATGCCAGGGCGCCCCTCTTGATCCGCATCATTTATAACAATCCCTATTTTTATTTCACTTTATTCAGCCGCGAAAACTCAAAGTCGCATTTGGTACACGGCAATAACATTAATCAAACGCTCATAAAAATAGCTTTTATGATATAAAAAAAAAAGTTTCCAAAGTGGCAAAAGCGAGTAGAACAAAAACAAAATTATCAGTGTAATAGCTCAGAAACAACAACTACAGTAACAAAAACACTCAATAAAAGCAACAAAAAAAAAAAAAATAGACAAAATCACGCAAGGATTCTTCCTACAAATACACGCACATACATACATCCATGCTTTTGTATGTGTAGATGTCAATATTGGATATATCGTGGAGCATCTGAACAGGAACAGCAGGTATGTAGAGTGTGTTGTGGGCGATACAAGAGCATATGTATTGTCATATGCACGCGTTTATATTGGGAAATCTGAGAGTATTGAAAGCATTCGCAATTATTTTCGGTTTAAGAGCGCATAGAACTGAAAACTGATATTTATCATACTCGTGTTGTAGTGAATATGCAGGGGTATATTGGCGTAAAGCATACGGAAATGGTTTGTGTGGTCGTAAATAATAAATGGCATAAACCGGTAGCGATTTCGTTTGAAATATTGCCAGGGAGAGAGTATCAATTGCTAAATAAAATTAAATCGGTAGTTGGCGCTAAAGTCGGAATATATGTAATCTTATTTATGGATTTTTGGCGTTGAAAATTTATTAAGGGGTTACATGGGGTTTAGGGTATCAAAAAATCGAGTTTTTGTTGTATTCTAAAACATCTCTAAAATAGTGTCCTAAATTTTCAAGTTGATGCGAGTAATAATCAACTTGAAAATTTAGGACACTATTCTAGAGATGTTTCGCAGATATAGCCTTGAGCACTTGTGCGCTCGAGGCTAGCTAGGCTAAGTGCGTCGTCTTTAAATGCGCTTTTCTCGAAACTGTGTTTTCGTCGGTTGGCAAGATTTATCGAGAATTACTCAACCGAACTTCGTGAAATTTTACATAAGTCTTTGAGATACAATTTTCAAAGACTTGGACGATTATTTTGGAAAAAATAATGTTCCGAATCTTTCAATGAAATTTTAATTTTTTTTTTGACTGCCAAAAATCCAATTTTTAGCTTATTTTAGTTTAAAGTATTTTTTCAAAAATATCAAAATTTCTTTGTTAATAGTGTATGTTTGTAACAATAAAAAATTCCAATAAAATATTTCATTTTTTATGTGAAAAAAAAAATTGTTTAAAAAGGTTAATACAGATAATACACACACCCAGTGTAAAATTAAAAAAAAATACTTTTTTTCATACTTCGATAGGTTATAATACCTTTCAAAATTATGCAATAAAATTTTAAATCGATATCAACAATTATTTTTAAGTGACTGGCTTCTAAAGTGTACCCGCATCCACTTTTTCTGATGTTCTGTATATTGGTCTTCATATATTGACCGAACAATTTATTTTTCTGAAGAAAATTAAAATTTTTTAAAAGTCAAAAACGACCAACATTTTGGTTTAAATTAAACTTTTATTTATACATTCCGCCATTTTGTCAATTTTTTAATTTTTCTTTTCCAACGTAAGAAATATAGCATATATTCCAGAGCATTATTTTTTAAGTTGCATTTACCGAGAAGGATGTTACCCCTGCAATAGTGGAGGACCATCGTAAATCGTGTGTAACTCAAAAAAACATACATTTTTTATATAAAAAATTTTAACGTATTTTTAAAATATGCCTAAATATACCTTTAAATATTTTAAAATAATCGACAACTATTATGGTTGCCTGCCAGGTCACAGAGGAATCGCTGGCAACTGTAAAACTGATGAGCAAGAAAGGGTAAACTCAGCTCAGCTATCGTTAGAATGGAAATGCTCCCCTCTACTTCTGTATTTAATTACTTGAAAGCTGGGCTTCACAGGAACTTGGCCAGCGCCGGGCTACTATCGGTTAGTGAGCTATTGAAAGTCCCTGTTGGCCTAAAGTTGATCGCTCTTTTCTCTCAGTAAATAAAGAAGAATTTGTATGAAAGAAGATGAGGTGGAAATATCTCAGCACTCTCTTCTGATTGTCTTGTGCTTACAAGATTAAGACTCAATCACTTGGGAGCTCACACTTTCAGATATCCCACCAGACTGGTGGGAATAGAAATTAAACGCAAGCAATTATTGGCCACAAAGAGCTTTACTGACTTATAAGTTCGAATTAAAGGAGTTCTATATTTATAGCTTCACAAAAGACTGTATAAAGTAGACCAAGTACACTGATCTCTGGTTCGGTTATAACAGCTAACTCAACTTAATCTAAGATTTGAAAAAGGGCAATTCTAAATAATTGGGTTGTTTGTGACCGTCACAATTTACAGGCTTATAATATCCTTACCTATTTTGCAATTGAGATTTCCATTGTTTAAGTTATGTTGATAGACTTATACAATGGACCAAACCGTCGGCCATATACATATGTATGAGGTTGAAGAGCAGGCAATGATAACATTCGATGATGATTGAGACGCTTAACCCTAAATTCCAAACTTTTATGCGCTTTTGAGTAAAACATAAAATTCCAGGGCCAGCTCTAGCAATGAAAGTTATTAATGAGATACTATCAGAGTCGGTAGAACAAACCGACGACACAAACATTTAAAGAATCAGTTTGAGACAATGTTTCTGTGTTGAGTATTTCGAACGGCTTATTGATCGCAGGAAAACGTATGAGTCTGCAATTCGTTGGGACCTCACAAATATCTTCTTTGTGATTTCTTTGCCATAATGAGATTGAAGTTATTGCTTTGAACATAGTACGGACCGCTCAAAGTGTATCTAATAAGAAAATATGTTGGGTTTTCTCAAATATTGATCCTTAGAGTAAAGATTACAAAATTTATGAATGGGAAAGTATTCAGAATTAAATTAATGCCAAAAAATATAATTTCGAGTGTTCGACTTCGAAGGTTTAGGTAACCTAAATAATTATTATGGAATAAATTTCATTGCTAATATAACATAGCCTTAGATTTCTGGTCTATTTTATCATATTCTCTAATAGTAAATTATTATCAAGTTGATACAAAGAAGTAATCTATCAGATTAAGATTTTCTAATAAAATTACTTCTTCATATTTTAATTTAATATATAGGCTCTTAACAACTGGTTTGAGTTGGAGCATTAAGAAACCTTCAAATTTACTCCTTGCAGTGAATGCGTGTACATAAAAATACGAAACTTTATGACTTAATAATTTTTTAATAAGACTTCAAAGTTCCTCAAAAATTTCAAACTCGCGCCAAGTAAATATTTTTCACTTGATTGATGCATCTAGCTTCGATGTATGTACTTCATACTTATACAAATACTTGTGTACCTATAAATAACGATTATACGAGTACATTTTTGCGGTGAGCAGGTGTGCGATGATATTTAAATGTGTACTTCAGAATTATTTACATATGTATTAGGGTGGTGATTGCATGTGAAAGGTAAATTTACTTTTAATTTTTTTTTTAATTTTACAATTGTTAGGGTGTGGCAGACATTTAAGGGCAAGCTGAAAGCTTAGCTTTCGAATTGATGGATTGAAATGAACTCCTTAATCATGGGGAGAAATGAACTTTATTGAATCGCACATTAGATATTATTAAGTTAGTACATTAGGTAGAAAATGAAGAACAGAATTATTTGAATTTTTTTTGACAACTGGAGATTATTAACGATATTTTTTACATTTTACAATAAAGATTTTTTAATAAATAAAATAGTCTACAATAAATTAAAACAAAGTAAAAGTAGCTTTTTACAGCTTTTAATTATACAAATTTGGAAAAAATCCCACTGAGGTACAAGGTAGTTTTCCGCTTAAATGTTGTTGTATTTTTAAAGAAAACATTTTTTTACTTGTTTTTTGTTTTTTTTTTTGAAAATTGAGGGATATTTGTTTTCTCTGTACATGAGGGTGTCTTTTTGTATTTCTAATCAAACCTCAACTTATTTTTTTATATTTATAATGAACTTTAATGAGCTAAATATGTACCATTTCAGTCGACTACTTTTTGCTATTTTCCGCCTGAGACATAATTCTCCGCGAAACACTGTGACAAGCAAGTTTCTCAGGCTACTTTTAAAGCCAACTTTACTATATTAAGGGAGTTCTACATTGACCAAAACTAATGGTAGTCCGCTGACGCAAGGTCAGGGCTATATGGTGGGTGTTTCAAAACTTCCCAGCCAAGCTCTCCCAGTTTTTGTCGAGTCATAATAAATGTGTGTGGTCTAGCATTGTCCTGATGGAAGACGAAACCCTTTCTGTTGATCAGTTCTGGCCGTTTTTTTCGGATTGCTTGCTTCAATCTCATCACTTGTTGATAATAAAAAGTAGAATCAATCGTTCGACCAGGCTGGTGCAGCTCATAGTGGATGATCCTGGCTTAGCGACCATTTTTGAACTTCACCACGCTTGGGCCATGATATTTTTCGCACATTAATGTCGTATTTTATCCATGAATGTCTCCTGTTACCATTCGCTTCAGAAATCATTCGATTTCATTTCGTTTCAGCAAATAATCGCAGATGTTAATTCGATCTATTAAATTTTTCACAAACAATTCATGTCTTCTTTTGTTAGCCAGCCTTTTTTAAATGGTTCAAAACCATTTGATGATGAATGTTAAGTTCCTTAGCCTCATGACTGCTTATGCGATGGTCAGGACAATCTTTTCCGTAATTTCATCGACTTTTTCAACTAGAGATCGACCAGAGCGAGGTGTATTTTTCACATCGTAAACTTCACAAATTTCGTTGCTGGCGTGCATGGCATACTTCTTCCCTTTTTATACAAAAATTTCAAAAATATAGCGAATTTCATTATTTTCACATAGTTTTGAATCGCTGTATATTTTTGTGTTCCAATGGGAGAGCGGCATGTAATGTTACAGAAAAGTCGAACTTTAAACTACCTTAACTATAATAATGGGTTATCTGGAACATTTAGTTCAAAAACTGACACATTGGAGAAAGCTTTAATTATTTCTTTACGTTCACCCTAATGCATCTACCAGCTATTGAGAGTATTTGTTTTTTTTGCTTTGTGGTTGAGCGAGTTTTTGTCTATGTTGGTTAACCGACGACAACCCATACATATTCGTGTTTATATATGTATGTATGTTTCAACGTATATGTATACATTATGCATCTGCGCTTGTTCAGCCATATCGCAAGGTACATAAACTCTAAGCGCTCATGAGCGGCCACAAATTTGAATTTATTATTAAGCACATATAATGAAAAATCAATATTGTTTATTTTCGAAATATATATTTATGTATGTAAGAGCATGCATATATCTATGTATGTTTGTGGTAGTTTAAATGTATAATGATAGCTTGTTAGGCGCACAACAATGTTAGCAATGAAAACACGGAGAGACAACAAGATGAGGGAACCGCCATTGACATACATAGCTAGCAGCTACTGAGTGGTCCATATAACTGTACATGTATATTACGTAGTAGTAAGTTGAACATATACATACAAGGGTAACATACCTGCGTAGATATGTATGGAAAAGTGTGCTGTTAAACCCAAAGTATTTGCCTTGTATATGTGTATGGAAAAGGGGTCACAGCAGCCCTAAAGGAGCAGCAATATTTCTCATAAAATATTTACAAATATTGGTGTTGGTGTTGCAGAGTGTTTGTTGGCGCTATTAGAGCTTGTTTTTGTTTTTATTTTCGTTAAACATATTATGACGACAATAACGATAATGATAATAACGTTGGTAATAGCCAGTGGTTGCAGGCATACTAATAATAGCCACTTGTCTGTCGCACAGCTGCTGCCTGGCCAGGTGCCTGCTAAAATTGGCGCTCAAATTTATCCAGTGCTTTGTTGCTGTCGCTGGCACAAATGTGGTTACATTTGTTAATTTCATTTTACGTTTTGTGGTAATATCAAGTTTTGCGGTTGTTATCGTTGGCTTGTGGTGCTCCGACACCAGACGAAATAATCGACTATTGAACATTAAAACGCAATAAATATTAAAGTTTCTATAACCGAAATGTAATGGCCATTTTATTGAGGTAAACAATAGATGGAAAGATATTTTATTAATTTAAGTAGCATATAAAGTTTTACCATTTTGGCATCATTTAATCTGCGAAATCATCAAATATCAATGTACTACTGTGGGTTTCTAGTTTAATACCTTAATAAGTTACATTATTTGAATAAATTTGAGCACTGGAATCAATTTTTAAAACAATTTTCTAATGGAAAGCTACAAAAAGGTAATAAAAGAGAGCAAAAGGCATACGGTTTACGCATCTTATGATTCTTATGATTCGTGTACCTCGTATCCAGTTAAAAAAAGTAAGTCTTCTGGACCATTGCTTTTTTTAGACGGTTCAGGTTAGAATTAAGAGTCTCAACGGATAGTGGCTTGGCTACTCTTCACTTGTCGTTACCGTAATTGACTCACTTTTGATCCGTTTCAGAAATGAATCCATATTATTGTGATTCAGTAGCGATGCACAAATGGAAAGGTGGTGGCTCTGGTGGCATCCACAATTCGAGCTTCTTTTTATACCCAGACTTCTTTTGAATTGCACCCAACGGTTTAAGTGCTATGTTTAGCTCCTGGGTAATCATAACAGTGCTTACTTGCCGGTTGGACTTGACTATTTCCTTGTCTATCTTTGCAGCGTTTTCAAACAATACTGAGGTTAGCTTCGAAAAAACTGCCTGAGAGGTTTTTTTGTGATGAAATCTTATCTTTCTAGCGCCATTATGCATAGTCCAATCGCACTTCCATAAAGATACAAATTACTAAAGTCATCCATTGAAAAACTCCTTTCTTACATAGTTTTATAAAATCGGTTCCATAAATTTGTAGTCGGTATCTCTTGGTTCTTCACCCATACTAGGATATTCTTAGTTTATGGGAGTCAACGGTGATTAACAGACATGACCTAATCCAAAACTCGGTCACCCAGTGTTGCAATGTGATACCCACAACTTTATTGTACTGTCATACATACTCTGCGTATGAGTTTTAACATACTTGCGCTATTTGTGTTGCTTACAGTAAGTTATAATATTCATTTCGGTCAAAAAATAGAATTGAATCGGAGAGTTTTATCAAGGTTGTGGATCCCAACAAAAATACTTTGTGAAGGTCGTCTAAAATAAGTTGCTTTTCCGGAGGCTATTGATGCTTTCTGCAGACTGATCTTGCAAGATTGTCATGTGAATATATCGTGTGATTGAGATAACTATAGAGATTGGTAGGACCAGCATACATTCAATATTCCATGAACATTTCACTGTAAAATAAAATCGTTCACGTTGAATACTATACAATTTCTCAATCGCTCAAAAAAAGGCTCGTGTCGATTGGTCGAGAGAAATGTTAAAAAAATACTTCGCTTCGAAACGTTCTATGACATCGTAAGAGTTAACGAATCGTGAAATTATGCGTATGAGCTCGAAAGCAAACAGCAGTCGACTGTATTTTAAGATGAGCCGAATTCAACAAAATTCGTTCACACACGAAGCACTTTCAAGCCCACCATTTGCTTGAAGGTGCAAATGATGTCTTTTTTGGAAAACTGAACATATCGCAAACATACCACCACAACAACGCAGAACAGTATATTCGGAGTGGTACATAATATTTTTTTTGCCAGTTTTCTTTCAAGAAATCAAGAAGGACCGAAGAAGCACTCCTCCTCAGAAGCACTCTCCTCTCACACATTGACTGAAACAATTACATTTTCGAGCCCTGCAGCATCGATTTGATGTGTTATGCTCCATACAGTCGCGGCTTGGCACTGAATGGCTTATTTGTATTTCACTTCGAAAACATATGCTAAGAAGCCAATGGTTTTCGACATCTGAAGGCGCGGTTGATGCGCCCAGGACGCATGTTTTGGAGATACCTCAATCAGAGTGACAATAATATACTTAATACTTCGGCAATACGTTTGAACATATGCAAAAGTCTACAGAACAAAATGATCTACTTTGATCTTTTAAACAATTCAAAGTTGCAGTGAAGCTCAGTAGGTCAAAGGTGTGTGAATTTTGTCAGTAAGATGAGAAAGCTCTACAGACACATAATGGTTAACGATTATATTCCGCAAATCAATCAATCTTTCCTGAGCTTGTAAAAGAACCGATTATTTTTGGTTTCTAATTTCAATAGATCAATTTCTTCTTCATCACATAGACATATGCACAACTGTTTAGAAATTTGACTAGTTCACATTTGTTTTTATTGACGAACAGCAATGTTTGAAACACAAATTCGGAAAATGAAATATTTATATCGTATATATATTTTTTTAATTGTCATAAATTCTACTGCGAAATGTATATATGGGCTACAACTTAACAATGGTGATCATCTTAATGCATACGACACTGATTACTACAATGATGGCGAAGAAGATTACGGTGAAATGCAAAGTACACAACTGCCAGAGGAATGCAAAACGCTACAATATTTCGTACTAAAACGAAAATGCTCTGCTCTCTATCCAGAAGATATAAAAGTAACCTACAAAGATGACCTCGTTGAAACCAATGATCAGTATGCCGTGTTCTCATACAACGACGAAGGCGTGGACAATTATTTTATAACTTTCCAGCACAACGCACTATTTCATTGTGAGGAGATCGAAGTAGTCGATCTCGTACATTTTATATGCACAAATGCAACGGGCTGCTCACAGGATGTAGTAATGAAAAATAGTTTTATGAAATGCTTAGATTATAAGTCCGATATGGTGGATGAGCTGTTGGTAGCATGTACGCCAGAACTACATGGCAGTTCTGCGTTTACAGCTCTACATTATTCGAATTTTGTGCCGGGAAAGCGGTCCTCTGATGGCCATCTCACCGCTGTCATACACTGGTGGTTATGGCTGGAAATAGTCATGCTCGCGATCATTTACTGTTGTCGTGAAGTTTTTGATTGAAAACCAATTTAAAATTTGCGTTGTTAAATATTTTTGAAAATGTCTCAAATTTCCGTTTAAAAATAATCGTGATTCGATACCAATACTGTGTTTAATTATATAATGAATAAAGAAACCAGCATCTGTGGGGATAATTCTAAAGAAAAGAGCTACTTAAGCTTCCATTGAAACCGATTTAAAAAAATTATAACGGTACAATAACTCTCTGAGTAATAACTATAAAAGCGACGAAGATTGTGCATATAAATTGTGCAATAAATTTCAGGTTCCATATTGAGTACAGCGATTCGCAAGCGTCTTGTATAACTTTTTTTATTCTTGCAACTTGTTGCAATAGAATATAATAGTTTTTTCAACTAACGGTTATAGGTATCACCTAAAACTAATCAAGATAGATATAGGGTTATATATAAATGATCAGTATGACGAGAAAAGTTGAAATGCGGGTGGCCGTCTGTCTGTCCGTTCGTCCGTCCGTCTGTGCAAGCTGTAACTTAAGTAAAAATTGAGACATCTTAATGAAATTTGGTATGAAAGTTCCTTAGTAAAAAAATACCAGTTTTTACACGGACGTAATCGGACCACCACCACGCCCACAAAACGCTATTAACCTATAGAGTGCTGCTACTAAGGACTAAATTAATATACATATGTATAAATCTCTAATTTGGCACAGGAAATGGGCGAAATTGGAAGATAATGGTACTGTTCAAAACTACTAAAAGCGCGATAAATCAGTAACTAAATTGCCAGAGGCATTCAATTTTATTTCCAGGATGATATGAGAAGGCCTTTTGAGAGCAGGTGTGAAAATTCGAGGATGGACGTGGTACCTTCCACTTTTTGCTGATATCCCATATCTCTGGACCCGACAACCAATTTCGACAAAATTTGGTACGTTCTTCTCGTATTCCTATGTCACAGTGTGAAAATTGACGAAATCGGACAACAAACACACCTACTGCGCACATAGCGTAATTTTAAATTCCATTTAATTCTTTCACTATCCAGTACACAAATCAGGAACCAATTAAAAGAACGAGATAAAACTTTACACTAATAATTCCTTTAGTGTATGTCTCCGTATAAACAAAAATTGTTCAAATGCAAAGAATCGTTCAAGCCCCTAGTTACCAAATATTTGAACCCCAAGACCTATAGTTGACTCTTGATCAAAAATTCAATGTGTGAAAAACATAAATGAAATTCAGGGATAATCCTTCTTCGACAATGGTATGTCTGTGTGTCGAAAATGGATTGAATTAGGCCAACACTTCCGTTAGCTCCCTTATACAAAATATAAAGATTTTCGAACTTCCAGATGACTTTGTACCGCGTATATCAGGTTGAGTTATTTCAATGAAAATGAGAGAGCGCGTTTTACTCAGAACAGTGTATCTTTGTGCCTAAAATATTTAAATTTAAGGTGGCATTTAATGCTGCAAGTTGCAAGAGTATAAAATGTTCGGCTGCACCCGAAATTAGCCCTTACTTACTTTTTTTCTGTAAGATTATTTATCTCAAGCTGAGGTGAATATGATAAAAAACATCTGTATAGCAGGTTATTCACTATTTTAAAAACTCTTGAAACTTATTTCGTTCTTTTGGGATATTATTTGTTTCTTCAAAATTTCTGTAAAAACAAGTCGCAACCGTATTTAATGCTGCTATATTATTAATTTTCTATTACTTTAGAACTGATGGACTGCCAAAAAAAATAATAATTTATATCAATTTTATTTAAATTTGCAATTTTTTCAAGCCACTAAATACATACTACACATATTATCGCTAATATCAATTTAAACTCAATTAAATCACACTGGCTCTCAAACTGTTGTTTTTGAAACTTCACTGTTCACACATATTTAAATAGGAATAGTGGCTATCCAATTATAACAGGCAAGAATGGAGTCCACAATGCAGCCTAAAAGTATGCAGATATTTTTTTCCGCACTCCTTATTCCTGTAGGATGTGGAAGCTTTAATCAAATGGCAATTTTTTGAAGCTTCACATGAAATCCAATAATTTAACAACCAACAACAACAAAAAATTTGGTGCTGTAAAAGGCAACAAAAAAGCACTGCACGCAGTCGCAATGGATTCCAATTGGCGATCCTTATACATTTGATTTCTATCATTTGTAAGTCATATGTAATATAATAATTCTTTTCAAAAACTTACCTTACTGTGAGTTATGAATAAATTGCTCTATGTAAAGTTTTACAACGTCTTTACAAACTTATTTAAGAAATTTTTGTGAGTTAACCTCTCGCGCATACGCATATGAAACGAAGGCACTTTAATTGATTCCCAAAAAACCGAGTGGAAAATGCCACAACTACTTTAATTTCACTTAATTACAAATTAACACTAGTACTAACACTTAAATTTGCACCAAAATTAAAATTTTTACTAATGGAATTTGAGATTTTCGCAAATTTCACGGATTTCAATACGAGCGACGGGGAAATAGTTTCGGAACTGTTTGCAACTGAAAGGTGACGCCGGAAAGTTTCCAATGCGCAGAGCTGCATTTACTGTCAAATTGTTTGAAGCATTCCATTCACAGTGAAGTGCTAAAATAATTATTTTTATAAAAAATTAAATTTAAATTTGCAAATATTGTATATATTTAAATAAATACGATAATATAAATTAATACTTCCTGGATAATAAGAACATAGTCTAATTTTCCTTATATAGCGACTACTTTTGATAATTTTATACTTTATGGCCACCTAGCGGAGATTTTTTTAAGATTGAGTCGCTTTCACTGTTTGAGCATATATAAATTACGAAAAGTCATAATTTCAACCAAAATATAAATATTACTTGTATATTATTTATATATACATTTAATTTGAAGTCAAAATATATATAAATATAATCGAAGCAATCATTTATTATTTTTTGAAAATAATTAAACTCTAGCGCCACCTACTTCTTATATTTAAGTTCTCACTGACGGCTGGAAAATGGTTCACTCCGTATAGTGAATGGAAAAAAAAGTGCAACACTGTGCTTCGCCATGATCCGCCGCCATTTAGTCAATTCCGTATGAAGTTTCGTGCGCGTCGGTTGAAATTTAGTTATTGTCGTAAATAGTGAAAAATATAAAAGTTTTTGTTTCAAATGCGAAAGTTAAGTGATCGGGAGTGTGTAGTTAAGTGAAATAAATGTGAGGGCAGTGTTTTCTTATAGGTTTGTTAGAAAAATGTGAAATGTGAAAATAAATTTTTTTCTGGAAGGTGTATAAGTGTAGTGAGTACATGCTGTGCGTTTGCTAAAAGAAAAGGTTTGAAAGTTCCTTGTGGTATTGCAATAATAAAGAAAAAGCAAACGTCAGCAGCGGATGTGCCGTGATTTCTAATATGCGGTAAGTGCTTCCTCAACAATTTTGACATGATACTCCTTTCAGCTGTGTATCCATAAATTTGTCAGCTGCGCACGCAAAGCTGCTGTTCCTCGTTGATTTGCATCGATGAGCTTCTTCGTTGTTAGCAAATTGAAAAAAGCTTTTGTGGAAAGTATCCTTATTGTAGATCTCTATATACATTCCACATTTTATAATCCATATAATTCTTGGAATTAAGGTCAATTTGCGGTGGCGCTCAAACTGTTGACATTATGAGTGCGGTTGCAAGTACTTATGCTTCAAAGTTTTTCAATAAACCTTTTCAGATGTGAGTTGAGAATGACTTACATTGACAGTTTGGGAGCCAATATAGTGAGTTGTGTTTATTAATGTTATCATTCCTTAGTGTCCAAATAAAGTATGATTCAAATGTTTTTTAAGCGTGCATTATAGGCTAGAAGCCGGAACTTAGATCGGTTTTTGATAATTGTTGCAGAGCTATATGATTTGTTTACTATCAATTTACGTATAATAATTTTTATTTATATTTCAAGAACACAAAAAATAAAAATAATTATTAAGTAGCGACTACTAAAAAGTGAAAAGTCGATTTTTTCACGAAATTTTTACCTTTCCGAAAGTTTTTTTTTTTTTTTTTTAATATTTCTAATTAGTAATCAGTTTATGTTTATTCATAGAGAAAGAATATTAATTTCGATGTTAAAGAACATTCATTGCAATGTTGAAGTAAATCGGCAGATTAAAAGTGGAATAACTTGCGAAAACCCTGGGGTTAGGTGGGTTTCAGAGGTTAAAAAAGGGTATTTTTTTACTATTTTTTAATATATACAATCATATTTTATTTAAGGGGGTATTCTAGTCTAGAAATTTAAAAAAATCGAACTTTTTTTTATATTTTCAAAGTTTAACTATTCAAGAATATGTGTACAAGATAATTTTTCAAAATTCAAATTATTTTCGAAGATATAGACATTTTTCTGACCCGGCATCCAAATTGGTTCAGCCGGAACTAATCGAACAAAAGACATTAGGGAAACTTCAAACGCGTTTTTCTCAAAACTGACTTTTTCGGAACAATGACCACGATTTTTTAGGTTCTACTGGACCGATTTACTTGAAATTTTTATAGAATCTTCTTTATAGGCTTGTCTCTGGTTGGATTTAGCCCCATCCCCAAATTTTTATTTTTATTATTTTTAAAAAATTCTAAATAGTCAGAAAAAGTGATCCCTTTTCTTTTAGGCAGTCGCCATTTTGTGAAAAAAAATTTTCATACTTTTCCGTAGTTCCGGCCTTGCGACATTATTCTAGATTAATAATCTTTTTTTTTTGGTTTCAGATAACTAGGAGAGTTTAAGTCATGGGTATGGTCTCATAGAAATTTTTAGAGACCCCCCACTTCGTCAGCTCATAATTTTTGAAATTTTTTACTTTTTTTAGTTTTTAATTTTTTTCTCTACTCTTTGAAAATTAAAAAAATAACTAATAAAAAAATGGATAGTAAAAATATTAATTGCCCTTTTTTTACGACACTTTAAAAATTACCTGAAGTTCATGCTTCTAGACTAGAATACCCCCTTAAACAATTCAGCATATCAAAGTTACATGTTTAAACAATGTTTTGGAAAATTGTATTTAAAAGTTTCGAAAACTCAGCCATTGTAACATAATTTTCCATTACGTTCAACTTTGTCGTGGCCAACATTACTCACTATTGGTTCATCTAAAATCAAAAATATTTCGTTAGTACATCGATAAATTTCGTTATTGGATGAAGGAAGAATTTTTGACAGACTTTGAACAAAAACATGTATTTGGTAAAATTTTCAATGCGTATTGGATTGAAAAATTTCGTTATGAACAAAAAAAATCTTGCCGATCATATTTCTCACAGATAATAAAAAAACTCAAACGAAACTAAACTCAGCTCTTGATTAGTTGACATGTTTAACTTCCTTTATTTTATTTTATTTTATTTTATTTTATTTCATTTATTTTTTGCCTTTCACTCCGAAAAGTTTATGCTAACCTGGCAATTATAGTCAAACATATTTACGTTCAAAACACAAATATGTACATAAATATTTTGTTTGGAAACGTTAAATATTTTGGAAATGAAATATTTTTGTAAACTTCTGATATTATTGTTAACAATAAATTCGTGGACAAAATTCATAAACGGACAGAATGACGAGGATGGTTACGGTGATGGTGAAAATTATTATGAAGGTAATGGCGAAGGCGAGGATTATGATGGCGACGAGTATGATTATGGTGATGTAGAGTATATCGATGATAATAAGAAGAATAAAATGGAATTATCGGAGGATTGTATATCACTGAAATATCTAAAATTAAAACGAATTTGTGACATTAGGTATCCGGAAGTTTTGGGCGAAAATTACGAAGATATGCTCGTGGATGTGAATGAACCGTATGCTGTTTTCCAATTTCCATATGAGGACACAAATCGCTACTTTTTCACATTTCAAAAAAGCCCTATATTCGATTGTCAGTATTTGCAAGTGATCGATGTACGAAACTATAAATGTTTTAATGCATCGGATGTGGTCGAAGATATAGTCTTGACCAAGGGTGTGATGCAATGTCGCAATCAGCCATCGTCCGCCATTGATTTGCTCTTAGCAACTTGTTCATCTCAACTGAATGAGAGCGCGGTATTCACCGCTTTGCATTATTCCAATCTGGCAACGTTACAGCGCAGCAGCACAAGTGGCAAAGAGCATCTGAAAATGGAGTGGTGTTTACATTTGTGGTTCGTGGCATTGTTGTACATTTTATTAGCAACTAAAAAGTAAAGCAAATTAAAGCAATTAATTCCAAAACGATGCTTAGATATATTACGGGGGGATTTTCAAAACTAATTCCTTGTAATTTAAGATGTGAATATTGCTTAATTGCTTGAAGTACATGATACGGTTGCAATTTAATCGAAAATTTTTGTAATGTTTGTACATGAGCTATTGTTCAATAAAAACTTGTTAAAAAGACAATAAAAAAAACTAAAGTATCAGAAGTTTGTTATTAAACATATCATCTAAACTCTGTGGCGACGCGCAAAGGTTGCTTAAGTTCAATGAATTAATGGGCTCATCCAATTTTAAAGTTATGTCGGAGGTAAAAAATAACATCAAGTCTAGAAGAAATTGCTTGAAATAGCTCAAAATATTCCACCTAATTTATATCATATTAAGAACTTAGAAAGCGAAAACCAAAATCTCGAACTCACTTGAAAGTAGGGTTAAGTATTTCGAGATTTCTGACGAGAAATACGCGATGAAATCATCTGCTGGGAGGAAAAAAACCCCGTATAAGCATCTAATTATGTTATCTTAAGTTGTTTAGCCTTCTTAGGGTTTTAAAAAAATAATCTTTTTTTTTTGCTTTAAAGTGCATTTTAAGGGCCATCAGGATCCTCTAGAAAAAGGTGATCCCGAAGACTGGTCCAGTTAGGGTATCAAAATATCAATAAACTTTTTATACTCTGAACAGGTTCTATTAAATTTGCTACTTCGTGACGAAAGGTCCCTCAGCTCTCATTGAGAGATTTACAGCTGCGCCCCTGCGTCCTAGGTTTCGCTTTTTGCTGCGAAGCAAGATTGCTGTGAATTTCTTGAAATCCCTCAGTTTTCTTCACTCTCCAACATGACGCTGATTAAATTGCCTGCATTTATTGGGCCAATCAGGTCTTCTACGGCGGTGCGTTCTCGTTGCGAACGTGCGTATTCAAAGAATGTGTGTTCAGCGTCGTCTTTTGTCGCGTCGTTGTATAGGCATGACGGCTCTTCGACTTTTCTCATTCTGTGGAGGTACTTTTTGAAGTATCCGTGAGCGGATAATAGTTGGGTTGTGCAAAAATCTACTTCACCGATTTTACGCCTTGTCCATAAGTCTAGATGTTTTATTAGCCTGGCCGTCCATCTGCCGCGACTTTCATTCTCCTATCTTTGTTGTCATGTTGTTATTGTATCTTTCCTTATTTCTTGTATTGCGCTCTTGTTATTATTCCTTAGCTTCTACAGTCTTTTCCTTTCATATGCCAGCAGGTCAATTGGGGCATTACCGCTTATAACTAATATTACACCGCCTGATACTGTTCGGATGTAACTCTGAGGGCTGCGATGAGGTGCACTTTTTCTTTTTTAAGCGCATCTGCGCAGATATCGGCTCCGTATAATACATAAGACGCTGATTATCGTTGACATTAGGAGCTTTTTCTTTTCTCGGCTGGGGTCTCCTATGTTGGCCATTGATCGGCTCAGTTGAGAGGTGATCTTCGCTGCCTTTCCTGCTGCATGCTGGATTTGTACCAAGAAGGTACAAGACTGGGCTCCAGTCTTTTTGTGTTCTATGAATATCCGTAGTCGTGTGCTTGCTTATCTCGAGGGGAATATGCTTTTTTGTTAGTGGTAGTAAGTCTGTTTTCTCCGTAGCGAGCTGTAGGTTGTGTCAGTCGGTTGCTGCTTGCGGCCATATCAGCTTTCTTCGCGTTTCTTCTGGCATTTCAAGTTTTAGTATAGCGTTGTTGTTGATGTTTCAAAAGTCTGGGTTTAAAATGGATTCTTGTGCTGTTCCTGACTTAACCGCTGTCTGTAGTGATTGCTCTTTAGTTTCATACAGCAGTTTCCTGTTGCTAAGGTAGCTGATAAACTGTTTAGATCGGATTACTATAGCATATAGCTCTCATACAAACTGCTATATTAAATATATTAATATTATTTAATTGTTTAGATTGGACAATTATAGCATATACTATACAAAGTTGGAAATGTGTAATAAAAACGAGATAATTTCCTTTTTCTGACTATATAAATTCTTCTTCCAGAATAAATTGTCCATTTGAACAAATTTTTTAGAGGTGTAGACTGAACCCCTTACAATTTGGTTTATTAGTGGCAGCTGTTGAATAGTTTCATTAATTATATGATAGGTTATCAAAAAAGTCTTGCGGTATTTTCGCTAGTTGGCGCTGAAAGCGCGTAGTTCTAGTTTTATTCGTCGCATCGGGTCATGCTATACCTTTTTGGAAAGCTCATTTCACGCGCTAACACGTGTTTGATTGATTGTCGTTTCTTTTAAGTCGTTCGTGAGTTATAGCGTCGCAAACATGGAGCAAAATAAAGAGAAATAACGGCATATTTTACAGTACTACTACGATAAAGGCAAAATTGCATCTCAAGCCGCCAATAAAATTTGTGCAGTTTATGGACCCGATACAGTTTCCATTTCCACTGCACAACGATGGTTTCAACGTTTTCGTTCTGGTGTAGAGGTGGTCGAAGATGCGCCACGCTCCGGAAGGCCTGTCGTCGAAAATTGCGATAAAATCGCTGAATAGGTCAAAAGAGAACGGCATAGTAGTCATCAAACCGTTATAAACCATTTGAAGACGCTTGGAGTCACTAAGAAGCTCGATGTAATGGTGCCAGACGAATTGATTCAATAAAAATACCGCAAGACTTTTTGACAACCTAATATTACGTAAGAACTATATATATTTGTAAAAAAGGCAATTTTATGTCAAACTAGATATCTCCTGTTCTAGGTTTTAGATGAAGTAAGAGGCTTCAATCAATAAGGATGAAAAGGCTTATTCGACAAGATTTTCGGGATATCTAATTTTGAACCAGCGCGTGGGTGTAGTCTAAAGTACAGCCATAAATTGCACTTTTGATAATTTTTACTTACTAATTTTGAATAGATTTTTTGTTTAACATAATTATTTATTTAATACATATTTAACAGTTCACACTTCCTTTCGTATCAAAGCTTAAGACAGTATAATTTTAATGTTGAAATTGCTAACCTTTCCTCAAAAATATGAGGCATAAGCCCGTTATCAATTCAGATCATTCAATCCTCTATAAAAAACTTCTTAGAATTGAGCTAAAACTTAATCCCCAAAAACCAGTTAGTTTTTCTGGTTTTGCTTAAACTGCTTATTATTATAAATGTTTTCCAGGTTAACCTGAGATCGAAATATACTCCAAAGTATTAAATAGTTTTTTCGCCTTTTTCGCTTTTTATGACTATTACATTGGCTAGCGAAACTAGTCTTTATCGATTTTTGAGCTTTATAAGTATCAATAATATTCAACTGTTTAAAGCAGTCTAAAAATGTTTGATATTTATTATATGCATATGTATATATTCAGTTCATTTCCGAGCAGGGTACCAGTGCAAGCGTCATTGCTTGAAGGCGCCTTGACAAATTTACGGAAATTAATGTAGCTCTGCAGTCAGCTTGTTCCTCAAAGGGCCTAACAATGCCTACAAAACGAAAGCAACACTTAACAGCAACAATAACAACAACAATTGCATAATAGTGTAGCATAGAAAATTGCGTCTGTATGCCAGACGTGAGGAGCAAAACTAAAAATATGTCAATGCGAAAATAATTCTTGAGTGAAAATGGGCTTGCGCTGTCGTTGCCTTTGTTGCTATTGTAGTGTTGGCGTTGAAATGTGGCAATGCCGTTCGTTGCTAATGTCAAGAGTGTGTGCAAATTGCAGCAACAAAATATAATTGTTGTTAGCGAACAGGTGAGGTAAACGTTGTAATCTTTGCACACATGTAACGTTAGTATGTGAATAGAACCGTTAGAAATGCTTCCGTTTCGCAAAAGTGAGTTGGTGGCAAAAAAGTTGCAGCTGAGGTTCTTGCAACGGCAAATGCTGTGCGTTTAGTAGTAGATTAATGAATAGTACTTATTTACTATACTTTGTTGTTGTTGTTTTTGTTGCGCCTGTCAGCAGTGATCATGTGCCAATGGCAACTGTAATTTATTGGTTTTGTTGTTTGCTGTTCGTGCGGAAATTTTCGAAAAACGCAAAATGCATGCACACAGCTGGGAAAGCATCAACGTGCTGTTACCGTTAGGGAGTATGTAGGTGTGTGGTATGCCTGAGTGTTGCATGCAAGCACTAAAGGAAGCACAGCAGCTTGCTGGCATATTGCAACATGTCTAATGTTTGGATAAGAAATCGAATTTCGACACATCCATACACACATATATATATACATATATGATACACATATGTACTTATGTATATAGGTGCGTGCCTTTATAGCATAACGCTGGCATTGAGGTTTATTGTTTGTGCAATTATGGCATGACAAAAGGTATTTATTGCACTTTCTTTTCTAGTTAGTTTCATATTTCGTGCCACCACACACCAATATGCAGACTTATTTTCACAACATTCATACGTCCAACGCTTACAACAACCACATGTGCTGCTTTTTGAGTGCAAGTGTTACAATGAAAAGCTTTTAAAGTATGTGCTTAGCTGCCTGACAGTTATTTTTCCGACATTAATCCGTCTCAGTTCTCAGAATTTGTTCAAAACCTGAAAAATACCAAGCGGGAGGAGGTACTCCCTCCATATACGAGTATGAATGTGAACTAGTTTATTATAACAACGCAATTCCAAAATTTGGATGCAGCTTGTGAGCATATAAGCTTTGGCACCAACAAAGTGAAGGTCTTCTTCTTTCTCTGCTTCCGCGACGGCTACTCTCAGAGCCAGAGTGTTTTCATTCATTTGGACGACATGATTTAGCCAACGTAGCCGCTGTCTCTTAATTCGCTGAAAAATGTCAAATGAGGAACTATTTGAGGAAGGCGATGATGAGTGACTTATAGAGTGTGGGCAGGGTTCGTCGGTGTTATGTTTCAATTGCCTACTCAGTCCGAAGCAACAGCTGTTGGCAAAAGTTATTCTGCGTTGGATTTCAAGACTGACATTGTTGTTGTTGTTAATGCTGGTTCCAACATAGACGAAATTAGTGTGACGACTGTTTTTTTTTTTTGAAGTCAGGTGTTAAGTTGCTTGATATAACCTTATATGCGATGTTGAGGAAACATATCACACTTAAATTCCATTTTTCATGATTTCGTTTGACCATATTCTACAAAGTAATCCATCGGTCCCACCGCTTTGTTGTTCTTCAGTCGGGTAATTGCTATTCAAAGTTATCCATGGTTGGGAATTAGAACGTTCGCTCCATCGTCATCGATTGGGGAATCGAGTTCACCATCTCCTGGTGTTATGTTTTCAATTCCATTCAGCAGGCTGGATAAGTGTTCCCTCCACAATTTTAGCGGGCTCTGGACATCAGTCACGAGATTAGCTCTGGGGGTTCTACAAGAGTATGCTCCGGTCTTGAAACCCTCTTTTGGTCGTCGCATCTTTTCGTAGAATTTTCGAGCATTACCCATATCAGCTAGCTTATCAAGCTCTTTGTACTCACGCATTTCGGCCTCTCTCTGTTTTGTCTCCAAATGTGTTTCGCTTCTCTCTTCATACATACTAACTTAGCATGAATGAAACCGCCATGCTCATCTTCTATTCCCCAAATGTTGGTTATACTGTCTTTCATTAGTCCAGTTGACTTTAATTTGGTATAACAATAAGAACAATCGGTTCACATTGAATGAATCTGTTGTCATGCGCTAAATTGCTCATATATAGTATATCAACTCCGATTATTTAAAATGCTTCAAAAGCATACAAATGCTAAATAATCTGATGCTTGACTGTGTCTGTGGTTTTATATATATACTCGTATATATGTTTTTTTTTTATTTCTTCATGAGAGAAAATATTACTCCAGGCAAATAATTTTTTGTATTATGAGCACGGCTGGCAAAGAAATAAAATTTTACAGTTAAATCGTGAATCCAAATCTGGTACAATAAAATAAGCGTATCTGAATACATACATCTGTAACATATATATATGCATATGTATATGTGCCTTAGGGTGTCTGTTATTTCCCAGGTTGATTTCTGTTTTGCCAAAGCCTCATGAAAATTTAGTTTTTGCCTCAAAACTTGGATGCTACACAAATAAATTCTTTATTTTCTTTTTAAACTCTGACTAAATAATTTTACTTTTTCCATAAATTTTACATGAAAATTTTTGTTATTGCAATGAATTCAACAACTTAAGGGGTTAAATACAGTTAGAAGGCCAAAAAAAGCGAATTTTTCAGATTTTTTTTTTTTTAAACTTTTAAATTTATTGAACCAAAAACTTGTACACATATTATGGAATCCTGTAATTGTATTTTAAGACTTAAAATTAGTAAAAATATTTATTTGAAAAGAAACTACAGTTGATCTCCGGGAGCGCCTCTCAAAATGAACGTTTTGCGGTGACTTCTCTATATGTGACCTGGTCTACAAAAAGGGGTCTTAGGTGTCAAAAAATATTTTTTTTTTTTTCTTATTTTTATTATTTTTATTTTATTTTATTTTTTTTTTTGACACCTAAGCCCCTTTTCGTAGATCAGGTCACATATCTCTGAACCGGATTCTCTGAAATTAAAAAAACTAAACAGATTTCTTTAAAGTAATGTTAAATCTACTAATGAATCGAAGGAATAGCAAAATAATTTTTTTTTTTTCAAAATGGCGACTTCTCAAAATAAAAATCGATTTTGCATCAAAATTTCGCTTTTAAATTATTTATAAAAAATATATTTAATGGTGAGAAAAAAATTTCGTTTGATTACTAAAAAATAAATTTAAGAAGCTCTCGTGTTAAAATGTGAGACTCTTTGTTTTGGCCGTTTTCGAGTAATGTTGATCACCGATTTTAAGAAAAACGCGTTTAAAGTTTAGCCTTGTACTTGCAAGCACTCTGAAACGCCTTTTCAAATTTGCGTGTAACTTCGAAAATATTGACCGGAACGATATAAAATTTTGTCTGTGCATTTTTAAATATATGTACTTTAAGAAAATAAAATTAAATAAAATCGATTTTTTGAAAATTCTAACTGTATGCCTGTATAACCATTTAAAAATAAATCATATTCTAATACACAATATTGCGATCGACAAAAAATGGTCTCACTAATTTTTTCATAAATATGTTTGCTTCAAAAATTATAAGCAGTTCAAGTTATGCATCTAATGTAGAGACCATTCATACAGTACGCCATGTCGTATGAGCAACACAGAATGCACCATATAAAACACTTGTTTGAATACCTAGTAACTTTCATGCATAAATTTAGTTGCGTATAACTTTTAAAGGAATATTTTTATCGAAACAATCATGCAAATGTTTTTTGTAAAGCAAAATATTTTGTATTAAAATTTCACTTTTTCAAAGATGTAGGTTTACTTGTTTAAGGCGAAATATCAAAAAATTCCATATTACATACATACATGAGAAAGAAATATGATTTAGGCACGTTGTATTTGAAAGTAAAAAAAAAATCTTGTTAACCTAGCATAATTCTTTTAGAGCAAAAATGGAAACTTCTGTGTGCGTTTGCCAAAAAAAAATCGACTTATAAAGTAATGGGCACCCTATTGTACACATATGTATATGACATGAATTTAAAGTGGATTTTATACAAACCTTATATAGGGTACTTCAGAAGCGAATCGAGCTAAATATACATAAAATCAGCTCGTTAGAAAGACAAATATAAAATATTCACATGAATATTTTAGTAATCTCTATTATTCAATGTTGACATAATATGTGGTCGCGGTTGGAATTTTGACTGACTTAACCACAATATACGGCTATGAGACGTGTATTTTTCACTACTGGTTCTAAAACTACTTTTCATTCATTATTTGGAATTTAATGAAATATTAAACGCCTTTGGAAGTCGTCCGTTATAAGTTACTTGTTGTTATACTTACAGTGGATAGACATATTTCTCAAAGACACTAAATAAACTGCTAATATCCTCAAGTATAAAATTTAAACAAGGAAGCGTAAAACCTCTTTCCGCTGGTGGGTATTGCGAAGTTCTTTTATTTCTAGAAGCCACTGAAAATTCGATATTTGCCGAAGGAAGGGTTTCTCCGAATCAGAAACAATTTTTTTAACAATTCGCTTTGAAATTTTTTGTTAAAACACTAGTGTATCCGCCCAAGCGTTGCTGTGGTACTACTATTCATACACTTTATTCTACTAATAAACTATTCAATACATTTTATACTTCTATTTACATAATAAACTATTCAATACAGTGGATATTTTTTTTCGAATAAAGGCGAAAACGTTTTTCTCGGTATAAGAATCCAAGGGATTGGACTTGAGGTTTAATTTTGAATATGTTCATAAAAATAAATTTCATTGGAAAAAATAACGACTTTAAGCTTGCTTTCTGAATGTCTGGTTACCAGACTTTCTGTCCAATTAATAGAGTTGTTCGCTTAAAATATTGTACTTAATAAACATCAACAATGTGCATGGTTAATGCAGATGTCCCTTAACGGTATCCATTAAAATAGAGCTTTCATTATATTCTTTACTTATGAATTGTTTTTACTATCCTATCTTCTAAGTTGGTTCGAACTGGACACAGTGTGCTAAATTTTGCTCAAATCGGTTCAGTAGTTTAGGAGTCCATCGCGGACAAACAACGTGATACGTAATTTTTATATATAAAGATTACATATATGTAAGATATATCTGCATATTAGATCTAAAAAATCTATAGTAGTGCCATTTATATGCTATAAATTATATCAAACTGACAATTTAAAACCGTTGTGAAACACCCTTTAAATGAAATGAGGCGAGTCATTGTATATTCGCATGTTGTGGGTGCTTTTTCTTTTTCTTTATTTTTATTTTAATTTCGTTTGAAAAACAGCCTAAGAAAATATAATTTCATCTCTGTTGTGCCATACAAAGTACTTACACTCAAGTTTACATATTTGTCCTTATGTATTATATTAAATATGTATGTATATAAACATGTGTAAATGTAAAAGCACTTTAGCTTTTCAATATAAATTCACAAATTTCATTTTTGTCAACACAAGCACGATTAAATTATGCACCCAGCATTGCATGAAATGCCGTTTAACAAGCGGCGCTTTGAATTTGTCTCCCTTTCTCTGAATTATATGTGTATATTTTAAGCGTTCGTATGCATGCGGTCGCTTGGGCGTCGTTATAATTTTGTAATATTTGCCAATAATTATTTACTTGTATATTTAATATTTCATAAATGTGAAATAACAAAATATTGGCGCATTAATGCTGTTGTGTTGAGCGCGAGAAACTATAAAAGGGTAAACAGCATTGTTACTGCGCGTAAATTATTAATGTTATTAATTATTAAAATTTTAATTTAAATATTGACATTATATGTATACTGACAATAAAGAAGCGTCATTTAATAAAAACATTAAAATTCGTTTGTGACACGATGTGAGTATGGTCAATGAATTGTCTGTTGCAGGTGTTTGTTCAGGCGTCCTATCGCTTATAATTAATAATTCAGTTTGAAAAGAATGTAATAAAGGCAATGTTCGGCAGCAAGTGAACTTTATACTTGTACACATGAACAGTTTACAGTTGTTGCAAGCGTAAAAATAAATCTAAATAAATATTTATAAAATGCTTTCATCGATAATAATATGAGCTTTCACTCTCTCTGTGGCAGGTGGGCTTGATTAGCATTACTGGCCTCGTTGGAATCAGTGAGAACCATTTGAAAGATCGTTTGGGCCTAAGATAAGTGAAAGCACTATTAGTTCTAAAACCTATAAATTTGCTCGAAAATCAAATTTTGAAAACTAAATTAAGAATTTTAAAATTATGTACAAAGTGTTATTAGTTTTTGCTCAAAGTAGTACATGTAAAAGTCAATGAGCCTAACATTAGAAAACTGTTTTCCTTTGTAGTTTTTCCACAATTCCTAAAAGCCTTTTGTTATGAGGGATAGTAGTTCTTATCATAAGTTTGGCCAAAGTGACCGTGGAGATTTAAACCCGTACTTTGTTATGGTGAAAGAGCACTTTTTCTCCGCCAAATGATATCATTTTTTTTATGAGATGCTGGCAGTTTCAACTTTCATGCGAAAAGTCAATTGATATCTGTTAATATGAAAATACTGACGTATGACAAAAACTAAACTACGAGTCCAATTTGGTATACTCCTAGACTGAATATTTATCGTTTTTCTTTTTCGCTGTTTACCGCTAATTGGAGATTCCAAGTATATCTAGGTCCTTTCCCACCTGGTCTTTCCAACGAAGTGAAGAATCTTTCTCTTCCTCTGCTCCCGCCGGTGGGTATTGTGTCGAATATTCTGAGAGCTGGAGTGTTTTCATCAATTAGGACGACATGACATAGCCAGCGTAGTCACAGTCTCTTAGTTCGCTGAACTATGTCAATGTCGCTGAATATCTCATACAGCTCATCCTGCCATCGAGTGCGGTTTTCGCCACCAAAGCGCTAAGAGCCATAGATCTTCCACAGAACCTTTCAGACTCATCAGATGATGTCATGGTCGATGCTTCTGCAACATAACATCCGAAGTAGCAGCTTTTAGCAAGAGTTATTCTGCGTTGGATTTCGAGAGTAATGTTGTGTTTGGTGTTAATACTTGATTGATGATAAATGAAAAATTATATAGGACTTCGAACTCAGTCATAACTCCGAAAAATAGTGATGTGGGGCCTAGTCGAGAAATCGACGACTGTTTGTTTGCTGACAGGAGATTTTTCATCTTACCCTCGTTCACTACCACATCCATTTGCTTCGCTTTTTTGTCTAACCTATTAAAAGCAGATCTAACGGCGCATGCACAAAAGGGAGTTGCCTTGTCTGAAACCTCGTTTTTTTATCGAACGCTCGGAGATTTTCCTTCCAACCTTGACGAAGCTTTTGGTGTAATTAACGTCAGTTAACACATCCGTATTAGTTTTGCGGGGATACTAAATTCAGTCATAGCGGCATAAAGGCAGCCTCTTTCCGTGCTGTCAAAAGTAGTTTTGAAATTGACGAAGA
>CM050325.1:90969584-91017810 GCA_027475135.1 Bactrocera correcta
GTTGCATGCAACTACGTTTTTAGTTGCCTCACCGAAAGAAAAACAAACTGCAATCTTCAAACGAAAACCCACAAAAGAAATAGCAACAACATTTAGTGAAGTGCCAGCAGTTGTAGTCATTGTTGCCGCAAAAAGGTGACAATCACGACTCATTGCGCACCACAAACGACAACACGGAATGTTCCAAATCGCAGGATGACTGACGAAAAACTCAACCAACTTACTAAACTACGTACTAGGCCAGTTGCTATTGGTATTGGACTGCTGTCACTCCACTGCTGGTCGGGTCGGTAGCAACTGGCAGTCGCCTGCCCAGCTGCCGCCTCACTGGGAGGGCTGCATGTTCCCAAGATGTTCACAGTATTGTTCGAATGCTTTTGTGGCACATTTCTACATTGCTGTTGCATGCTACTCGACGACTGCGACTGCGACGGCAATTGCATTTGCAACTGACTTTCTTGTCTGATCACGGGCGGTGCACATAATTAAACGCTACACCGCGGAGTGGGCAAAGAAAAAGTGTTGCACGTACCGTTGATGTGCCATAGGCAATGAGTGGCGGCGCTGAGGTCGTTCGTTGCGGCAACCGCAGCCGCTACAAATGTCACGTGATTTTCATTTAACACAAAAAATCTGTAAATGTAAACATTTAAATAGCAGCGCGGAGCTCATTTAATAGAACACAAGATGCGGTACAAATGAGATTGAGTCCATTGACTAATGAGGCAAATGCTTGTGCACACACATACTACATTTGTATATGCATTGTCAGAAGAGAAAAAAAAAATTAAGCTCACATTGCTTACAAAGATGATGCACTTCACAATTTGCTGTTGCTATTTGGTGACATTTCTTTGTTAATGAGCTTTGAGGAAGCGTGATGTGATTGCAGACGCGCGTTTTATTTGACGCTCGAATGTACTTGCAACATTGTAAGTTACATATGAATATATTTTCTCAGGTCACAAATGTCTTCGTTATGCAAAAAAATAAAAAAAAAAATTTGTTCAGTTTGTAATTTAGATATTTTTCGCGACTAAATATTTGTGCCGAAAATTCATTTTCATGCGTTTTGACTATACTATCTAAAAATTATCGGATTGCGGTTTAAAAAAATATTACCTAATTGCTTTTTTGGTAGTTATAATATAATAGAACTAGCAGCCCGTCCCGGCATCGCACGGGGTAGACAATTATTTATTTTTGGAAATTTGGATATAAAACACTTTTTTCACAAATATTTTTATTTTTATTAAAAAAAATCCCACAGTTATATTTGCATGTAAGTCTATTTATGTTCAATTTCCTTGATGATTTAAGTGGCGGGTACTTTTGAAAAATTAAAAACTAAAAATAATAAAAATCAAAAAATTAAAATAACAGTAATAAATAATGAATTCAGTCGTTTTGCATATAAGTAAAAAATTAATTTTTAAATAAATATATTAAATAATAATAATAATAATAATAATAATAATAATAATAATAATAATAATAATAATAATAATAATAATAATAATAATAATAATAATAATAATAATAATAATAATAATAATAATAATAATAATAATAATAATAATAATAATAATAATAATATTCTTTAAAAATTAGCGTATAAAAATATTATAAGTAAAAGTAACCATTAAGAAAAAAAAAATAAATAAAATAAAAATACTAATTATGAAAAATTAAAAAATAAAAATAATAATAATCAAAAAATAAAAATAAGAGTAAAAAATAATGAATTCTGTCGTTTTACATATATTTTTGCCACTGCACCTGCTCAATTCTGCTAAACAGCGACAACGTCGAATTCCTTACTTTGTTTCTATCGGCTCTGTTAGCCGCCAAATCAAACATCATACAGAATTCAATCTCCACCTTCTCTATATTTTACATTCTCTGGCCCGGCGCGCTTTTCAGAATGCATCGCAAACCACGGGCACGGCGCTATGGCGGTTTTGTTTACTTTTCGAATTTTTAATTCATAATATCTTTTGAATGGAAAGTCCAATTTAAAAACTATTTTATAGGTAGTTAAATGTTCTTGACCATAAAATAATTTATTTGGATAAGGATTAATATAGTAAACACATAAATAGCATGGTTTGAATTTGGTTATCATTTTCATTAATGTTTAAAATGAAAAAAGTATTTGTAGTGGACATAACTACAATAGTTTTGGACATATGCTACCGTGGAGTTTTTTGTAGACATTATGATGTTCTTCAATATTGTTGTTCATTATTTTGTTCTATCGGTAATAGTTTCGGCAGCGCATTTGACGAAAGACATTTTAAGACTCATTTTTCTACTCCTTCGGTTACACTGTTCAAATTTTACCAAGGATCCCTAATTTTTTTCCAAAATGAAATGTATCCTATGTCAAATTGGAAGAATGTAGCGTTATATTGGTGAAAGAATTTTTTAAATCGGCCCTGTACCTTTTGAGCCCTATTCATTACAAACATACAAAAATAGGTACAAATCTTTCCTCTTTATATTAGTATAGATATAGATATATAGAAAGCAAGATTTGTTGATATTAAAATTTCTGTTGGTAAAATAATTGCTGATTATAATAATTATGGCATATACTGTGAAACGATGTTGAGTTAGATACCTCATAACGAGTGTCACGATCGGAGATAGATAATTTTTAAGTGGCCGAAATTTGACAATTCTTCTTTATCGAGTAGACACCACTTACTTGTTGATACTGGTTCCAAGATCAACGTAAAATTACATCTGTCAACAATGTCGAGGGAGCCAAGTCGCGAATGATGACAAGAGATATTTCCTTCTGACCTCGTTCACTACCAGATCCATTTGCTTCTCTCCTTATCCAGTCTGGAGAAAGGAGAACTATCGGCACGGTCGAGTAGAAAATCGTTCGGCTGTCTGTTTTGATTGCAGCTTCTCGACGTCGAACCTTCCTTTTGTATGTTCTCGTACATTTTTTGCTGCATAGAGGCGGGTGCGTAGCTTCGCTGCAACAAGATAGTGGTCCGAGTCAATGTTAGGAACTCGGAGCGTGCGTACGTCTAAAAAACTGGAGACGTGTCTCCGTGATTTAATTGGTGGCTTTTCGATGCGGAGATTGTAGTAAATGCCACAAGGATCTACTCCCCTCATACCGTCCATCGTACTTCTTGGACGGCGGTGATGTCAGCCTTCATTTTTTCAGCTGCGCAGCGGCCAAATCAAGGGACCGGACATTAGATCGTTCGGGTTTTCCGCTATAAGAAAAATTAGAGGTTAAATCAATAGTTTCATTTGTATCGTGGAAGAATATTTTTTGCTCGAGATGCTCTGGCACAATATTGCACTGAAAGCATTCGAAGGGAGATTTTAAGATGTGCGAGCGATGGATATTTCCTACAATAAGAGATATAAGGTGTATACTTTATTCTTCAATGCCTCATCATTATATTCTGAACAGTTTGCCAAGTTGCTAATACGCGGAAGAAAGGAAAGAGACCCTATAGAATATATGTGTCAACGTGATGAGCTGAATCAATTTAGCCTTTCTGTCTGTATATATGTAAACTAGTTCTTCGAGTAATCTACTCTAGTTTTCGAGATATCGATGTAAAATTTTGCACACGTGGTTTTCTCCCAAGGAAACTGCTTAATTCGGACCCGCTGATATTAGTACACTATTGGATATAGCTGCCAAAACTCCTGATCGATCAAAATCAACTTCTTGAGAGGAAAACTTTTGTAGTTGACAAGATATCTTCACCAAATTTGGCTATAATTATTATTCAAGCCAATGGTGAAGAAGGACTTGGCTACACTTGGAACCTCCAATTAGAACCAAACAGCGAAAAGGAAGATTGACTGCCGCGCTGTTTAAAACTCGGAAGTAGAATGTTATTATCTTCGAAGAAATTGTTCAGATTGGACACTATTCATAAATAATCTTTTTCCGTAACATCAAATTAAATCAGAAGTCGGAACAGCTGTCTATGCGAAAAGGAAGAGGTCGGTAAGTAAGTAAATTTCTTTGGCATACCAAAAATATGATCTATAGTACATGCAGATAACTATATTGGACGCTACGAACTGAAAATCTTATGCGGTTGAAGGTAAGAGATTAGATATGTACACAATAGAGAAGTGGAGTGAGCATAACCTCCCACTGCTCGTATATACAAAATTGAACTATTAAAGGGACCTTAATTCCGATATTTTTTAAACTTTAAACTGCTTATCTTTATGGTTAAGGAAAGTTTTTTGTAGGATTTTCTACATGCACACCATCTCATATAGAACACCTTACTTCCTGCGTCATGCGTCGAATTACTCTTCAATGAATTGATTTTTTATGCAGATAAAATTAACTAAATATATGGAATATGTTGCATACAGACCCAAGTATGATGTGTTTGTCCATTTCTGAGAGTGTTGTTGCTTTATGTCTTATTGCCTTTCGTACACTAATTAATCAACAAATAAAAACATTCCATTGTTCAAATGGAGTGTCCACTTTTGGTAATTTTTTCTTGTACACATCGTAAAACGTTTTGAGCTCGCTGAAGCGCGTTGCTGGAAGCTGTACGCACTCTCTTTGTGAAAGTAGGACAAGCGGTCATCGTCATCATCATCAGCATCATAGCAGCAACAAAAAAGTGCAAAATGGTGTACACGTTAAAAAAACTATGCAAATATACATATATGTATGTGTGTGTGTGAGGTTTTTGCTCTAATCGTGCACCGTTTTGCTACAAATTTGGCACTGTTAAGCGTTGTCCATTTTAATTGAATTGAATTTGTCTTTCGCTTGATGTCGTTAGTTGTTTTTGTTGTTGTGAAACCAATTGTACACGGATCGTGTACATATTTAACATTTGGGAGCTGCGTAACATTGCAACATTTTGCCATTATTGTTGTCAAAAGCAATTAAACATTGAGATTTTTTGGTTATAAGAGACAGCGTTTGCTTGTTGTAATTGTTATTGCTTTGTTTTGTAAAGCCGTTACAAGCAGCTAAAAAAGGCAATTGTTGCCCTAAATGCGTGTAGTGAAGAAATTGTTGGATTTTGTACAATTTTTACTTTCAAAACATGTTGCTACAGTATAATATTTTTGTTATCCTTACGGTTGGTTGTGTTGTATTGATCCATTTCGAAGTTCCCTACTCTTTTAAAGAAAAAACAGAGAAACTTTTAATTTATTGGAGAATCTTGATTATTATTCGAAAGAACTTTCTTTGGAATTTGTTTTTGGAGGATTATTTTTTTCAAATATTAAACGCGGCTACGTCTCAGATGGTCCATCGTTGAGTTCAGTTCTCAGTGACTCGTTCGAACATTTTGACTGGTAACTGGAGAATGACACGCGTGATATTTTGCTCCATGGTCAAAAAAGTGAAATTATCTACACACCAAAGTGTTCCCTCAACAAATCCATTGATTGATGCGATGTGTGGGAAGTGGCACCGTCTTGTTGATACTAATTGTTGCTGAGATCACGAGCTTCAATTACAGGCATCAAATAGTCGGTTATCATGCCACGACAACGGCCACCATTGACGGTTACTCACCCTCATCATTTTTACAGAAATATGGACCTACAAACCACACCAAACCGTTGTTTTTCTGAGAAGAAATGGCAGCTCTTGAATCTTTTCTCTTTGTCTCAAATTCGAAAATTTTGCTTGTTTATATATCCATTGAGCCAGAAATGTGCCTCAGCGCTGAATAAAATTTGGCTCGAAAACGTCGGGAAAATTGACGATATCGGACAACAACCACACAAACTGTCCATCTGAGTCATTCATCTTACAGCAAAATAAATAAAGCACCATAATGATATTGGAATAAGACTTTGCAAAAACAGCGCCTATCTTCAGCTTTTTCACGCCTAAAATGGTGCCAATTGAGGCCTAAATTTCAAGCGTTCGCTTAATTGTAAATTATCTAATTTATTTTAATACCACTATAGTAGTTGTTCTCTATATTATTTTCAAGCATATTTCTGCATTTTGAGTTTTCCTGTCTTATTCCCCGTTTTGGTCGCAATCTCGGTACTTGACAGAAAAGAAAAGATCCTGAAATCGCGTTGATTTCGAATGTGAGCCAGCAAAATTTATTTCAATATGAGTGTAGATGTTATCATTTCTTCAAAAACTTAACCTAACCAAACTGTTCATATTATTACACAATTACACATTTTCTTCACTCTTTTAGAAATCAAATGCATGATTTCTTGCTCAAGATAAAATGAGAGTGACTTTGCACAAGAGCACGGAATATTTCAAGCAGTGCAATGAGAGACTTCGGAATTCTTAGCTGAACCACTTGAAATGTAAATTTTCGAGAAAATTATCTGTTAGCATCAGCAAATATATGTAAATTTAAAGAACCGCGTTGAAAAGTAATTAAAGTTAAATACTAGCATTGTAGGCATTATTTGAGGTATTGCAAAGGTTTTTCAGATATTTCATCCCTTTTGATGAATAGTATGAAGAGCAGAGTGGAGTGCTGAACACTTGATGGAAGGGTGATGTGAATGATTGATTGAAGTCATGAGATAATATGTTTACAAATTGTTTGTATGATCGGCTACACTGATATAGTTAGAAAATTCCCACTTCATTATACTATGATTTTTTGGTGTACAAATCGCAGTTTTCATGAATCTTCATTTACCATGTACTATACATATAAGTGTTCCTTATCTCTTTATTTCTCCCAGCATACCTTGTTTCAGAGTGTAATGGACCTCCAAATACTATGTACAACTAACATATCTGTGAAGGTCTGTTTATATATCAACTGTCCGGAATTTACACAGGTATTTAATATCGTACGGACTATTGAATATAAGGAATAAGCTTTTGAGAACATTCCTGGACATTTCTGGAACATTAAACAACGTCACTACGGAATCTATTCTGAACCCTATCCAGTCGATAGATGTCGAACCTGCTAAACAACGCTGCATCAGAAGCCTTTTGACTTCTATACGGACAAAAGCATAATTGGAACGACGCTAAAATGATCAAGGAAGTCTGTAGAGGTACTCCGTAAGATGCAGTGTAATCTCCGCTTATATGCACATTAGGGGTGAATAAGCTGCTAAGGAACTTGGAAAGCAAGGCCCCTAAGATAGAGACATATGCGGACGACATTGCCATCTCAATACCGTCCAGAATCGGGCATCGTAAACGGGTGTGCGGTTAAGTCCGGGAAAAACGGATCTGCTTGTGTTCACAAGAAAGCACAAAATTCCTCTATGGAGGTTTTCTTCGATAAATGGGACACAGCTCTTTCTCCGCACCAAGTACCTTAGGGGTGTCTTGGACAGTAAACTTGCTGTGGAAGCACAATGTAGAAGAACATGCGTATAGGCAGATGCTCGGCATAACCTGGGAGCTCTCCGACCTCGCTGCGCTGTGCATAACAGGAGCTTTAAGAACAACTTTAATGGCGGCTCTTTCACTGGTATTAAACCTGCCACCTATAGACCTATTCGCTGAAAACTGCGCAGCAAAATCGGCGAGACCACTACTGGAGAATTTACATATAGAAGATTCAGGGAATAGCTCGGTGGTAATGGAGGTAATGGGCAAACACGGACTACATGACCTTATTTTTCAAATGGGAAAGAAGGTTCAAAGAAAACATATAAAAAGATGACTGGCGTAAAGATAAACATCTATACTGATGGCTCGAAAATGGGCGATGGAGGTGGTGCGGGAATATACTGACCAGAGTTAGGCATAAGACAATCTTTTAAATTATCGGACTCCTGCAGTATAAGCCAGAAGTGTCTTGGGAAGCAGGGCAGCAGTGGAAAGCGTAGCCAGAAGTAAGCAACTTCACTTCTACTGGGTGCCAGGCCACAAAAGCATCGAAGGCAATGAAATACTTGTAGTGGATACTTGTCAGACAGATGGGTCTGACAGAACGAGAAGACTGCAGGAAATGTCTAGAGCAGTGCATCAGGGAAACAATGGAGCATCGCTTGTGCACTTGTCCTGCATTGGCAAGACTATACAGTAAGCATCTGGGGCCTCACGGTATGCTACACGTGGAGGAGGTATCGATAGTTAGGCCGCAGAGTCTGTTAAGTGCATCTTAAAGGATAACTACTCCTTTTGGACCTAGCAACTAAACTCCTTCTAATATCGCAAAGGGCTAAACCTGGTCTATGTGTGACTTATTGGGCTACCAGCTTAACTTAACCTAACCAAAGCTAGCCTAAGCTACTTAACTTAACCTAACTAAACCTAGCCAAACCTACTGTCCGCATCGTAAACATACTGTACCGAATGAGACACATTCGACTTGTGTTACTTTACTCTTAACGAAATGCATCAAGGTAAGATTATCAGCACGATGGTTTCAGGATAGCAATAATGACTGAAAAAGTAGTAAAATGTAATTATTTGACTGCTTCCAAGTGAGTACTCGTAATATTCTAAACTAGAGGCGCATGGAGAATTCGGTTTGTAGCTTATTGACATTATCTAGTATAAAGAAAGTAAATGAATTAAAAAGTTTGTACATGGAATTTATTAAAAACGTTGGTTAAATAAAAAAAACTAACTAGAAACTTGCAGAATAAACGAGAAATGTTTTTAAAGTAAATAAAATTCAAGCAAAGTCAACGTACAAGTGTTTATGGAATAGCAAGAAAATTGTCGCCCACAGGTCTGGTTCATCAATAGTTAAGAAATGCTTGTATACAAAAAAGTCAAACCCAAATCTCACGCCATAAATTTGATCATTGTAATGGCACCTTCATTTATTTATAATGTTAGAAATACTCCGAAAATTCTGTGTTACAAACATCGATTCTGGCATTCTTTTTTCAATCTCGCCTTTCATGCTACTCACGCACCTCATTCTCACCTCATATTTCATAATTTTATTGCTGTAATATTTGTCAGAAATTAGGGTTTAATAGGCGATAATTTCTACGCCGATTACACGCAGTGCACGGCGAAAACGACGAAACAACAATGACAACATTGTGTTTGAACAATTAGTCGTTGCTGCCGAGTGAGTGCGTTTGTCGCTTGAGTCTTTTGTTCGGGCAAGCTGGCAACAATGGACGCTTAGAAGGGTTCATAAAAATGCAATGCCAGACAATTTAACTACTTATTCTCATAATTGTGTGCAGGGTATGCCTTAATATTTATAGAGGCTGCTTTAAGGTTTCTACGTTATGCAACAATGTTGACTTGATGTATGCGAGCGCATACAAATCGACACCTAGAGCAAACAAAAGCATTAAAAGGTGAATGAAAGTTCGAAATAAAATATTGGAATTCAAAAATGGAGTAAGACATATTTTCACAGCTAAGAGGACGTAAGAAACGATTGAATACGGATTAGCCTAACAATCGATTGTCTCATTCATAGCTCATTTGACATATGCTCCACCTGAATTAAGCCGGCTTTATCAGGCTAAATGCGACACATATTTGATTGTCATTCAAATAAAGTGATTTTTTTATTTTTAAATTTATGAAAAATATGTAATGACAGCGAAACGGATAATAAGAATTAGAGCGAAAAACCAAAAACCAATTTAAATATGGAAAAACGGCATGAGTGAGCACCGACCCTGAGAGCTCGAAAAAAAAAAAAACTCAAAAAAATAGAGCGCAACAGTTAGCGTTCGTACGCCTCGCCACAGCTGAGGTGATGATTCTCCTCAGCGAACTCCCTAAATTTTAGGGTTTTTTCGTTTCGCTGCACTTTCTGATCGCTCATCGCTTATAACACATATCAAATGACATGGAAAATACTTTATTTTTCTTTTATTGCCTCGCTTCCCTTGCTTTATTATTTTCACAAACAGACAAATAGTTGTTCGCTTGCTTGTTTGCCGGGCTGCGCTCTAGCTGGCTTGAGGTGCCCTCCATCGCTGCGCTGTCATGTCACGTTCGATGGTTGATTGGAGCCACAGCGTTCGCAGGTCTGCACAGTGGCCGTCTTTGGCGCTGCTGCTGCTGCGTCATTGCAGACGTCATTGTTATTGTCGATGTCGCAAGCTGTTTGGGACACTTTGTAGCCGCAGGTAACTCATCACCACGGTGTGCCGCCACTGTATCGCCGCGCTCGGGTGCTAAAAGCCACACCAACCGAGCCGGCGGCGTTGACGCGGTGACAAAACCATGATAGACCAACCGGCATGTGTGTATGTTTTAATACCTCACATGTGTGTCTGTGTGCTCGGTTGTCATACGAGTTTGCTGCTCTAATGCCTTTTACCACTAATCGCATTACGAGCAATCAATTGCGATGAGAATATAAAAGCAGCAACACGTAATATTTGTGGCAATTTTTTTAGGAGAATTTCTCACGTGCTTCCGTGTCTTCGGGTCATTTTGCCGCTTTTTAATACAGTTTAGAATGTAATTTGGCGTTTGTTGTTTTAGCCCCGTTTTGGGGCATTTCAAATTTCGGGCACACAAAAACCCGAAACTGGAGCTCTTCATCGTTATGTGTGCTTGATGTGCGAAAACGGACAAAGCAGAAAAAAGAAATCTAATGAGAAGTGGCAACCAATATGCCCGTTGAACTTTTATGTTTGTTATTTCAACTGGATTTGGTGCAGACACCACATAAATATACGAATAAACACGAAGAGTTGCATTCACTGAAGTAGAAAGACGGTTATAGCACTGCGCTGCTTTTGGTGACAGGAAATGAGTTTAATTTATTTTTAAATATTTGCGAAAAATAAAAAAAAAATTTTGATATTTTATATAAAACATAGATAAAAGCCAAAAGGCCAAAGATCGAAGATAAAAGATAAAATACCAAAAGCGAAAGGTGAATATGCAAAGACCAGAGATCCAAAGACCAAAGATCAAAGACCATAGTAAAAAGACAAAAGCCTAAAGACCAGAGATCCAAAGACCATTGACCAAAAACATAGATTAAAGACGAACCCCCAAACACCCAAAATATTTTTTTAAACAAAGCCCAACACAAAATCCCTATGTCCAAAGACCAGAAACAAAAGGCTAAAGACCAAAGCCCCAACCACAAGACTAAAGTCTAACATCAAAAACTAAAGATCAAAGATCAAAGACCATAGAAAAAATATCAAAACCCAAGGCGAAGGTCCATAGACCAGAAATCCAAAGCCCAAAGATGAAAGATAAAATACCAAAGGCGAAAGTCCAAAGACCAATGACCAAAAATCATAGATTAAAGACAAAAGCCCAGAAACCCAACACCTTTTTTTGTTTTTTAAACAAAGCCCCACACCAAAAATCAATGCCCAAAGACCAGAAATAAAAGGCTAAAAGCCGAAGCCCAAAAGACAAGACTAAAAATAAAAGACCAAAGTCCAAACATCAAAGACCAAACACCAGAGATCCGAGATCAGAAATCCAAAGATCAAAGATCAAAGACCATAGATAAAAAACAAAATACCAAAACACAAGGCGAAGGTCCATAAACCAGAGATCAAAGGTATTATCTAAAAGACAAAAACCCAAAGACCAAAGACCAGAGATCCAAAGACCATAGAAAAAGACGAAAGCCCAAAAACCCAAGACCTTTTTTAAACAAAGCCCAACACCGAAAACTAAGGACCAAAGACTTTAGATAAAAGTCAAATACCAAAGTCTCAAGACCGAAGGCCAAAAACCAAAGATCAATGACATACTATAGGTATAGAGATACTTGCCTTAGATTCTTTTTCTATTTGTGCTATGCGTTTCAAATTTTAAGCCCATTAGATACGATGAGATTCTCAAAGACACTTTGCGCTGAAGCTTCTGACCTTATTCCAAAAAATATTTCCTATAACTCGAATTATTTATTCTGACGAGGTATGAACCCACAATCCGACAAATGGTAGTCACGCACTCGCTGCAATCGACTACGCGCTGAAGTAACTTAAATGAGTGGCAACTCAAAGTGGTGCAGACTGTCTGGCAGAGAGCAAATTGGAATGTAAAATTCAAAAATGGGGCAGAGCACACCTAAATTGGATAACTACCAGCTGGTAGAGAAACCTGAAATAACAGAGGCAATAAAAGTGCCTTAATTAAGAGTAGCACGCATGTTCACGCCCACTGTGGTCTTAGTAATTTCGCAGTTATCCTTTCGACATACAGAACAGCAGAATATTACTGTGTGCCACTGCTGGTTGACGGCAACAGGTTGCACCAACGTTGTGGCAGACCGAAAAATGAAACGCAAGAAGCAAATTGTAAGCGCAAAGAAGATCAACTAATTTTAGAAGCTTTGTTATGAAAATGAAAACACAGATAACATAAAAGCGAAATTGGTAAAATTATATTGCTTGCAGGCTTGAAGTCAAGTAGTAAGTGTTTCAATTTGAGGGTAAAAGCAAACATTTACCATCTTTAGCTATCTGGATTAAAGAGTTAGCTCAAAAAGATTTGAAAGATTAAGAGGAGATTCTTTATATACTGTTGATTGAGCTTATGGGTTGCGGTATCGCATGACGTCGCTATACATACAAGGCAACTAATTTTAGCTCAATTTGAAGCAGGTCTGGAAGTTGGAGAGGTTAAATAATTTTTCGTGTTTTAATTTACTCGCACTGAAAGTAATACGAGTATAAGTCTTGTTAAAAATATTCCAAAATCTCTTTAGTACTCAATCCACTCTTCCTCTTTATTCTGAAAAACTCGTCACATCTGCTTTATATACCGTTAGTGTTAAGTGCGTTTGTGTTTTTGTAAAATTGTTGCACATTTAAGATTTATTTTTATTTGCCAAACGGTCAGCTATGATGCTGTCACTTGAATGTAGTAACATACCCCCATTGTGAACAAAAAATTGCGCTCACAGTTGAGTTGCCAACGGTGGCTACTCGCGATGTAACAGAGATATAAAAATGCTTTGCTCGCGTAGCAATTTCAGGCCAATAAACGTATTATCAATTCAACTCGACTAATTGGTTCCAAATTTATGGACCTGTACCGAATATTTATGCCGGTACAGCGATTGTCTAGTTGTGAAAATTACGCGAGATCATCGCAGCAACAACAATCAGCCGATTGGCGCTGGTAGATATGCTGTTGTGTCGCTGTAACATAAAAGACGAGGCAGTGGATGCCACGTATGCGGCCGGTAACATTAGCGCAAATACTTGTATGCGTTGTTGTTGTTGTTGCTATATTATGAGCTGATATGTGTTTTTCGAGCGATAGAGTCCCCGAAGACTTATGCCCGTATATACTCATTTAGCAGTCTCAGCAGATCGCTCTATGTGGTTAAGTACATACTATATATGTATATGAGAATGTGTTAGTTGGACGACGCAGCGTCTTCAACGGCAGATTCTGCGGTAGCTTAACAATGTAATTGGCTACCAATTTGCCGCAAATTGTTACTAAAACGATGGCAATAAAGAGAAAGAAACAAAAAGTATGGTAATAGCAATAATAACAGTACAACCAACAGGCTTGGCAGAAGCAGAAGAGAGGATCTAATCTTGGAAAATTTATGAATAATAAATTTAATTTAAATATTTAATATTCAAAAGAGGTGTTAGTAAACGATATTGAGTTCTTAAGGAATCTGATGGAAGAAAATTCTACAAAAATCAAGGCATTTATTCCATTTACCCGTATTGCCAGAAATTAGAAATATCCCCACATTGATTTAGGGTTTAAAGTTTAATAAAATTAAAAAATATATATTTCTAAGAGAAGTTCTAGAACACTTTTAAAAACAACGAGATTCAAGAGCTGCCATTTCATCCAGAATAATGCCGATGACAACGTAACCGTCAATGGCGATCGTTATCGCGCCATGATTACCGACTATTTGATGCTTGAAATTGAAGCTCGCGATCTCGGCAACATTTGGTTTCAACAAACGACGGCGCCACTTCTCACACATTCCATCAATCAATGGATTTATTGAGAGAGCACTTCGGGTGAGCAGATAAAATCACGTTTTGGACGGGTCGATTGAAGACCAAGATCGTGTGATATTCCCACCTTTAGACTTTTCCCTGTGGTTATATATAAAGTCTAAAGTCTATGCGAACAATGCCGCTTCGATTCAGGTCTTGAGCAAAACATCGCAGTGTGTTATTCGCCAGTTACCAGTCGAAATCGTTATAGAGAGTCATCCCAAAATTGAATTCAATTGATGGACCATCTGAAACGTAAGCGCGTCCGTCATTTGAAAAAAATAATCTTCAAAAATGAAATAATCTTCAATAAATAAAGACTAATCAGTCGAATGATAATTAACATTCTCCTTTAAATTTGAAGTTTCTTCAAAAAAGTAGGCAACCTCGAAATAGATCTTATAAAATGAAGTTAATATTGAAATATAATGTAGGAGTAAAGCAACCCTTTATATAGTGTTGAGATATGTATATGTATGCCTACAATCGGATATGTATATAATAGGTATATAACGTAAGGTAGCAACTTTCAAAAGGGTGACAACGAATTTGTTGCTAAATTCACCCCATGACCTTGTTGTTAATGGAAAAAATTGACTTGATTAATGTTTGTTGAATGAATGTTAATTTTTTCTGGTAGACCACAGCTGCAGGTGATTGATGCCGCGTAGTTAATGGGTTAGAAAATCGTAATCATCGGTGTTCTGACAAGAATTACAACATATGTACCGCTAATGTTAGTAAATATCTCTTTTTACATGCGAAAAGGGTTGATAGTGAAGACTAAAAACATATACTATATATTTAGAAATAAATGTTTTGCCTTAAAAATAAGCTCCTTTTGGGTCAATAAAAGATGTTTAACACATTTAATTTATCTAATTAATCGACGAAAGCGCATTCTTCCTCGGACCAGATGTTTGAGTTTCAGGAAAAGGAAAAAGTGTCCTAAATATGACTAAAAAGCTGGCTTAGTGTATGATTTTTTTGTTTTGTTGATAAAAGCCTTTTTTCTTTGCTTCGTCAACAAACGTTTTTTGTAATACTTTCTCGCTCTTTCTTTTGCAAAAACTTCTAGTTTCTTGGTACAATACATCAAACAAATTGTATTAAATTGGCTAATATTATAATAACAAATATAAACTGCTGTTTATAGCTTTTTATTTAGTTCTAATACAATAATGGTCGGGTACAAATATTTCACTGTTTTTAATACTCGGAACTCTTGGTGTGACAGCCTAAAAAGTATCAGCGGATTAAATTTTTTTAAGAGTATATTTACGCATATGTGTTTTAAGAATATACAGCACATAAAAAAAAAATAATATTTTTTGTGTTTATCGCATTCTTCTACGGCAAAAAATATATTCCTACATTTCAGCAGCGATTCCGGCAGTCTGCGTGAATGAAACCTCAAAACTGCTCTCTATAAGTTATGTTCCGTATAATGCCTTGCGGTCGAAAAATATTTTAAAATTGACAAAATGGCAGTGTTGATTCTAAGTTTTGGTCGTTTTTGGCCTGCCTAAATTTGATTTATTATCAGATCAAAAACCTAGTATGTCATTGTATCTTGTACTATTTACAGAATATACCAAAAACTCTGATAGTGATCGAATCATTGGAGACAAAAAATCACCTCAAATTAGAAAAATTTCAAGCGGGCACATTCTAGAGAGCTGTAGCTCAAAAATTAAAAAAACATCATGGACGAACTCTTATAATCTTAATGTAAATATCTCCTAACAGCTTAAGCTACAACAACCAAATTTGCTGAATATAAATTTTATAAGAATTTCTACCGACATTGTGAAAATTGCTGAAATAGGAGGAAAAGCCCGCTCACTCCCCATATAACGGTAAAACTATTAAAATCGCGATAATCAATTACTAAATACGTCAGAAACATAAAAATTTTCGGCCGGGATGTGATATGGAGAAAGTTTTATGGGAGAAGGTGTGAGAATTGGACGGTGGCCGTGGCAACGCCCACTTTTTGGTGAAATCCCACATAACAATCCACAAATAAGGAAATGAACAACAGTATTTCAAAGTCAGTGAAAGTACGATTAATCAAAAACGTTGCCAGTGCCCTACAGGAAGTCGACAAATTCTTCAAGAACTCATTTCCAAAACGTGTGACTGTATTAGCAAAGATACTTGGTGAAAAAATTGTCCAGTTGTGTGAAACAAGATGGGTAGAGAGGCTGCTGTCTCTCAATTTGTTGCGAAGTTACCGTTGATCATCGAAGCTCTGTCAAAAATCAGTGAGTGGAAGAACAGAGAAACAGGCAGGCAAAGCAACAATTCTCATATCGGCTTTGTGCAAATTCGAATTTATCGTCGTTCTGTTTCAGCGACATCTATCGCTCACCCATTCGTCCAGCGAAGTTCTTCAAAAGGAATCAATTGATTTGGCGAAGGCATCAAAAATGATTGGAACGTTGCTTGCCACGTTGGAAAAAAATAGGGAAAAAGTTGATGAAATATTCTGATTCATTTATTCAGAAGCCAAGAAAATGGCGGAAAAACTCGATGTTGACGAAGCGAAACCGAGAACATGTGTGGTCGACAAACGAAACGCGAAAATTACGACGTGGAAAACTTTCGAAGATTACCACAGGGTCTCTGTCTACATACCTCTACTGGATACCATTGAAGAAGATTTGGAAGCTCGTTTTTTCACAAAAAGTTTTGTATGGTTACCAATTGAGGTTACCAATTGATGATTACCAGAAACAGCAAGTCTTTTGAAAGAAAAACGAAATCGATAATTTAATCGGATGCTTGATAGCAAGATTCGGGAATCTTCTGGATGATGAAAAAAGCGTATATAAAATTGAAATTCAAAGGTGAGTTAAGCTTGACAATGTCACTGGCAGCAGCAACAAAAAATTGAAGGCAGCGAAATTCCAACTACTGCTTTGGAAACATTTAGAGAATGTGATATCGACATATTCCCAACAATCTACACCTATCTTCGAGTATTCTGTACACTTCCCGTAACAAACGCGAGCTCTGAACGTTCTTTCTCTTATCTTCGCCGCATCAAAACATGGCTTAGGACGACCATGCTTCAAGAAAGACTAGTTGGATTGGCGTTGCTTCATACGCATCATGTTCGATGTCATTACCGCCGAAGAGGTCATCGAAAGATTCCCAAATCTTGGCAGTCATCGTTCGCGTTATGAAACACGCAATTTAAAAGGATTTTTCTGTTTGAATTTTTAATAAAACAAGAAAAAACGTTAACTTCGGTTGCACCGAAGCTAAATACCCTTCACAGGTGCATTTCTGTTAGTAACTATGTGTCCAGTTTGTATAGAAGCTATATGCTATAGTAACCCGTTCTGAACAATTTCTTCGGAGATTACATTGTTGCCTTAGAAAATAATATATCTCAAATTTCGTGAATATATCTTGTCAAATGTGAAAGTTGTCCATACAAGAACTTGATTCCGATCGTTCAGTTTATATGGCAGCTATATGCTATAGTGGTCCGATATCGGCCGTTCCGACAAATGAGCAGCTTCTTGAAGAGAAAATGACGTTTGCAAAATTTCAAAAGGATATCTTAAAAACTGAGGGACTAGTTCGTATATATACAGACAGACGGACAGACGGACAGACAGACGGACATGGCTAAATCGACTCAGCTCAACATCCTGATCATTTATATATACACTTTATGGGGTCTCCGACGCTTCCTTCTGGGTGTTACAAACATCGTGACAAAGTTAATATACCCTGTTCAGGGTATAATGAGCAACTATGTAATGCATGCATATGGTTGACTTTTCGATTATAACCACTTTGTTTACCTAAAAGTTGGAATTGATAATTTTTGCTTCATAATTTGTACTGTATTTCTCTCGCAATAACAAGTTTGACTAAGGATAAATTCAATTTTCTCCCCCCCAAGAATCGTCTCTGGATCCGCCACTGCTTTACTAGATATGAGTGGGGATTGTATGTGAGGTATTGTAATGAAACTCAGGTACATTTTTTATACTATGTACCATTATAATATTAATTTTATCGGCTCGACACTACCCCACTTTCCAATTACTTCATACATATAAAGATTTTCGTTTTTTTTTTTAACAAACCTTATACAGCACATGTCGGACTTAAGTGAAGTATATGTGTATATAAAAATTTCTTGGATTACGATCCTCTGGTTGACGTTTTTCTCCTTAAAGTATTTCCCTGCTATTGCGAACTCAGCCCTTCCTTACTTGTTTTTAGATATTTTTTCTTCTTCTTCTTTGAATTCCTACTTTTATTCGCGCCTGGATCATACATCTTCTAATGCTTCCATATGAATATTACCTATTTATTTTCTACACAACAGATGAGACCTGCATTTTTTGATATATAATATATGAGTACAGGTATGTGAGTATAACTAAATATGTATGTAACTGCGTTTGTGTGGAGCTGCGACGAAACGTGCACAGAATCGCAGCATGTAAATCATGTCAGAAATTGAGTGCTAAAAATATGTTTACAAAAACAAAGCAAATAGCTGACGCTGAAGCTGATGTTGCTGCTGTCACTGTTGTTACTGTTATTGTTGTTACTGTTTTTCGTTGGAGTTGGAGCTATTGCAATCGCTTTGCGCACACGCAACGGCAAATACGAGGCTGCATGCACGTCAAACGAAGTACCGGGTCGAGTAGACAGGGATTATATTGAGAAACTGTAAAATAACTATTTAAGCAAATGAAGTTTGCTTTCGCCATACAATAAAAATATAGAAACATCTATGACATATGAGATTTTAGAAAAATTTCTGATATGTAAAATATGCGTGCTTGAGGCGAAATATATATACATACATATATGTTTAACATATGTTTAAATGTATGTGTTACTTATAACTGACTATAATTGAAAATGTTCCGCAATTTTATTGATGTCAACCGCTGCACGAGACTTTCCTTTCTTTTTCTTTAATTTTCATGTTTTAAATAACACCAAATAATCGCGAGTGATATTTGGCTTCAAAAGTTATTTACGACCATTTCACACACAAACACACAAACACACACGCGGCAATTAGCCAGCTTATAAAGTGCAAATTTCTACATTACTCGTTCATTGGTATGAAGATTGTGTACTCAGTTTGTGGCATGGACTTTAACGGCTAACAAGCAAAGTCACACCATCAACTTAGCTGAGTGTTAGCTAAAAGTCTTCGCAATTTCTTCAGTTTGCATGCAACACAATGTTGCTTCCGCCATCACGTTTAGGTTGACTCTTGCATACTCTTGTGCCACATGCAACACCGATTCTGCCACATACCTACAAGGGGTTTGCTACCATCTCCACATACGCACACACATGCCACATACGAGTACTATGCCGCCGCTACACCACCGCATCCCCCACCGGCCGCTAGCTAACTGCATCACTTATCTTCGGATGGTTTTAGTGGCTGCCGAAGGTGGAAAACATGTGTTGTAGCAGCCGATAAAATGCTTGTTAATGTCATATTGATATGAATTTATGGCAACATGTGAATAGATATCGGCTGACTTTATGTAGCGCTTCGTGAGCAGCCGAGTGGCAACTGAACTAAAACGATATGATTATCGAAATGGCGCAAATGCCTCACCAAGGCAGCGCTGAAAGCTGTCTGGCTGCGCTGATGATCATGAAGTACAAGAAGAAGAAGCAGAACGTGTGAAGATCTCTGTTTCTGGCGGCATACTTTTATTTGTAGGTGCTCAAAACGTGGCTGAAAATGAATTATGCGCTGTGACTATAAATTGTGAATATGCAATTGACGGTCTCAGCGTCGATCAACAAATCTTTTTCATATTTCGCTATTGTGAGTTGTCCTTCGAAATCGTCTCATTTCAATCGCATCGTTTTCCCCAAGCTGTGAGTTATAAAGTAAATATTGTTTTAGAAAATGTGAAAAAAGTATATAAAGGATATATTTTCAATAAGAGCGATGCAATTTTTTTAATAAAACACGGTTTGGGATATCAATGAAATTCTTTAATCCTCTGAAAGTACATTTGATGCTATTTTTTTTGACACTCCCCTTTTATGCATGATAATCCCTCTTTTGCGGAAGATACTGCTACAATTTCACGTTCGATATTCGTACGAAGTTCATCAACCGTCGCTCGTTTGAGAGCATAGACCATAGAGTAGACCTAGACTCACAGAAAAAAGTCTAACGGCGTCAAATTGCACGACCGAGGCGACTAATTGATTGGGCAATTTCCTTAAAGAACACGTTCACCAAACTTGGTTTTCAATAAATCGATTGTGACACTCGCTATGTGCCTTGTGGCACCATTCTGTTGGAACCACGTATTGTCCAAGTCTATATCAACCAATTTGGGTCAAAAATATTCGATTCCTATTCACTGTAACGTGCCGGATTTGATCATCACGGAAGAAGTCCGATCCAAATGACGCCGAACGCCTATATACCGCACCAAAACGTATTTTTTTGGTGACTCATGGAGTACGTGTGGATTGCTGCCTGACCAATAAGGAATATTTTGCTTATTGACGAAGACATTCAGCCAGAAATGAGCCTCATCGCTGAAAATGATTTTTCCTTGAAAATTCGGGTCATTTTCAAGTTGTTGCTCAGCCCAATTCACGGAACATACGACGATTCTGGTGGTCAAGCGGCTTTAGTATTTGCGTCAATTTGATCTTGTAAGGATGTAGGCCAAGATCTTTTCACAAAATTCGCCACAACGACGCCACAGAGATACCCAACGGTTAAAAACGATGTGTGAGAGATTGATTTGTGTCTTCCTCAATTGATGCGCTAGCGGCAGCAATATTCTCGACATTATAGGCACTTCTTTATCTCACTGGCACGTGAACTGTGGGTGTAGATTCAAATTTTTCCATTAGACGTTCAATCGTTGATCTCACGGGACGATAAATAAGACCTAGCGCTCTTAAAGTTGAAGCCATTGACTCCGAATTTTGATAGTAAATTTTAATAAATTCGTTTCGTTGTTGGATCGTACTCGTATATCTTTCCATGATTAAATGGCAAACCTTACTGAAGAGAAATGATAAAAGAGCGAAAAATTAAGCCTTCGTCGTTTGCTGTCACTACTGAAAAATCCGTTAAAAGATCTCATAAGCAGTGACAACCCTCAAAAATCACCGAAGTAGAAATAAAAGGGTGCAATCTGAGCTTAGAATTCTCAAGCCAGCTTCATTCATTCTTTATTAGTAGTTTTTTACATAGAGACGATGTCAAAGTGATTTATCATTAGAGCTTGGAAGAGCAGACTTAGGTTGATCCAATCACTGAGACACAGTGACTGTAATCTCTTTTTAAAGTTCTTTATAAAAAATAGTACAAACAATATACGTACATATGTATATAAAGCTTGCTATAAATCCTTAACCTCTTTAAACTCGAATTAACTTCACAGACATTGTGATTTCAGGCTGTATCTACAATGTTAGTGTTTGTGATAGTTGAAACCGAATCACCGTTATTAATCACACCACAAGAATAATGAGCGATGCCAACCCTCACCCTTCAATATACATATGTATGTATTTATAACACATTATAAGGGAAGGGTACTTGTAATTTGAAGTGTGTTAAATTAGGCGGCGGCAATTATGCGCATGCCTACCTGCCTTTCAACCACCCAATTGGCTGAACAACCCTTAAGGGAACTATGATACTTTTATTTGAAAATGATATACTCTCCGTTGCGGGTTTATTACTTTTTGAGGACAATTGTTTATTGCCACAAGCCGCACTCTGCAGCAGCCCTCTTCTCCCACATGACAACATACAAATCGGCGCGTGCCGAGCCTTGAGACCACATTTATGAAAGAAGTTGCATAATAAAAAATGCCAACATGTGACATAGTTTTGGGAAAATCTGTCAGTTGCACAAGTGTATCCTTTTGTTCAGTGGCTGCAACAATGTTTTGTTATTTTTTTACAGTTCACTCGGCGTTTTTATGTTGTTGTTATTGTTCGACGCGTGTTTTATGCGTAGGTCGTTGTTTGCTTTGCACATTATCTGTTTTTTATTTGTGTGTGGTGTTGTTCTTTGCGGTTTTCAATTTAGTCGCTTGAGGTTGGCGGTTGTATATTATGCCACATGTTGTTGACGACGCACTACTTTGTGACCTCTTGAATGTTAGCACGTGTGTAGTTTGTTTTTTTTTTAGAAAACTTCAAGTGCTCGATTTTTATTTTGCAAGTGCATCTGGTGAGGAAGCTCTACACTAGGCAATATATTTGCTCTACTGTTTTTCAAAATCTCTCTTTTTTGAGGATGAGATTTGAGTAGATCGTGTTCATATAGCTTTAGAAGCATATTTAACCAAAGTAATGATATTTTCCTTTATTTCTTCATACATCGGGTTCTTCCAGAACGGTTATAGTGCGGTGTTTGGGATCATTATTTTATCCAGAAACCCTATTTCTATCTTTTTTGGTAGTTCGCAGAAATTTTGCATCTATGGTAGGTAAATTTCAATACTAGGAGATCACGATGTTGTTTTGAGTTCTCACAAATGTTTCACAGTTAGACCACAACATAAATTTTGAAAGCATTGATCAATATTTTCGCGTAGAAACTGTCTATGAATAAACTACTTTGTAAATATAAAATCGGAAATAAAAATCACAAAATTTTCTGTTAATGAATTTATTTAAAAAAAATTATAGACGAGGTTTTTAGAAGCAATAAAAAACTAAAATAATTTTTATAAACTATTACATGAAAAAATTGATATCTTACTGTCATTTTTATATACCATACATAAATGAAAATATTCGGGACTGCAGGATCAACTTTGAATTCGAATATTTTCCAGCCTCTCAACTCCGCAGTGACGAAATTTTCTTCAGATCACCAGTAAAATACTATAAAAATTAATTTTCATCTAGAATAAAGTTCTAAAAAATATCAGCAGTCACCTCGACCTTCCCTTAATGATATTTGATTTCTGCTTCTAACCAGATTTGCCATAGAACCAACTTACCAACTGTAGCGTACTTTGATAAATGATTTACTCAATTTATGAACACACACATACTATATATATACATATATAGAGGACCATAAATGCGTGTGTGCAATTTCAAGTGCATAATTTTCGGTTCACTATCATCCGAACCAGTTGCACCAGATCACGCACTCACCCCCGTTTTTACAAATGTAACAAAAGGAACAACAACATTGGTGAAAATTTACTTAGTTTGGCTATAAAAACATTTTTCAAAAATCCTTATTGCAAACATATTTGAGCATAATCGTTTAGGTGGTGGCGGCGGTGGTGTTGGCAGTGTTGGTGTTGGTTTGGTTTCCCTGAGGCGCGTATAATTAATGTTTAACGCAAATAACGAACAAAGTTTCATTGAATATGGATGCACAGTGTTTAAGTTCTAAAAGAAATTTTGCCAAATATATTAAGAACGTATTAAGATAAATTTGAAAGTAACGGGTGATCCAAGTAGAGATACCTTCTTCAATAGACTTTTTTTGACAGATCACGCATGAGTCGTGTCAAGCTGTCATGTTATTTTGGTTTAGTATTGTTTGGCATTTCATCATGGAAAATCTTACGCTTGAAAAACGTTTACAAATCGTTCAACTTTATTACGAAAATCACGTTCTGAAAGAATATAATCGGTCTACTTAGCATACTATTCTTGAGACACAGCATTCATAATTGGATAATTTTCAAGAGAAGAAAATATAGCAGCCGTAGCTGAGAGAGTACACGAAGATCGTGGAGAGACGGTTCGACACCTTTCGCCGCAACCCATGCTGATGTATGGAACGACTTGACGGATTTTAGTCGAGATCTTTAATTGAAAATACAGCCTATGCAAGAACTGAAGTCGCTCGACCTTTCCAAGCGACATCGTTTCGCGGTATGACTCTTGAAAAGTTCCAAGAAGATTCAAAGTTTTGTTCAGCGCATTTCGGACGAAGAGTAACTTGAAGGGATTCAAAAAATGCCACTTCATCCAGAAAAAGAAACGGGTTGGTGTTGTTTGTGGGCCGGTGGAATCATCGGTCCATATTTTTTCCAAAATGATGTCGGTGGGAACGTAACCTTCAACGGCAATCGTTATCGCACCATGATAACTGACTATTTGATGCCTGAAATTGAAGTTCGTGATCTGGGCGACAGCGGCGCTTCCCACACATCGCATCAATCGAAGGATTTATGGAGAGAACACTTCGGTGAGCAGATATCTTCACGTTTTGAGCCGGTCGATTGGGCACCAAGATCGTATCATATCACACCGTTAGACTTTTTCCTATAGGGATAGTAAAGTCTAAAGTGTCCACGGACAATCCCGCTGCAATTCAGGGCTTGGGGCAAAACATCACGCGTGTTATTCGCCAATTACCAGTCGAAATACTCGAAAGAGTCATCGAAATTTGAACTTAACGGATGGACCTTCTAAGACGTAGCCTCGCCCAGCATTTAAGGGAGATAATCTTCTAAAAATAAATGTTAAAAATGTTCTTTCGAATGATAATGTCCCCATTAAATTTGAAGTTTCTTGGTTTTTTCTTAAAAAAAAGTGGGGAACTTCCAAAGGGATCACCCTTTATAAAAAGCGTATAAATAGTCAATTACAATATTTCACGGGGAAAATAAAATTCAACCGCGATTTTGCAGCATTTGGAACACAGTGCTTTGCTGCGTCAAGTGCGATACTCGCTGATGTTACTTGCTGGCGGCGACAGTTGTTGCTGTCAGAGGCAATTATGTTTGCGTATTTGATTACTCAATATGTTTGATTTTATGATAATTCGGTGACCAGGTTCATGCCATGCACATACACACAAACAAAATGCGCATAAATACATAAATGTCATACGCGCAATGTAGCGCTTTGTTGTTTTTTTTACAGTTGCGGTATTATTTTGTTATTGTTGGGAGTGCCATCTGCACTCAGAAGCGATACACATGTGACTATCAAGCGGCCGTGTTTGTTTTGTGTTGTTGCGGTGCGAGTGCGGTGGCAAGCACTTGTGCCGATATCAGTTGATCGGATTCGATTTCAATTGGCTTACGCGAGTCACACCAACACACACACAGTTATAAGCTATGGATGTGTATTCTGAACGCAGAATGCAGTGGCAAATTGTCGATTGCCATAAGCCAAAAAACAATACCAACAAATCGGATTAGATCGATTTGTACTTTTTCGCAAGCGTCTCGATGAGTAGCTGAAATGAATCGGATTCATGGGCGATAATGAGAGCTCGCTACTTTAGCTTATTTATTGGCTTAGCCGAGTTGAGGCAGTGATAAATGTCGCTTTAAATGTGGTTTAGTGTTCGCCAATACAACGGCAGTGCTGGGTTATTAAGTTGGGTCGAAATCTAAAGAGATGTATGTATGTATGTAATATAAAGTAGCAAAATATAACAGTGAGAAAAGAATTCTAAGCTGACGATATTGAGCTCAAAGCCTAGAAAATCGATTTTTTGAAAGTATTTTTCTGACTTTTTTGACTGACCTCTGACACCTGGAGTTGATGTTTCTGCTGCTATTTTGTAACCATAGTCCAAGTATATGACTTTGGCTGCATTTTCTTTCTTGAGTTCCAAGACTTAAAGGCAAAGTATTGTCGTACGAAATTCCAAGCACGGTCTCCAATATGGATTCTGTTTCATTACAGATTGCCTATATAAATGTTGCTTCGGCCCCACACAGAGAAGTCGAAGTCATATGAAGAAGAAGCGATGGGATTTTCGGGCTGTTCGAACAATCAGCGAAATTATAAAGTTCCTTTTCACTCTTATCTTTCTCTCAAAAATCTATCAAAAGAAAGTTCATAACTCTTCCATTGAGCATTTTTGATGCTTAAAAGTAAAGAAAAAGCACGCTTTCTTGCTAAGAGGTTACAATCTGAGAGGATATTAACTGTAAAGACAAGGAAGCCAGACTAAACCCTTGAGTAATGGATGTTTCTGTACATATTGCAAAAGAAACTTGCTCCGTAAGGCTTAATGACATTCTTCAGGCCTCCGTTCACACTAACAGAAATTTGGTTAGACCCAGCAATATATTGTCAGAAATAACTGATAAAGGCTTTACGATTTTCGGAAAGAGAACTTTAAATGTTTGTCTGGTATATGGACTAACATGAGGAATTTTTGGATATATATTTTAAGCGGTCTTTGTTAATGAATACTTTCTTCTTTATCCACCTGGTGCCTCGCTGGCTTTACCGATTTGTTGGTACCCCAATCGCTCCCGAAACTTAAGGTACAAAACTGTAGCTTTTTGTAAAACTCAAAATGCTTTGACTTGTGTTATCTCTTGATTTTGTGTTGCCGCATTTCACACTCATTCCATTGGCAACGCCATTTCGTGCTCATATCAGTTTCATTGCCCCATTTCGATTGCATTGCACTAATCACGTTTCACCAGTAGCTGCTTGAATACAAGCGAGGGGGGAGGGGAAGCATTCGAGGGGCATATTAACAGCGGCATTGGCATTGGTATGTGGCTGCCGAAAATTAAAGCTTCGACACACACAAACACACCAATTGCATTACGTACTTTCTTTGCCAAATTAGTTTTATGCTGCAAAGCGAATGGCGTGCAACAACAACAACAGCTCGTGGTTGCAGCTGTAACTGTTTTTTTGCTTTATTGTTGCATGAAAAGTAATTTAAGTTAGCTGCACAGAATGCTTAAGTTCAAATCTCATGTAAAAGTGTTGCAGGCGCGCGTACATATCGGGCCAGGACGCTCAGCTGGGGCAGGGCGTGATGAGAAATTTAATATAGGCATGCTGATATAAACGGCAGATAATAAATTTGTGAGTTGCGGCGCATGTTGGCCCACTGCTGCTGCTGCCACCGCTGCCACCGCTGCTGCTGTTGCCGTTGTTGCAATATCAGATTTCATTTCATTAAAGTGCATCATGAAATCAATGAAGATGAATGCGTTGCTGCTGCGAATGTTGCATGCAACAGTTGCGCTTGTGGCATGTTGTTATTACTGTTGCTGCTGCCGCTGCGTGCAGTTCCAAGCAAAAAGTTAGCCAGTTTTAAAGATGCCTCGGCTAGTTTGAATTAAAAATCTTTGCCGTTCTTGTTGTTGTTGTTGTTTTTCAGCTTACACAGTATTGGCAGATACCAACACATAATCAACGAGATAAAAATTTCATTTCGCGGCCAACACGGCGAACGCGCTAGAAACTCTTGTTAGCTGCCAAGAAAAATTTTCACGAGTTTACTGGACGCTGCAGCACGCGGCGGGCTTGAGAAATCCTTGTAAATTTCGGGAAGCTGTATGCTGCTGCATTGTAAGTTACAACGCGGAAAATACCAAAATGATAATACTTTTTGAGCACCCCTTTACTGCTATAAGTATATAAAAAGTATAATATATATTTACATGAATGTTGTTGTGCTGTTAGTTGTTGCTTGGCTATGAGGTATTGTTTTTCCTTGGAAGTCTGTGGCTGATTTATGTGCGTTAGCGTTTTGCCTCGTTGATGTGGTGGCTTGCTGCAGGGAGTTTTCGCCGCGACCGACACCTCCGCCGGCACCGGCCAATTGTTCACCTACCAACAACGGTGGCGTGTGTACTTTTGGCCGCCGCTTAAGCTCCTGCAGCAGCTAGTTGCTTTGGCTACTTGAAGCGCTTGCCAGTAAGCCTACAGCCAAGCCAAGCGCATAGCGGCAGCCGATATCCAATAGCCGCCAGCCAATGGCCGTTGCCCTGCTGTTGTTGCGCTCCCATAGCTTTAGTGGGGCAAAGGTTGCAGGCCTAGTGGCCAAATAGCCAACAGCGTCTGTCTACGGCGGTGGCGGCGGTCCGGTGAAACCGCTATGCCGACGTTGCTTGGCTATTACGTCCGCGTCTACTCCCGTGGCTCCTCAGTTCAGGGCCTGCTGCTGCAGTCATTATTTTTTCCAGTTTTTTTTTTAGATTTTGATTTTTCTGACGTTACCTTGGATTGCGCTCCCAGACGCGGCTAAGCACATAAATATATGAATTTTGTAAATTAGTTTTCGGAAAAATAGAACGGTGCTTGCGCAACTTCTTAACGGCCGGTACCGTTGAGTCGTTGCAATGAATTCAGGCCAATTGCAGCGTGATTATTAAATGATCATCAATTTGAAATCAAAAGCCTGACCAACTCCACTGCAGTGCCCTCACACCGTTTGTATGTGTGTGTATGTGTGTTTATGGAGCCGAAACAAAAGATGGGAAATAAATTAATTAATAATAGAGAAATAAATAAAAACGATTTTATGACTTTCGCATAATAAAGAAAAAAAGGTACTTTAATATATAACTGTAAACAGTAGGTAGTATTTTATTATTAATGACTCGACAATTTAATTAATGAAATGCAGTTGCAATGCACTTCTTCAAGGTTTTGATATTGTTTTACTATTTTACCGTTCAGCAGTCGTCACAAGTAAGAAAAGCCATTTCGCCAGTTTTCTGTAAGAGAAATACAGATTTTCGATCCAATACAGTATTGTACTAGTTAGACATGAGCACTATACAGGACTTTAGTTTGATCTGAATTTCCGACCGTTTTTCAAAATATCCCTTTTTAATAGCGATTACGTCCCGACGACATTGGCAGACCTACGAATACATTTTTAGCACAAACAATGGTGGACTTACATTATGACAAAAAAATACCTGGACATTGTAAGTAAAATGAAAAATATTTAATTACTCATGAATATTTATTTCGTCGACTTCAAAGAATCCCCACCAGTTGTAACAGCAAATTTTGTTTTATCCCTTTGATCGGCTGAAAACGGGTGCCATTCCTATGATTGTTGACTTGTTTGCATTACAAGCTCATAAACCTATGTATGTCTTATCGGCAGTTAAAATGCTCTCTATGAATCTGGGATCAGAATCGCATGATCAATCATGTCCAAAGAGACGTGTTTACGGTGATCTTTTTGGAAAAAATTCAGCTTCATCGGGATGAGTCGAGCAAGATCGTGTTTCATATCCAAAATATTCAACTAAGTGGCTCTCCTGCCATTTCTCTAATACTTCCCAGGCGATTTTCAAGCACCATATTCCTCACTTTTTTGATATTTTCATCAGTTGAAGGGGTGGAGGGTTGAATTTTACTTCATTTTGCTGCCATATGGAATGTCATTACTGAGCTCATGAGAAGTAGTCATCCTTCAGGATGCTTGCGCTTGACTCGAATTTCAATAGGTTCTTCGTCCTCATTATAGATAGTACTTCCAGTGTCTCATATCGTGATGCCCCCAAGTATTTTAAACGTTGCCTATCTAGTGTGGGACCCTTGTATATTCCATTGCTAAGCAATGTGTAAGCTCAGTGGTGTCTTGCTCTTGACACTCCTTCAGTCATCTCTATCTGTCAGTCCCGTTCTAGAAGTGTGCTCCGCCTCTAGACTGTGATCAGTGAGTATTCCAATTATGTTTCTACAGTCTCTATTAAGAGTGGATGTCATCGGGGTCGAATTATAGCCTTTCTTGTCATGCTATTGCTAGTCATACAGACAATACATGGGTTCACCAATGTCGGTCACGTTATGGGATGACAGCCGGATACCATATTCGACATTGCCGTCCACTATTTCTTTGTGTCCTGGAACCCGGTAGAAGTGAAGTGGCTTGCTCGTGGTCGCACTCTCCACTACTGCCCTGCATTCCAATACACTTCTGGCCAATATGCGAATCGAGGCTTTGATTGTGGAGTTGTCTGCCAATGTGTTATGGGCTAGCTCCACGGTTTTCCCAATAGCAAAAGCATCTGCTTGAAACATACTTCAGTGTTCTGCCAGCTTAATGTCTAACTATGGACGGTATATCACCGCACCAACTCCGTCCGCCATTTTGAGCGAAGCGTTTCATCTTTTTCTATGTTTGGTTAGAGCTTTCCTTTGTAATTGAAAAATAGGAGCAAGTAGTCTTTCTTTTCGAACGGCCAAGCTATGCCCGAAGATTCTATATGTAAATTGTCCTCCAGTCAGGTGTCACCCACCGATTTTACCGTTTAGACTAAAGTGTACCCTTAATCCGAATATGTCGAAGCAGCTTCTTGAAAGATCTCTAGTTTTAAGGGGGTATTCTAGTCTAGAAATTAAAAAAAATCGATTTTTTTTATATTTTCAAAGTTTAACTATTCAAGAATATGTGTACTAGAGGATTTTTCAAAATTCCATTTATATTCGGAGATGTAGGCATTTTTCTGACCCGGCATCCAAACTGGTTCGGCCGGAACGCGAAACTTTAAACGCCTTTTTTTTCAAAACTGTTCTTTCGGAACGATTTCTCAGGTTATACTGGACCGATTTACTTGAAATTTTTATAGAGTCTTCTTTATAGGCTTGTCTATGGTTGGAACTAGCCCTATCCCCAAATTTTTATTTTTATTATTTTTGAAAAATTCGAAATAGTCAGAAAAAATGATCCAAAAAAAATTTTTTTTAGGCAGTCGCCATTTTGTGAAAAATTTTTTTTCCCACTTTTCCGTAGTTCCGGCTCTTGCGACATTACTCTAGATTAATAATCTTTTTTTGTTTTTTGTTTTCAGATAACTAGAAGGGTTGAAATCATGGGTATGGCCACGTGGAAATTTTTAGAGACCCCCCACTTCGTCAGCTCATAATTTTTGAAATTTTTGAAATTTTTTTACTTTTTTTAGTTTTTAATTTTTTTTTTCTACTTTTCTAAAAATAACAAATAACTAGTAAAAAAATGGATAGCAAAAATATTACTTGCCTTTTTTTTTACGAAATTTTAAAAATTACCTGAAATTCATGCTACTAGACCCCCTTAAACCCTGGATAAAAGAACGAATCGGCTCGAACCTTACACCAGCAAGGAAATGCATACTAATAGTTATAAGAAGGAAAATTTTGTTTTAATAAACAAAAATAAAAAAAAAAATATTTAAGCTTCAACTGCGTATCTGTATATTCAGGTATATGCTTAATGCTTGTCATGCGATGCTCGCAATTCTAATTTTAAATCACTAAACATAAAAGAGTGGTTAAGCATTTTACAATTCCATACGTCTTCGTGCGCCAAACGGTCCGCGACGCTCGTGTAATCTTAAAGCACATAAAACCATATTAAATGTATTATGGCTTTCTTATGCCACTCACACGCGAAACAAGTCAATCATCTATGATTATAACACGCTGCGACAGGTGAACCGAAAAACACCAATGACGAGGCTACGTGTGTATGAGAGTCATAATTGTCTACAAAATAGCATAAAGAGGTGTTAATAACTCATTTAGCGGCAATAAATATTCAAATTATGCTTGTCAACACATAGGAATGCACGCTGGCGAGCAAAGCAGCCAACCAAAGCACTGAAGAAGACGTCGGCAAACCAAGTGGTGTGACAAAAAAACGGAAAACAAAGCAAAAAGTAGATGAAAACAAGCGTTGAAAGTGATCGTGGTGGCACGTTCGGACGATCGACAATGGGGCAGACACCTACGCGACACAGCGTTTAAGCTTACAAATAGCCGGACGCATGCGCGCTCATTTGTATAACGCGCGTGTGTATGTGTGTGTGAACAGTTGTATGCCTGTTTGTGTAAGCAGATTTAAGATATGAATTACGCTATGCTAATGTGAACGGCGCAACAAAAGAGGAGGCAGCACGATGAATGAGCGGAATATGCTAAATAAAGCGCAGAAGGCGTCGAGAACAGTGGGGAACACAGTGGGGACAATAACAATACCAACACCAGCACCAGCTGGCGATGACAAGACAACCGTTGGTGGTGGCGAAGACAAAGACACCAACGCAGCCTATCGGCGAGCGGAGAGGGAGTAGGCCACGTAAATTGCCGCATTTGCCACCAAATTTAGTAGCGGCAATTATGTGGCATCTTTGACACCTGCGAATCGGCGAGATGGCTTGTTAGCGCTGGCGGGCGTTTTGTATTTGTTATTGATGACCTCGCCGCATAAGTGCAGATGCACGAGATACGAGTACATTGGAGCCAATTGAGCGGAGATTTGACTAGACCAACTGTGTTGATTGGCATTAATATGCATAATTGTGTGTATTTTAATGTATATAAGTCAGTTTGAATGGTGAGTGCAGCGCGCATTGTTGTAGCTTGGTTAATTGTGGCATGCCGCAGCAACAAAGTGTCTCTGCTAACCATTTTAAGTGGTAACCACTAAAGCCCGAGCGCTTTACACGCCTTCCACACACATTATTTATGAGGTTCCCCGCCAGTGCAGGCAGCAATAAAATAGTACGAGTGGAAAAATAATCACAGAACTCTTACTAGGCAGCAACTAGACCACAGAACGCTTACTAGGCAGTCGGTCCAGCAGTTTCTAACAAGAACAGTGTGCATTGTCATTGCTTCCCTGTGGCAACAGTCAGTCTCGTTGCTTTGCGTGCAAGCGTCTGTTGCGCCATTGTCTCATTGAAGTCAACCGCTTGCCTTTGTATTGGTCGCAGTGTGTTTGTGTTAGCTTTTGTTTTTGTATTTCACAGCGCTGCCCGTCTTATTTGGAGAGTGGGGGAGTCTTATTTTGCCCATATTTGCTACGCGCTGCTACGCTGATCGGCTTTGGGGCACACTGAACCGTTGCACGTCTGCAGCTTATTAGTTATTGCATTATTATTTTTCTCGTTCGGCGGTTGCGCTTTTTACCAATTGTTATTTGTTGCCATGTTTCATGTTTTCGTTTGTTATTGCAGTGAGTTGGCGCAATTGTAATTCCTGTCATTGTTCTTGTTATTACTTGGAGTTGCATTTTCTTCTTATTTTTTTTGTAATTTTTCCATATTTTTTCATTGGAGTATGAATATGGTGTATAAATCTTGCGCCAAATGAGAGATGAGTCACAGAGGGAATCAGGTGAGTATGTGCTTTTTGGGTGCATACAGTAGACTAAAGGGTTAAAAATATATTTGAGCGAATAAGAAAAAAGGAATTATTAAAACAATGGATGAATTCAGTTAAAGATCGTAACACTGGTACAAAATTTTTCGAATAAAAAGTCGTTTCTTGTGAAAAAATTTACACTTCATTATCCACAATCATATACCGACAAATATATGTAAGAAGATCGTGTGAAATTTCAAGTTCATCAGTTCAGCCATTTCAGTGAAACTTTCCACACTGACCCAGTAAGCAGCATTTCTAGCAAAATATGCTTAAAATTTGTTAGTCGATTGCACTAAGTTAAAACTTTTTTACAAATACGCTCATATAACCGAAACTGTTTGTCGGCTCAACTTCAAAATTACGGAAAATATTTTTAAATCGATATATCGGCAGCTAGAACTAAATGATTTCTGATTAATTTTATCGAGTTTAAGATCACTAATGGCCATAACAAGTTACGTTTCTTTACCTAAATGTTTCAAACAGCACCACTGTGCGGCGGGTGTCTTCTTCCGCTAACTGTCTAAACCGTGTAAAATGACAAGTCGACATTTTTGGCACAACAAAAAGTCAATTTGTTTTATCTATTGTCAAACAAGTCAAGTAACAACATGTAACAAGCCACAACATGCTAGCCATACACATACAAACATATCTCCTTTCATATCCATAAATACTTGTACTTGCCGCCGACTCAGCGCAGAGTTGTTGTTGTCATTCAGACTGGCTTATAGTTTCTTGCAAAGCTTTTTCTATATTATTTTTCAGCATATGACAAAAATCAATAAACAAAAAGAAGTTTACTTGGAGTCAAGCAAGAAGCGAGGTCTGCTTTGCGCAGCAAAATAATGAAAAAGTATATGGAGACCAGGAGTGGGAGTTTTCAATTCAAATTTTCATAATTCACATGTGTACATGTGTGCAAATACATGAAATATTCACATATATTTATATATACATATATATATATGTATATATATATTATTCTTATTCTTTTATTGTAAGCATTGCGCATGTGAATTTGGTCGAGTTCGTTGCTTAAGTCTTTTGTGCTGCATTGTTTGCTCGCAGCTTGCAGCAGTCAAGCAGCAGAACATTTCATAAGCAGCAGCAACAACGTAAAACCGTTACATACTTGACAAACACAGCCTTTATTTCTAGTTTGTTGCATTTTGCTTTTTGTTTTGTTTGCTATTTCCCAGTTTTAGTCATATGAGATGCGCTGGCTAGACTCCCGAAATGCGATTTTGAGGTTTTTACGCCTTCTGACCCTTTATTTGCCTTCCTTGCTGATTCGGTCGCATCTGTTTTGATTTATATACCCGCTAGTTGTTTATAATTGACAACGGCTGCACTCTTCTATTCTTCTGCCACACAGGAGCTTCACCTCTTCGCAGCTGAGTAATGGTTGAGTCTGCGAAAAGTTCTGCATTGTTTTCAATCCATTTCAGTCCGCGTCGGCAATTTTTCCATTTTCATGTTTACAATTGTTTTAGCAGCCGATATGAGTACTGTGAGCTTTATGCATTCATATTGTTCTCAGAGTGATTTATAGGCTCAGCGTTTTGCTTGTAAATGTGTGGTATTTAGTGCGGGTGATCAATGTGATCAATTTTACAATAGTTGTGGAGCTTGAGTAATTTAAAAATTTCTTGCATTAAATTAACTGTATAAGTTATCTTATTCTCCTATATATAGTATTTATGAATTATTTTCGCTAAAAATATTACGTGAAGTGACTTAGGTTATACAAATCGCGCCTTTAAGCTTAATTTAGTAATTAATAAGGGAAATGACGAAAGTAGGCAAGATGTCCATTCTTCATATTAAAATACAGAATGAAAAAATAAAAAAATGTATCGCCATACTTTCAGAGAAAATGTAATGTTGACAACAAAACCATTATTCGTAATGGAATAAGGTTCAAACCCGAGTATTATTCGAACAAGAAATATGTGGTTACCAGTCGCCCAACATACATATGTAGAGTTTCCAAAATGACTCCTATGTAGAAAAATGCAGATAAATGGTGTCCATGAATCCAGCAGACTGGCTAACTTAAATAAAAAAGTAAATTGCATTGTAATATGTAGGTAGATGGCTATTCAAAAAATTCAAGTTTTTATTTGTTTTTAAAGATTAAAATCCAAAATTTTCTGATTTTTTGCGACAACTTTTTTAACGGTTCAATTTTTTCTGAGGCTGACGCTTGGAGCCATATGTGTGATGAATCTACTATTAAAATTTCAAAGCAATCGATGGAACCGTTTTTGAGAAATCGTAGACGTCAATGTAGTCTCGAGAAAAACACGTTTGGAAATTCATGTGTGTAGTGCCTTAACTTTCCATCTACATTCAATTTCGGAACCAGGACATCCTATTAATGCTTTAGATTGGAATTATGCAGAAAAAAAAATCGATTTATTTAACCGTCACATGGTTTTATTCCAATAATTGTTATTTCATTATCTATAGAAGAAGTTATAGAGACCTGTAATAGGACATGCCACGCTTGCTTTGAAAATCGCTTAGTTGCCCGATAACTTGGGGAAAAGCCAATTTTTACAGGACTCTCTTGTGACCAACTTTAGACTACCAAGCGCGTTCGCCATGGACATAAACAGATCCGGACTATATGGTGAATGCAAAAGAACCTCCCATCCGAGCTCCCTTAGCTTCTGGCGCGTCACTAAAGATGTGTGTGGCCTGGCGTTGTCCTGATGTAAGACAATTCGGCCTCTGTTGATCAAAGATGGCCTCTTCTGCATGAGTGCTGCCTTCAAGCGGTCCAGTTGTTGACAGTTCAGGTCCGAATTGAGCGTTTGGCCATAGGGGAACAGCTCATAGTGGATTATTCCCTGTCAATCCCACCAAACACACAGAAGAAACTTCCTAGTCGTCAATTCAGGCTTGGCCAGCGTTGGGCCGCTTCACCGCTTTTCGACCACGACCGTTTGCGACTTACGTAATCGTAAGTGACCCACTTTTCATCGCCAGTCACCATACGCTTCAAAAACGGCTCGATTTTGTTGCGATTCAGAAGCGATTCGCATGCGTCGATACGGTCAAAGTTGTTTTTTTTTGCGTCAATTCGTGTGACACCCATATATTGAGCTTCTTGGTGGCTCCAAGCTTCTTCAAATGATTTATAACAATTTGATGACTCATGCCCAGCTCTTGACCGATGCTACGGCTGCTACTATGCCGGTCTCTTTCGACCAGTTCAGCGATTTTATCGCAATTTTCGACGACAGGCCTTCCGGAGCGTGGCGCATCTTCGACCACCACTACACCAGAACGAAAACGTTGAAACCATCGTTGTGCGGTGGAAATGGAAACTGTATCGGATCCATAAACTGCAATTTTATTGGCGGCTTGAGATGCATTTTTGCCTTTATCGTAGTAGTACTGTAAAATATGCCGTATTTTCTCTTTATTTTGCTCCATATTTGCGACGCTATAGCTCACGAACAACTTAAAAGAAACGACAATCAATCAAACTCGTGTTAGCGCGTGAAATGAGCTTTCCAAAAAGGTATAGCATGACCCGATGCGACGAATAAAACTAGAACTACGCGCTTTCAGCGCCAACTAACGAAAATACCGCAAGACTTTTTTGACAACCTATTATTGAGGATTCCAGACATCTTCTTGTTTATCAATGAGCAATTATTTGGTGCTGAAATCAAGATAAAACTATATAAAAATATGTAGAAAATGAGGTCAATTACAATAATATTGAAATATTTATCTTCAATTGAATATTTCTGAACGCAATTCATCGTGTCCAAATATTTAATAAAAAATAAATATGTTATTGCTCTTGTATGATCTGGATATTCTATGTCGATTTTAGTCATGCCAGGAATGTGTGGATATTAATAACATTGACAATCTTAAAGCCACAGGCCTTTTGGATGAAAGAAATGTGGTATATCTAACTAAACATTATATAAACTTTTATTTCTGGAAATAATTTTTATAGCATTGTTCACTTAATTATCTACTGGCTCGCAGTAAGTTCTATAATACTCCTGTAAAAGTATTCCATTCATCTCAATACTAATTATAAATACCAAACAGATTTACTCGTACATAAATACTACCTACCTACCTACCGGTACTAATAAACACAAACCAAGCTCCAGTTAAAAGCTTCATAAAAACCACTGCAACAATAAATGCGAGCATTCAAAGAAGTTAGCACTTCATAACGGCGGCAGCAACACCGTTACGCCGTGGGCCATAACTACATAGCGCTCCCATCGTTAGCGAACTGCGCGCCCACTCTGAGTCAGCGCTAAGTTGCAGCGCATTCAAGAGGAAGCAACGACAAATGCAACAACAAACAGATAAAACGTTTAGTGTTTTTGTATTTGTTGCAGTGAAGCGAGCGATCACCATAAACGCTTTGCATTCGCTTCATCATTTGCGGCCCGACCAATCAGCGCAACGCGAATTCCCCTCAGGCGTTTGTTGTTTTATTGTCGGCTACTGTTTGCTGCCACAATCGTTTACCATCTCTGATGCGCTTATGAATGAAACGTGTTTTCCACGACTCGCACAACATTCACGTACGCTGCCGGCAATGGGTGGTAGTGGTGGTGGTGGTGTTGGTACTCACTGGGTGTGGAGTAGTGACTTCGAACATTGGAGAGAGAGAGCGCCGTGGTTGTTGTGAGAGTTTTAAGAGTATTTAGTTTGTTACTTTTTATTGGCCGAGGAAGCTAATAAACAAATGCAGAGTTATTTAATACGAGCGGCACTCGTTGTGAATTTTGGGTACTAAGTAGACATGATAGTTGTTGAGACTAGCTATGAAGCTCTTTTTGGTCTTACAAATTATGTATTATCACGGGTATTTTACTTAAGATTTCTTTGAGGTAAAATGGTTTAGAAACAACGCTTTAGTATTAGAGTTTTTAATATAGAATTTGAGACCATGGGGGTGGGTGGTGGTTCCAATTTGGAAAATAGTTTCAGAAGCCTCAAAATTTCAGCGCTTTGACATCCATTTCTTAAGCGACGAAAAGCCTTGGTCATATGAGGAAGAACAGAATGTTACGAACATTTATTTTCCTATTTTTGTTGCTCTAACGACCAAGACGAAATTTTAACCGAGTTGGGTGTTCTTTTGACACAGACAAAAACGACTTTTTATAATCTTTTATAATCTTTCTACCATAGAAGCTGCGCGCGCGCATTAAGCGTTTGCTCCGCCCAAAAAGAAGTCATTAACAAGTCAAAACTAAGAGAATTTCATGGCAAGAGTAAGAGTGAGAAGAACTGTCAGCGCTTATTATACCGTAAGCCTTCAAAACATCTAAAAAATGTATATTTGTTTTCATTACTTTTACTGGAATGATAATTATTTATTTGGTTTAGCATATTCTATGTGCAGCCGACTGCATATTAGCAACAATTCCACTGATCCGATTTGTTTATCCAACATCAAGGACTCTCTTGCGTACTCATGCTCTTCAGCGCGCGCTCTCTTTAATGCCAGAGCGGCATTCTGCTCGATGTCGCATGTTGCATGTTGCAGTCGAACCACCAAAAAACCGCCAATGCCGTCGCCAATTGGTGTGCAGCGGTTCCAACTGGACAAGATGCTGGTGGCTATATTTTATTACCGTGGGACGGGTGTTATTTGCCTTCGAGCGGGTAAACGGAGTCGGTCTGCTTTTGAACGCTGTACGGTTAAACGCGTGGCGGTAGTGGCAGCAGTAGCAGTGACTTTGGCGCATAGTGCAACAGACACAAGTACATAAACGAAAACACACGTGAGTTCACACGAACAAACAAGCGATCACAAACGAATGTAAATATATATAAATGTACACGCACACATGCGTAAATAAATCGCGTTGATAACAAAGTGTGGCGATTTGCACGTTGCATTTATTATTGCATTCGCCTGCGGCACGACAAGTGCACAATTTCCCCTCGTTCCTCATTTGTTGCAAGTGCTGCTGCAACAAAGCAGAGGAAGAAGATAATAATTGAATATTGAAAATAGTAAAAAGTGCGAACAGTGAACCAGTGCAAGTGAAATTCGTAATTGTGCGTTGTGACCGCGTATGCGTATGAATTAAAATACAAAACAACAACAACAACAATAGCGACAAACACAAATCAATTGGATATTGTGGGCTGTGCGCGGATTTCGCAACGACGGTGTTTGCGGTGTTCGTTGAATGAAAATGTCACAACATTGAGTAAGTGCCGGCTGCAGGCGCGCTGATAGGGAAATCAGAACAATAACAACAACATAAAAAAATTTTAATAATTTTTTTTTTTTTGGTTTTGTGCGCCGGTGGTGCGCGAGGTAAAGTGTTTGCGGCAAGCAGTTGAATCAGTTGAACGATTGCGTACGCTGATGAGCAGTTGAGTTGGTGTGTGTGCGTTTGTTATGTATGTAAGCAGTGTGCGTGTGTGCGGCCGATTGGAACATGTGTGTGCTGGCGTATTGTGAAATTGGCGACTAAAGCGCTACTTTTCGGTTAGAAAAAATTTCTGTAGGTACTTTTGCATTTTGGATATAGAACGGTATTGAAATTGATGCCAGGAAAAAAAACAAAAACTGAATTTTAATGGTTAGTAAAGTGATAAATGACTTCGGTACACAATTATGTAAAGATCATATTTTTTCAAGAAAAATATCATATTTGTTTGAAATTTTTTTCTATAAAAAAAATCGAAACTAAGTCGAAAAATTGGACACACGAACTGAAAATATACTTCAAGCCAACGAAAATGTACTTTTATTAAATCATAACAATACTTTCCTGCCAAGTTTGCTCTGCAATGATCTATATAAAGCTTATCTTTGTACAACAGAAGTGTATAATTGAAAGCGGAAGTGTTGCATTTTTAACAAGAAAAAAGCACGACAAAATTTGTGTGATAAAATATTTAAGAAAATTAGAACAGCACATTGATATACTTATGTTTCTCAATTAGTTGCTGTGCCAATGCAAACGAAAGTGCCAGCTTACATACATACATACTATACAATTGCCATAATTACACGCCATGCACAAGTTCGAGCATAATAACATATGAGTTGGCATGTGTTTGTATGTGCTTTTGTGCAGCTAAACGCCTGATAAGCCTCGATAAAAGGCACACAATAGAGAAATTAAAAAGTAAAATACAATGCGCTGCATAAATTGAAGCGAAAGCTGTGCAAAGCAAAAATATATGAATGTTGACAAGACTTTGTGCCACAAAATTTTAAAAAAAAAGTTTGGGAAATTAATTTTTTTTTACGGATTTTTTTATGGACAGTAGAGGAGTTTCTAACTACTTTTAAGGCTAACGCAAAAAAAAAACAAAAAAAAAAAATACTAAAATTATATGTCATCACCTGAAATGAAAAAAAAAAAACGTATCATTAGTTTGCAGGCTATGAAAAAATCGATGTAATATAAACCACTCATATTTTGAACAAAATTTTGATTTTTTGGTTATATATTGGTTATAAAACGGTTATATATTGGTTATATTTGATAGTGGAAGCTAAAAAATTTCATGCATACTACATAGAACCCATATTGAAACAAAATTTCAAGTTTTGGTTATAAAATGGTTATAGATTGGTTATAATATTGGTTACATATTGGTTATATTTGATAGTGAAAGCTCAAAATTTTATGCATACTACATAGAATCCATATTGAAAAAAAAATTTTGAGTTTTGGTTATAAAATGGTTATATATTGGTTATAAAACGGTTATATATTGGTTATACATATTTGATAGCGGAAGCTTAAAATTTTATGCATTCTACATATAACTCATATTGTAACAAAATTTTGAGTTTTAGTTATAAAATGGTTATACATTGGTTATAAAATTGGTTACATATTGGTTATATTTGATAGCGGATGAGATAAAATGTAGTGAATCGTAAGCAATAAAAACCTCAATTTGATTTTTTTCATGATGCGCTTTTTTGCATTTTTGGTGACGATACACTATACTATACAATACACCACAAAAATACCAAAAAAATTTAAAAAAAAAAAAATTAAAAAAAAAAAATTTAAAAAAAAAAAAAATTAAAAAAAAAAAAATTAAAAAAAAAAAAATTTAAAAAAAAAAAAAAATTAAAAAAAAAAAAATTAAAACAAAAAATTAAAAAAAAAAAAAAAAAAAATTAAAACAGAAAATTTTCAAATGTAAACTAAGGATTATTTTGAGATAAAACATTTTTCGCGAGAAAAGCTTTTTATTATTATTTTTTTTTTTATAAATTAGAGCACCAAATAGGCGAAATATGAGTTAGATTTTTTTTCAATGAATGTGAAACTCGGCGGCGAATACTTACATACGTCTAGTAAATATGAATTCCATAGCTGCGGGTTTTTTAATACACAAATAAATTTAATTAGGTTCTGTATTTGAGTGCGATAATTCGAATATATACGGGGTGTTCCTTGTATGATTATTACTTTTAAAACAAAAATTTTTAAAAATTTAAATTTTTTTTTTTATATTTTTATTCAAATACCAGTTATATAAGTTGATATGGGTTCAAAATGCATTGCTAATACATGAGATCAAACTACAATAGACTTTCTGAATGTCTTTAGTAGTTCATCTTGAATATCACTAAGTTTAACGTAAACCAGCTTTGTTTACTAATATCAAAATTAGCTTTGTCTGCTAATAATTCGGCTAAGGTTACTCCATCAGCATTCATTTCAAGTGGATACTTGGTTTCTCACAATTGCTGGAAATATTTTGACACTAAATTGTCAACATATATTTTTTTAACTTAATATCTCCTTGTCGGCTTGGTTAATTATTTTATGAAATAATCTCTGTTCCAAATAACATTTTATAATCGGAATCGAAATAAGATTGCTATCACTTCAAGTTATACGATCTAACTCTTTTTGAAACCTTGAAAACTTGATAATTTCCAGGCTTATAAGCGCCTGAAGCGAGTTACTTCGAAAACGAAAAATTTTGTCTTTTTTAATTCCAACAAAGTTGAAGGAAACCTAGTCTTGAAGCAGTGGATAAAACCTGAAACTCACTTGTCTTAACTCAGTACTTTATTTTGAAATTTAACTGATTCGCTACAAATTGTGATAAAAAAGTACCTGGAAATTGTAAATAAAAAACAAAATATTCAATTATGCATCGATATTTATCCCGTCGCCCTCAAAGTAATACCCGTCTCTCTGATCGACTGAAAATGGGAACAAGAAAAAACTACTCGTAGTCAAATCTGGTGAATATGTTGATAGATCAATGGTATTCTTTGCGTTTTTGGCTTTAAATTCGGTCACAATCGTACTCTTTTTTGAAAAAATTTCAACTTTATGGGGATGAGTCGAGCAAACTCTCTCTTGAAATCCAAATTATCCACCAAAATCATTCGAACGCGATATTTCAATATTTTTATTCAATATAAAAAAACACAACGCACTACTGAGGTGCCTCGACTTAAGCCACTGCTGTAAACAACCTGGTTAACAGATCGCTCTCATATTTGGCACAGTAATTAAGGACAGTCTTACCAACTTAGCAACTAATATCTGTAGTATATAGTATTTATAAAAGGATGTTTTCCGTAAGGACCTAAATATGCCTACTTTTTAAAATTAAAGTACATTCTTTAAAAATTCAATATCTAATAAAATTCAATGACTGACCGGCAGGGAGTTTGCTTAAGCCAGAGCACACTGTTCGATTTGCTCCTTCATTCATTCATTAACAATTGCGCTAAATTTATCCTGCTGTCGCAGCATGCCGGACATGACCTTAAAAATTCTCTCACATCGCTTCACATAAGCGAGCATTTGTAAGAAATAATCAACCATGAAAAATTAAAAACTCGTAAAAAGTGCAATAAAAGTCGAAGGAATTTAATTGAAATGCCTACTGAAAAACTCCCACACTTGGGAACCTTGTGACAGCAACAACACCAACAATAACAGCAAAAAACACCAACAATGGCAGCAAATATGATGCGCTGCAGAATTAGTACACAGCGCGGATGATAATCATATTTGTATTTACATGCGCATAAAAGCATTCACAAATATGTTTATATGTATCCATGAGCTGACATACGTACACATGTCCGTGTTTGTGTGCGCATTTGTTAGTACAACAACGAATGACATGCATTTATGTGTTCTCTGCGGACACTGGAGATCAATTCCCGCGGGCAATCCGCGACTGGCGCGCCAACTCGCCTGCGAACAACAACAACATGCGCGGCGACAAAAAACGACAGCAAGTGCGATGCTTTATGTTGCAAATGCAGCAACAACAACAGCAAAATGGATCATGAAATTGTAGGGAATATGGCGCGAGCAACGTAATTTCCGGTCACTGCAACTGCGCGGCCAACGTCGCTGACGGCAGCGTTTCAACGCGGCTACAAATGGAGTACTACGTATGTGCATATACATATATATACGCATAAAAAGGAAGCGTTAAAATAGTAGTAGATGCAAAAAAACGCACGTCACTTTCTCACAATCTCCCAGCTAAGGCGCGCAAACCAAGTGATAAGTCAAAGAATTTGCAAAGTTAATTAATTAACACGACGCATCTTGGCTGCGCAAGTCGGTGTGCATGTTACGCAGCAATTAACACTTCGCCTAATGAGGGCGACTGGGCGGGCGTCGATGCGTAAAATATTTACATAAAATGTTCGTTGAGCGGGCAGCGTGAGGCAGACGCGCGTCTCCCTGTGGGCGGCTGGTGTTGATTGGCATTAAAGGAAAATCGATACCGGCTCAATGCACATCGCAACGTCGCACTGGCATTATGCAAATTGATATGCGTTGCACTTAAGCACTTGTGGCAGCAACCACAGTACACGCATTAGACGTTGCCTAGGCCGGCAATACCGGATTTACTGCAGCCACGGACGCGCCATTTGCGGTGGCTGCTGTTGTTGCGGCGCGCAGCCTGCAGCATGTTGTCGTTGTCGTTTGCGGTTGCATTATTTATTGGCAGTGACTCCCAATCAACGCGCATCGCTTTATACGTGTGTGTCTGTGTTGGCGTTTAAGTGTGCGCAAGCGCTTTGCGGTTGATGTTCTCAGCCAGGCTGGTTCAAGCCACGGCGTGGCATCGTTCGCAGCGTAATCACTCATTCGCTCATTCATTCATTCATACACGTTGGCGCATGTGTTTGTGTGTGTGTGTGTGGCATCGAGGCTGTTGAGCTCCGCTGTTCAACTATTGCCAGCACTTGTTGTCGCGCTGCTCATATCACATTTGAGCCGCTGTGTCTTCAGTGTTGTGACGTATTTGCGGTTATTGTTGACTTTGCTGCTGTTGTTGTTGTTGTCAGTTTCATTGTAAATTTAATGAGCTTTAATTGAATTGCATTTGCATTATGCGGTTGCCTTGCATTCGCTCTGCAGTGGCCTGGCTAGCATGAGTCTAGTGGTCGATGGTTGTTGCTTGCAGGCTGTCGGTTTTCGGGTCGTGCAAGAAGGATGAAGTGTCGGTACGAAAACGTCACAGTGGCTGTGGCTTTGCACTTTAGTTCTTTGTGGTTTTATAGGTACATACATACATACATATGTACATACTATATATGTGACAAGTTGTGGCTCCGGTAGCTTGGTTTATGTGATGGAAGAACTTTAAATCGTTGCTATAAAAACTTCTATGGTTTTCTCAGAGAGGTGCGTGCTAATAAAATATGTATTTTCTGTAGAAGGTGACTTGTGATGAATTTTGCTCGGAAGTTCTTGAAATATAGCACGCGTAGATTATGCAATGAGTACTTTTTAAGGAAGGGTTTTCATATTGTTTGTGCTAATAGATTTTATGAGAAGCTTTCTTATGTCCAAAAAGCGGTCGAAGTGTAAAGCGCCAGAAGGAAATTTTAGCAAACCCTGTGAAATATATTATATATGTATACATATGTATAAATAATGAACGCCATGCCCGTCCATATGAAATTTTGCAACCGATTTGTCTCACCAAGACGCTGCCCATATGACGGATCTGCCGATATGCGACTACTATAGCATATAGCTGCCACACAAAGTAACCGATCAAAATCAAGATGAAGATCACTTGCCTTTTATGCTATAAGCAATGCACCTGTGAAGGTGTTATAGCTTCGGTGTGCCCGGTGTGTTTTTTTCTGTTTTTGTTTATTCTTAGAGCCTTCATACGCACTGAAGGCACTAAACTTAAACGCAATGAAAATATTTTGAATGTTTAGTGTCATCTCATTCATAATTTGAAAGCTAAACGGTTCATTCAGTGCAATTGGCAAGTTGTTGAACACATACATACAAACACATATACACATGTTTTATTATTTAACGCCATCCTCCGCTCGAAAAGATTAACTTTTTTTTTGCTAGAATGTGAGTTACTTAACATATACTTTTTTTGAATGAAAACATGCAAACAAACAAACACACACACGCACGCATATATACTTATATACAAGTGTGTAAGAATTCCTGCTTAATCGCGCACTTGTGCTTTCCACCGCCGGCTTTCGCGCAATCTTTCGGCTACTTCTGGAATAATAAAGGCACCCAACACTAAAACTGAGATTTATTTCTTTTTAATTCGATAGATGCTAATAAACACATGAATGTACGCGCATACACAAGCAAACATACATACATACACTTGTTGTGTGTGCAAGTGTGTGTGACTGCAGTGGTGTAAGTGTAGGAGTCGCTCGCTAAACGATTGGATTTATAATCAGCTGCGACAGCGCGAACATAATACAATCAGCAACACAATTACAACAACAACAAACAACAATCACGCAATGTGGCAGCTCTGGCAACGACAACAAGCGGTGACAAAAAAATCGAAATAAACGAAAAAAAAGTAACAACGATAAATGTGAATACAATACATAATACACAGCATACGCATACAAACATAACGGCATACAAATATACGTATGTATGTGTGTGTGTGTGCGCAAAGGCATTGTAATTCATAGAACAACAATACTGAGTGACCAACATAATAAAAAAATTACATAAATTCGTATCAGTGTGTGTGTGTGAATGTAAAGTTGAATAAAAATAATTACAACAAAAACCATAACAACAATAATAGTGAAACATTGTAGAACAATGCTGTTGATAAGATGGTTTCAAATAAAGCTATAAAGTAATAATAATAGTAAATAAAAGCAAAACAAATTCACTGCAATGACGAAAAAGTGATTCGAAAATAAAAGAAAAAACAAAAACGACACTCACAGTGAAAGTGCAACGAAAGTGCGTAATTACGCAAATACCTATAGCAAGTGCTGCTTTGAGTTTTTAGAGTGATTAGTGATTGCTTGCAATTGCAATCGCTGACAGCTTCACGCGAAGCACGTTTTAAGTGACAACACCCTTTAATCCAGCAATATGTACAGAATGTTCACGAAACACTTCCGCCGGAAAATGCGGCACAGCGACACAGTAACCGCACTCAGCATATACATTCTGCTCGCTCTCATACAAAAGGTCAGTAGAAAAAGTTTATTATTATTATATAGCTTTGTAAAAATTACTTGTTAAGTTTTGTCCGGGATAAACTCCTAAATTACGGAACTGATTTTAGTAAAACTTGGCGCACTGTATACAGTTTGAACCAACATAGAAGATAGGATAGTATATATGAGAATTAGGCGTAAAGTAAAAAAAGATTCCAAAAACAAAAACAAAAAAAAAACGGAAGCATGTGCTCAAAATTTATTTTCTTTACTTTTACAAACATTTCTATCAATCATTTTAAAAATTTAATTTCTAGCATAAGTGTTTCAAAAGTAAACGGGGAATTTTGCCGTTATTTCAAAAATTAATTTTTTTTATTCATGGGGAAAATCCCCATTTTTCCCCTTAAACTGATCCCCCTGAGATAAAATTTGCCAAAAAAGGGTTTTTGGACAAAAAATCATTTTTTTTATTTTTTTCAGCTCCGAAAATTCTTTGGATTGTGAAAATAGCAGAAGCTGGATTTTTTATAACGCCAAAATTTGATAACTTTATATATTTTATGTCCTCAATTTTTAGGTCTTAAAAATCATAAGAAAGAGTTTTTTTTTTTTTGATATCAATTTTAAATGCCGAAAACAATAGCAATTTTACCAATCAGAAAGTTCAGAAAATTTTCTTTGGCTATTTTTTTTTTGGAAAATCTTTTTAGCCCCGGGTACATATACCCTGCCAATTATGGGAACCATTTAGCGTATTTTAACGTATTCTTTAAAAAATTTATATTTTATTAATAAAATGATTGGGTTTCGTCGTTTCTGTAGAAGATCTCTTGAAGTCCTACACAAAAAGGAGCTTAGCGGTGAGGAAGATATCTCTGATACAAATTATCTGAATTAAAAAAAAAAAAACAAAAGGATTACTTCTAGGATAGATAAATACAGGTAATGGCCGAATAGTCAAAATTTTGATTTTACATAAAAATAATATTTTTTTTTGCACCAAATTTACAATTTAAAAAATCGAAATTTTTATCAGAAACTTTACTCCTTCGATGATTACCTGACAAAAGTATCTAAGAAGATCCTGTGAAAATTTCAAGTCTATCGGTCAAGCCGTTTCGGAGAAATATTCCTCACCGACTTTGAAAACACCGTTTCGAGAAAAACGCATTTAAAGTTTTGCTGCTACTCCGGGTTATAGTCCAGTCATTTAAGCTTAAATTAGGTAAGAATCTCGGAATTCGATATACCCATTTATAATGGGTTGTCAAAAAAGTATTGCGGTATTTTTATTGAATCAATTCGTGTGGCACCCAAACATCGAGCTTCTTAATGACTCCAAGCTTCTTCAAATGGTTTATAACGGTTTGATGACTACTATGCCGGTCTCTTTCGACCAATTCAGCGATTTTATCGCAATTCTCGACGACAGGCCTACCGGAGCGTAGCGCATCTTCGACCACCTCTACACCAGAACGAAAACGTTGAAACCATCGTTGTGTGGTGGAAATGGAAACTGTATCGGGTCCATAAACTGCACAAATTTTATTGGTGGCTTGAGATGCATTTTTGCCTTTATCGTAGTAGTACTGTAAAGTATGCCGTATTTTCTCTTTATTTTGCTCCATTTTGCGACGTATAACTCACAACGACTTTAAAGAAACGACAATCAATCAAACACGTGTTAGCGCGTGAAATGAGCTTTCCAGAAAGGTATAGCATGACCCGATGCGACGAATAAAAATAGAACTACGCGCTTTCAGTGCCAACTAGCGGTATTTTCACTTTTTGACAACCTAATATGTCTTTAAATACTTGCCTATTGATACCCTAAGTTGTCTCAAAACCTACATATAGTAGGTATACCCTATAAGTATTTACAGACATATAAATGGGTATATCGAATTCCGAGGTGAACTTACTGAACTATTACGGTTCCGCCTACTTCCAAACACTCGGAGACGTTTTTATAAATACGCCCATTACGCCCACTACTCCGGGACATACACTTATTTTAG